>CM044431.1:147459418-147470616 GCA_024363595.1 Xenopus borealis
CGTGTATAAGTCCATAAGTACATGATGACAAAGGGCACAGGAGACTTGCTTTGAATCTATGGTTAGTCCACATCCCAATCACAATCAAGTTTACAAAGTGACACCGTTTGGGAACATTACCTAAAACCACTGGGCTTTCAGCTGTCTTCTTTATTGTTCCATCATATTCCATTAGTAATTATATATATTGGATGCTATCATTAAAACTGACAACTATGTTCCCTTAAAGCTTAAAAAACCTTCTAAAAAACTGTCTTTTCAAAGACATCTATACCCAGTCCCTTGGGTTAGCCAAATTTAAATGGAAATAAATTTGTGGTTGGAAACCACTTCATAAGACTAATTAAAATTCCAAATTTTAGAACACGGTGTTACAAAGTTCATCTTCATATTAACATATCAATCCCCAAGAAAGTTATTTTAGTCCAAGAACACTGTGCTCAGAGTTATATGCCTGTTTAATACGAAGATCAATCATATGGAAGAAAGGATTTGCATGGCTTTATTCTCATTTGTTTAGAAAATTTGACTAAATTTACATGCACTATTTTCCTTGTTTTTGACAGTCAGTAATTTTCTTTGTGGATTTTTCAATTTGGTTTTTAAAATAAATTCATACCACTTAACTTTGAATTCAATTCCATAACATTCTATTTTGAATTCGATCCCATAACATTTTACTTTGAAACACATTTATTTTAATTTAAAAAAGAAATAAGCTTTTCAATAATATATTATAGTGTTTCTGATGCTATGCTCTATCTGTAAGAGATCTGTATTTAGTCAGTGTAGCATACTCCAAGATGGCGACTAAACTTCCAACATCAACAAATTTCACTTTACATTTATATTTACATTTATTAAAGGTCTAATTTCAAATTCATGTGAGTTTTTAAAAACTCTATTAAATTCAATTCAAAAGTCGACTGGGGAGTTATTTATTTAAAAAAATAGAATATCAAGGAGGATTGGAATTATGTTGCAGCTCAGTTGGCCCAGAGCCCCCAATACATTGTCAACATTTTCCTCCTTTATGGGTCAAATTAGAACATTTTTTTACTTATCCATACTCAGCTGAGGCATTAATTTGGACTACTCCGTCAATATACCCACAAGTAATCAGCCCTTGCTTACAACACTCAATAACATTATGGGATCAGTATGCCAAATTAGACAAACTGGTTTCCAGCATTTACCAGTTGCCACAAATATACGCAGCCCATCCTTCCTTCCTGGTATACAAGCCCTTCCCTTTGCATGGTGGGTATCAAACAAATTGACTAGAATGTGTAACCTATTAACAGTGAGAGGACCCATTATGTTATCTTACTTGAAAGACACTTATAATCTGCTGGGGGCCAAACACTTTCTGGCAGCCCAACTTCTGCACTGGGCCAGACAATCCTGGGCAGAGAGAAAACCCGAAACCGCCACTCTGTCTTATTTTGAAAGATGGTGTACTAATAATATAATTACAACCAAAGCTGTTTCTCTATTATATTGCAATATGATATCCCCAACAAATATTACAGACCTCAAATATTTCAAGGCATTGCACAAAGACCTGGGGAACATTCTACCAGTGGAGAAATAGATACAAACTTGAGCTAACTTATAACACAGTTCAGTAAACACTACTATCAGAAGCTGAGTATAAAGTCCTCTTCCGATGGTATTTAACACCAGTAGGATTGGCCAAGATACACCGCAATCTTAATGATCATTGTTTCAGAGGCTGTACATACCCAGGATCTATGTCACAATGACAAACTATGACCAAACTTGATTTGAGTTTTTTTTCCGTAGGAAACTCGAATGTCAGGAAGGCTACAAACATTTCCAAATTGGTCATTGGAACTCTCCCATTGACTTATACATTCGCCCCTTTATAAATCTGCCCCTAATGTGCACCAAATTATAGTACATCTCCCTTCTTTTAAAGAACATAGGGGCAAATTCACTAAAGCGCGAAAATGCGCTAGAGTTGCCTTCGCCGACGTTCGCCACACTTTGCCAGGCGAATTTTCGCCAGCACTATGCAAATTCAATAAGATGCAAATTTGTGCTCAGGGCGGCGAACGGTAGCGAATTTGCGCTACTGTTACTTCTACAGGCAAAGCGCAATTATTATTGCGATGCCTAATTCGCATATGGCGGCGAACTTAAGCCTATAATAGAGGTGTATGTTACAACCACTACATTACACCAGGAAACCTTTAATAAATAAAATAAAGTTGTCCTGTTGTCCTACATGTGCCCACTGTATAGCTGAGTTGCCATATGTTAGGAAATGTAGGGGGGTAATGAGGGTAACCCAAAAAAATGTTCACTCTTTTTCAAACTATCACCCAACAAAAGGTAAAAGATGCCAGCATTTTTGGGACTTAGAAAGGTCTGACCTGGCGAAGTAACATCTAGCCTAAGAGGTAACGTTCACAAAAATTTTCATCTTAGTGATTTAGCGTAGTTACGTCCCTTCATCAGTGCGCAACTTCACCTGGCGTAAGGGTGCGAAGTTGTGCTAGTCTATCTACTTCCCTAGCGAATATTCGCCAGGGACACTGGCGAATTAGCGCTAGCATTACACACTTCTCGCTTATGTGAATTTGCACCATAAAGAGAAGTAATACAAATATTATATCATAGAAAAATATAACTGATAATGTAGGATAAGCATATTTATGAGTTCAGATGCTGAGTTGGTTTCACTGCTCAACCACATTTTGTAGTTTTGATGTTGTGGTTCTGCTGCAGCAACTGCATCAGCATTTGTCGAGCCACTGTCTTTTGAAGAACGAGGACCATATTGCAAATCAGGTTGCATCACTGGTGTACTTTCATTTACTTCAAAGTCATCATCTAAAACTGTTTGTAGACAATGGTGTGCATTTTTGATCAAATGTCTACTGTTCCGCCTGTACAGCATAGTTTACATTGTCTAAAAGAAATCTGATGACACCTTTTGCCTTTTACTTGATGGTACAGCATGTGGAATCATCAGTTCTATGAAGTTTGATGAACGATGCTGTAAGCAAAGTGGACATGTTAGTACAATTTTCTCTATTTGTTCATTAATGCCTGGCCAGTAGAATCCCATGCTCTGATTTTACATTTTTCATCTCCCATGTGTTCTTGATGTATTTGTTTAATCAATTCTGTTCTCATGGATTTTGGTACTACCGACCTGTCACTTTTGAAATTACATTGTTTATAAGGACCAGTTCTCCATAGAAATTCCAAAATTTAGCTACTGCTGGAGGACAAGCATGTTTTGACTTTGGCTATCCATTCAAAATGACTTTCATCAATGCTGCCAGTAAATTATACTCATAGTAAGTGCCCACTTCAGGCATGAAACGTGTTAGGCTTACATATGTCCTAATAAAAGCTTTTCAACTTTTGGCTACTGCTTTTCTATTGGATGGTCTCTTCCTATATTCAACTGGTCTACACATTGCAAATGCCTTTCACATTTAGTTGTTCTCCACCATATCAATACAGCTTGTGATGGGTTTCTCTAAGTGGTTCTGAAAATATATTTAAAGCTATCACCTGTGTCCAGTTTGAACTTCAATGAATGTTTGTTTCCTACTTTTATTTCAGTGAAAACCTGGTCAGAATGATCTTTTACAATTGCTTTTATGAATGAAGATCAGCTAGTTGTAATTACAATTTCTATGGATAAATCACATGAATCATCATTTGAAACTATATTAATTATAATATAATGTAATATTAATTACATCTTGGCAAATGTATTATTTTTATTTTTTTATTTGTGGCATCTCTGGCTTTTTGCAGGACAGTTTTGACATTCATGTGATCTCCCACATCTGCTGCATTTATTTTGTGGGCTATTAGCTGCACTTTCTTTTGTGTGTTATTGTTTGTAAGGAGTGGTAGTTTTGCTCACATTATGTACTTTATCTGAGGCTGCCATTACTTTGAGTTGTAGAACAAACAAAAAAGGCGCATCCGCTGGATAATAGGAAGAGTCGCTGAGACACGATCCGTGCAGATAAAATCACTCATATTTTATTTCGAATGGTTACAAACATCAAAAAATGTGAGAAATCCATGTGAATATTGAGGAGAGTGCCAGGCTCAACGCATTACTTACCAACTAGACCTTTAGTAAACAACTCCCTTAATGTGCATCACATTATATTACATCTAGGGCCACCCATATGCTGCTATCCATAACAGTGATGCCATCAGTGGTCCTCTTAATAATACTATGCAATGTAAAACTGTAACTTTAGCAGTTAATTCACTGATCTCCAATAGATATGTGAGAGCCCACAGCCACCAATTTGTAAATATGGTGGTGGATTATGATCACCTTACATCAACTTCATGCTACAGCTGAGCTCCCTGTGGAGGCTGTGTTGTACTCCTTACTAATGGTATTCTGGGTTTTGCAACTTATTTATTCAAATATTTGAATTCAAAAGTATTGGACCTTTAAAATCCTTAGAATTCAACACTTTGCCACCTCAAAGCTGCTGAATTGCCATTTTAGCCTATGGGAGACCTCCTAGAACTTGTCCTGAAATTTTTTCTAAGTCCATGGAATTCGAAGGATTTTGCACAATCATTTGGTTCCAACGATGCGATCAAACGATTTTTAATTGATTGAAAATGGACCTATTCGATCGAAATAGGTCCATTTTCGATCGAAAAGCTCTTAAAAAAAAATTTCACTTCAAAATTCGACCATTTGTAAATCTTCCCCTACTAAAACTGACATTTTTCTCATAATTTCAATAAAACAAACTAAACCAAACTCCCATCCACGATTTTACCTAATTTAGTAATAAAATAACTTGGAGAAAAGTCTTGATAAAATCGAGTATAAAATTGCGTTGTACAAATATTTTGAATTTGACTCCTGAATTGCTTGATTCTTTTTAGTTATTGCCCAAAAAACCCTGAATTTTTATCGTACAAAACTCAGCACAGACCACAATATCTTTAAATTGGAAAAATGACATCTGCCATTGACGTCTACAGGACCTTGACAGGTTTGATCTGGAATATTATTGAATTTAGCAGCTTTGAGATATAGTTTTTTTATAGTTTTTTTACCCCAAAAATTTTAATTTTCCCATTCAAAAGCCTGACCAGAAAAATTTGAACTTCAATAAAACCCCTTGTATTTGTATTGTAAATGTATTTGATTGCATTTTTTAACACAGGTATGTAGGCTAGACATAACATTATTATAAACCAAATGGAAATTAAAATGTGGCTTTTAAAAGAGTTACTAATGTTACAAATATTACATTATTATGGCAAATATAATTTCTGTAGCAATAGGAATGATTGTAATTTAAAATATTTTATATCCCACAACCTTACAAGGATGTAAATTGTTTATTATTTCACCACTCACTCACTCTATTTCACAAGTTTTATTAGCAGTCAAGTGCATACTTCTGAGCATGTTGTTCTTGGATTAATATTGCTTTCTCGCCAGTATTACACAAAGCAGCAGTGTGTTATGCATACAGTGTACTTATCTCTCTTGTTTTCAGAGATGTTTTTGCCATGAGGTAGGCTTAAACATTGCCTTACACAGTACTTTACTACTGCAAATTGCCCCTTTATTGAATAGAATTGTGCTCTGTTAGACACCCCCCTTAAAGGGCAAGGAAAGTGTAAAATAGAATAAGGCTAGAAATGCTGTATTTTGTATACTAAACATAAACATGAACTTACTGCACCACAAGCCTAATGAAACAAATGATTTATACTTTCAAAGTTGGCCATAGGGTGCTGTCATCTTGTAACTTTGTTATACATCTGCAAGACTAGACTACATACACATGCTCAGTGTGGTCTTGGCTTCTTAGGGATTGTCATAAATGATCAAAAAACAAAGCTGCTTGAGTTCTGCATGGCTGGTAAGTAAGGCAGGGGCTCCCCCTGCTGTTCATAAGAATGATGGTTTCCCTGCCAGAAGTTAGGGACCGTCTGACAATTCCTATCCACAGCACTAAATGAAGGGAGAATTTCACTGCATACAGTCAGGTTTCTTATAAAAACAGTACACATTTTTTAATTAAAGTATATTGGAGATAGATTTCTTTTTCATTAAAGAAAGTAAAAATGGGATTTTATTTCTTTGCCTTTCCTTGCCCTTTAACCCGCTTGTTATGGAAATGAGAAAGTAATTTTGTCTGACCAAATGTCAGACTGCTTGAGTGCTTCTCACTGTTCTGAATTGTAAAACCTCCTTTTACTATTCAGTCGGCTGAACATGCTCCAGGCACAAAATCCGTAATGGACCTAGGAATGGAAGCTTCATCCCACCCAATGCACTACAAAACCTCCCGACTCCAGGAAGAAATTCAAAACAACTCGGAGAAAACCCATAAGCTGGTTTTCTCCCTATATCTATTCCCTGGAGGTAAGAAACCTAGGTGAAATATAGACGCCATTTATTACTTTTCCAGCTGGTGTCTCACAATACATGCATACAACAGCATTTATTAGATTATCTTTGCTGAACTCCTGGTAAAAAAAAGCAAACCTTCCCAAATCCGAGAATGTTCATCCATTAGTAGCTGTGCTTCGTTTTGTCATAACACTATATCATCTTCATGGTGACTGTTCCAGCCGTGCACAATTCTGCAAGGGGTGTGAATGTTCTCCCCTGTATGTGGTGGTTTCCTCCCTCATTCCAAAACAATTCAGGCAGGTTAGTTGGTTTCTGATAAAATTGCCCATACAGTGTGTGAATGTCATTGGGACCTTACATTGTAAGATCCACAGGGTCTGGAACTGAAGCGATTGATGCATTTTCTCTGTAAAGCACCTTGTAAATGTGCTAACACTGTATAAATGACAGATAATAATAATATTACTGGTAACTTTCTTCCTTGTGTTGACATGCTGCCAGTGTTGATAACTTACATAAGCACATGCCCATGTTTTTAGATCAATATTGAGTTTATACTGCAGAATATGATAAAAATGCATGTTTTAGAGAATATTACAGATTTGTTCAAATAACATGCAAACTACAAATTTAGCTACAATCTACTGTCTTTAGCTACCATCATGACTTTCTTTTACAGTACAGCTTGAAACAAATCCCAGCCAATATGCACATCTTACTCTACAGGATAATGAGGCTTGTTCTGATGTTGCTTTTATAGGTAAAGTTAAAAGGGGTTGTTCACCTTAAAATTAACTTATATGATGTAGGGAGTTATATTGTGACACAATTTGAAATTAGTTTTCATGTTTTATTATTTGTGGTTTTTCTGTTATTTACAGTAGCTTTTTGTTCATCAGCTCTCCAGTTTGGAATTTTAGCACCAAGCAACCAGTCAGTTGTAAGAGACTGAAAGATGAATGGAAGGGGCTTAAATAAAAAGATAAGTAATAACAGTAGCAATAAAAATAACATTTAGCCTCGCAGAGCAATAGTTTAATGGAGGTCAGGGTAAAAGAGTCAAAAGGCACATAATAAAAACCATACAAAATAAAGCATGAAGACTAATTGGAACATAGCATAACTTAAAGGTAAACTACCCCTTTAAATCTGGTCCAAATAATTTAGACAAATCTGCTAATTTTGTTTTAAATTGTCTTTTTCTTTTCTATTAAACCAACGCAGAAACTTCTCTTGTACTGCAGTACTGTGGATCACCCACAAAGGAATACAGTCCATGATGCAGCCCTATGAAAAGAAATGGAAAGCAATTGAAATTATTGGCTAGATTCATATGAATCTATATGTTAGAGTATTGTTAGTATTTAGGAAGTCCCCTTCTCACAGTTTACCCACTCACAAATAGAAAAACATTTTTACCAGAACTGCATGTGCAAAACAGCCAAAGGTCTCATCGCCGATGGTAACACAATTTAATGACTGCCTAACAAAGTCAATTGGACATTTAGTTATGGCATTTGTCTTTGCGTGTCTTGTCATTTGAGTGGAAACACCGTAAGGTGTGACTGCCTGTTGGAGAAATACAAACATTTTAAGTACCTTGATTTAAATTCCACAAACAAGTACTACCAATATTAGTAAGGAAGCACCTTCATTCTGTGCTCTGCGTAATTTATTTCTGCCTCCAGGGCCAGAATAAAGGCAGGCAGAAGAGGCCCGTGCCTAGGGCACAAAGGTGTGGGGGCTGGGCATGTAACTCTTCATTCTGCCTACACCTGTTCCAGGCCCACCCATGCTGAAGATAGTAACCGCAAGCACTGGTGCCTCTGCTTGACATGCAAGTGCACGGTCATTCCCATGGGAACACACGATGGAGGCTTGAACTGGCTCTGCCTACTTCCCTCAAGCTTTTTTACTTTTTCTCTGGTTGATGCTCCTCCTTGTGGAGACAATATTTGTTGAAATGCTGCCCTTATCCAAGATGAACCTCCAATGGCTCCAGTTGTGTGTTTTTTAAGTGTTATTTAATTTAGAATATTAGTATTATTATTGGTCTTAGCAATGTATTACCAGACTATTTGAGAGCCCTGTCAAATTAAAAAACTACAAGCAAATATCTTTCTATTGTTAACATATTTTTGGACCTTAAAGGAAAACGATACCCCGAAATTGAATACTTGAGCAACAGATCCCGGGAGGCTGTGCTTACTTTTTAAAATGGCAATTTTCTATTGATGATCACCCAATGGCACATGCTACTAAAAAAGTATATTATTATGTAATGGTTTATTTACATGAAGCAGGGTTTTACATATGAGTTGTTTATAGAGACCTACATTGTTTGGGGGGGTATAGTTTTCCTTTAAAGGGCAAATCAACCCCAAAATAAAAACTTACTTCATAAAAAAAAACACAATTCTAAGAAACTTTCCAATATACATTCATTACAAATTTCCAGTGCTTTTAAAGTTATTTGTAAAAACAATTGCTATTGAAAGCAGCATTTATGTAAATCCCAGTTGTTACTTTTTAAACAATGTTGCAACAGTCTTGGTTCCCCAGCAAAGACAGTTAATCAGCTGCTTGTCTTACATTGTATCAACAGTCTTAGACATCAGGACAGAGAGTAGAAAGGGACAGACAAATACTTCTCTTAATAGCAATACATATACAAATGACTTAAAAACCATAGAAAATGTTTTTGTCTGACGATAGCACTGACATATGACCTTTTTCTTCTCCACAATCTGCCCTTACCTTTGTATTTAATTCTGTCCAGATCAGGTCACACTCTTTATATTTCATAGTGTTTTCTCTTCCCTCACAACCCTAAGGAAGTTGGGTCACTGCATTATTTCTGCAGCAGAAAACTCCACAGTAGGGGTATTAGGACCATTACTAGTATAGATCCTCATTTCCGAATCACTCTGCATACTAGGGTTATTTCACCCCTGGAGTGCCACAGCATGTCTTCAGTAGTCCCCAACAGCAGATTGGACATCCCTGATGACAAACAAGTTGCTGGCTCAAATGGAACCAATAGAAAGTTTGTGCAGCTGTAAAAATTCCAGGAGTCTGTGTAACCCCAAAAGTAATCAGGATAATTGTAGAAAATGGAATAAATAGCTTTAAAGCAGTGATTTCAAATTGCAGGTTTAATTTAGTTTAGCAGTGAAAAACACAGTGTTTGAAACTGTGAAAATAAATGAAAACTTGCCGTTTGAAATCACTGCTTTAAAGCTATTTATTCCATTTTCTACAATTGTCAATCCCTTATGACATGCACTTGTTTTACTGTCACATACATACTGCATATGTTATATAAGAATCTCTTCTCTATCATACTGTTGCAATGAACCCCATACCCCATTGCTGACGTGCATTTCCAAAATGTTATTTTACCTGTATGATGATTCCTTTAGATTTGTACTCTGCTTGTAGTGCTTTAGAGAAGGTAGTTACAAATGCCTATTACAAAAGAAAATATGCCATTAAATGCAAAACAGTGGTGCATTGCTCATTATACGCTGCTTATTATACTGTGTAGGAATGTACTGGATCCAAAATTCTTCTGAATAACAATTGTTTGTTCGATTTAAATGCAGATGGATTCTAACATCTTGGCCAAACTACATCTGATTTTCCTCCAGCACATTTTTTTTTCAAGGAAGCTGAATTTTTGATCATCAGCGTTACGACTGTTCAGGACTTAAATCTAAGTATGAACTTGGATCCTGTTTAGAATATTTTATGTAAAGAAAATGTTTTGAGCCACCTGCAGTATGAGCTTACCACTTATGTGATGAGCACTCAAAATGTACAGAAAATAATGATATTATTTTAGTGGTTTATACACAGAACTAAGCAATATCTTTCTTTTTTATTTTCTTCCTGTCCTCAACTTGTGTTTTTTTTCTTGTTTAGATTTTGTATCTGGAATTTTTTTAGAATTTACTAAAATAACAGTATAGGTATGGGACCTATTATCCAGAATCATCGGGTCTTTCTGTAATTTGTATCTTCATAACTTAAGAGACTAGAAAATCATGTAAACATTTAATAAACCCAATAGGCTGCTTTTGCTTCCAATAAGGATTAATTATATCTTGGTCGGGATCAAGTACAAGCTACTGTTTTATTATTACGGCGAAAAAGGAAATGTTTTTAAAATTTTGGATTATATCATTATAATGGAGTCTATGGGAAATGCCTTTTCGTAATTTGGAACTTTCTGGATAACGGTTTTCTGGATAATGGGTCCCATACCTGTAGTAACTTAATAAGTTAGTAATGGTTTGTTTACTAATAGTAGCAAATGAAAGCTTACTTTGGAAGCCGAATAAACAGCATACAGTGGACAAGGGAAGCGCCCAACAGCAGAGGATATGTTCAGAATAAGCCCCATTTTTCTAAAACAAAATAAATAAACAAATCACCCTAAAGCTCATTTATAGAAATGGGGAATAAGTGGGAAAATGCAATTCTTCATGTCTGATAAGTGGATAAATGTTTCACCTTATAAAACTTATAAACTGGCCAGTATATCGGCGTTACAGATGTTACACATGTATTGAATGTTGTATATAAAGGACAACTAAATCACATCTTCAATTACCACAATCAATGCATTTACCAAAAATTGTTTCTTTATGATGATGTTACAGACTGCTGTGTCCTGTTTATATAATTTACCATTAACGTGCATGATGCACTGGCAGACAAGTATGGGGTGCCCTTTGTCCCAAATACATTGTGTATACAAAACTATCCCTGATACACAGAAGGAATGTCTCTC
>CM044431.1:147492282-147508964 GCA_024363595.1 Xenopus borealis
TGCTTCAGAAGGTGACACTTTACACTTCAATTTTAGAAAAAGGGTCATACATGGAAAATAGAAAGTAATTGGAAAAGCTTGTTATTTCTGGTGATCTATCTGAATTCAACTAGTAAAGGGGTTGTCCACCTTCCAAACACTTTTCAGTTCAGATGTTTTAATTTCTTCAGAAATTAAGACTTTATTCAATTGCTTTCCATGTTTTATTTGTTAATGTTTTGCAGTAAATTTAAATTTTGATGTTCCTGTCTCTGGTGTTTCAGTCTGGCAGTTCAGTAATCCATCTGATTCTGAACGGTTACAATTTCAATTTGCTACATTAGTTGATACATTTCTCATCAGTATTTGTGGAGTATTAAAGGGATACTGTCATGGGAAATCATGTTTTTTTAATTGTGCTACTCCAGGAACTTCTGAACGGAAATCCATTTCTCAAAAGGGCAAGCAAATTTTTTTAGATTCAATTTTGAAATCTGACATGGGGCTAGACATTTTGTCAATTTCCCAGCTGCCCCTGGTCATGCGACTTGTGCCAGCACTTTAGGAGGGAACTGCTTACTGGCAGGCTGTTGTTTTTCCTTCTTAATGTCACTGAAGGAGTCACAGTGGGACATGGGTTTTTACTACTGAGCGCTGTTCTTAGATCTACCAGGCAGCTGTTATCTTGTGTTAGGGGGCTGTTATCTGGTTACCTTCCCATTGTTGTTAATCTCCCCTTAGATGCAAAGATCTTTCTCTGCCGAACAAACGATCTTAGCGTAGTCCGACTAATCTGTCAAATTATTGTGCGGTTAGTGGGATACCAATGATTGTAGCATCGTACATTTATGATTTTTCGTCCGACATCTGTCTGAAGATTGATCAGCCAGGTTAGAAAATCTTTATCAGTCCCCATGCAATCTACTGATGTTTGCAGGGACAAGCAGGCAGTGACCCTTCAGTTTTGCTGGCAATATTGCCTGAAATTGTCTTTTTAGTTGATGGACATCATTTTGAGACGATCGTGGTCTCACGATAACCATTGGATCTTTATAAAAACTTTAAAAAAATCTTTACATCTAATGCCAGCTTTCGGCAGCTGGGGGGGAGAGAGGCGGTGATATCACTCCAACATGCAGTACAGCAGTAAAGAATGATTGAAGTTTGTCAGAGCACAAGTCACATGACTTGGGGCATCTGGGAAATTGACAATATGTCTAGCCCCATGTCAGATTTCAAAATGAAATATAAAAAAAAGTCAGTAACCCCCCCAAGCTGCTTCAGAAAGACATTAGAAAGTGAAAAATTAAACTTTAAACTTTTATCTTAGTATTTAGTATTAGAAAAATGGCCACAAATAGAAAGTGCTTGAATAAAGTCTTTATTTCTATGGATGCAAGACTATATATATATAGTCTTGCATCCATTGCGTCCAGTGACTTTATTTGTATTTACTCTAAAACCCTCCCAGTATCTGCATGAAAGGGATATAATCATTACAACTAATATACTATACGCTAAATAAGAAAAGTTCTTGAACAGCCCTCTAAGCCTTTAACTCCAGGACTGTCTCTGCTTGGACACAAGAGAATATTGCCAATAAATGTTGACATTAGCTTTACAATTCACACATCAATAAAATCTGACCTTCACATCAGTCACATTCAATACCTCTCATACTGATTTTGCACTTGAATTTTAAACCCCTTGGTCTATAGGATTATTGCCCAGAATCAAGTGGCAGGGGAATGAACCCCCCCCTACATAAATCATTTCTCTGTCGATCCAATTGCTCAATTTATGTATATGAAATTTTCTCTTTTAAAGAAAATTCATCCCCATCAACCTAATATGATAAAAATATGATAATAATAAAAGTAGATTTTTTTTTTCCAAATCTTTATAATCCATAAACTACAGACAGCTAAACATTTTAATCCTTGGGTAATATTTAAGTTATTTTTATATATAAACTTTATGGTCAATTGTAATAAAACATTTTAACATCTTTTCATCTACAGGGACGTCATCAATTACTTTTGGTTTGATGAACTAGGGGGTTATTTATCAAGCCAGGCTTTTTGGGGCATCAATTACTTTTGGCTTGATGAACTATGGGGTTATTTATCAAGCCAGGCTTTTTGGTGAAAAAATGCATTGCGTCGCCCTCCCCGTCCGCATCCCTCTCCACGGACAACTGAATGCACAAGTGAATTTAATGCGGCTGGGCGGCATTCCGCCGCTGAATTTCTGCCACCCTAGGCTCGGGCCTATGTGGCTTGTCACAAATCCGGGCCTGTTTCCCCTTCCCACCCTGAATTTGCATATGGAAATTAGGATTCGAATTTGGTTGGGTATTCGGCTGCATCTTTCATGAAGGATTTGGTGGTTTGCAGAATCCAAAATAGTGGATCTGGTGCATCAATAGCTAAAATAAAATGAGGTGTTCTCAGTATTTAAAGAGCCTTTCAGGCCATTCCTATACCACTCGTGGAATTATGTTTTTCCAGTTTATGTTGTTTTATTATTAAAAAAGAATCTCATCTGCAGGTTCTGAATGTAACTACTGGTCTGTTTTGCTTCTAGTACCCAGCCTTCCTACAGTTCTTTTGGTGCCATTTCTCTGTAGATGGGAGGTATATGCTACTTGATTTTTCACCATTACTTTTCATAGTATTCACATCCCAGCAGGGAAAGTGCAACACATTTTTATATCGTACATTGATGTATTTCTAATCTAACATTATGGTTTGACTTCCAACACTGCACTAATATTTTTAAATACAAAGTTCAGAACACTCTAACTTTGACTCTAGAAAGCACTTACAGTTCAGGTCATGAAATCGTGTGCCAGATTTCCAAGTTAAAAAACAGAGAACAAAGATTAATCCACAGTAATAGCTAAATAAAGAAGGTTTACTCTTGGTCTAGCAATATGAATATATGTAACAAATATATGTAACTAGTGTAAATGGCTAAGAGTTCAGCAAAGATAAGAGAAATGTCATCTCAAGTAGAGTTTTAAATTATGTAATTGATCATGTGCTAATACATATACTTGTAATATGCTATGGGTTAATAACATAGCATCAGATATGAACGGTTGATTCATTAAAGTGTAGTGAAATAAACCTCAGAGAGAAACAGGAACATTTTCATTTAAAGGGGACATATTTAAAAGGAACAATCACAATAATGAAGGGGCAATGTTACAGTCCCTCATTCAAACCAAAAAATTGGACACTATCAAACAGATAGCAAATAAAATTCCTCACTGCTGCTGAACACAAAACTATATAATTAAAAAAAAATACAAAAAAATGAAAAGTGAAGATCAACTTCTCAGAACTTCTGTGCAGTATCACCAATACTTCAGTGGGATTTCCTCCAATTAAAGTCTCCCAGGGATAAGTTTAGCCTGAATCCTTTTCCATAGTAAAGTTTGAACTTGATGGATGTTTGTCTTTTTTAAACCTTACTTAACTTACAATGTTGTGGTCCCTATTATTATTATTAACTTTATTATTAACATGTATTTTTATAGCACCAACCTATTTTGTAGCACTGTAGCCCTACACTACGACAATGTCATCTGAGGTAATACTAATCCCAAAATAATTCCGCTTGGTGAATCACAAAGGCAATATTACCCTAGTAAGTCATCATTTTCTAAACCTCATTCACATGATCCCTGCTCCTCAGTTTCTCTAAGGTCATGGTTACCTAACAGCTTAAATCTCTACAGATACTGAGGCCTACATCCACTTCAGGTTGTCTACACCCCCCTCCTTGCTAAGATGTAGTCCCAAGAGAGAGTGGAAAGGTTCTCCTGCCTTTTATAAAGTGTGGAACCAGAAACTGCTTAAAGGAAAACCAACCCTTTATATTAAAATCCCCTACACCCCTACCTGACATAGACCCCCTCCCTGCTTCCCCCAGCCTAGGTGTTACCATTGGTAAATGCCCCTAACTCTTTACATACGCCTCGTTGCAGATTCAGCGTATCGGAGTTCATGGGCACCATCTTCTTCTCTTCCTTAATCTTTGGGTCTTTCCTTCACTTTTGGTACAAATTTGCAGTTGGTAAAAACCTGAAGACTGCTCCTATTGTGCATACATCATAACAGCGCTTAATTCTTGAAGATTACAGAAGAGAAGAAGGTGGTGCTGTGAATTTACCGAGGGGTAAGTAAAGAGTTAGCGGCATTTACCGAGGGTAACAGCTAGGCTGGGGGGGGGGGGGGGGGGAGCAGGGAGAGGGTTCTATGCAGGATAGGGAGGGTAAGGGCTTTTTAAGGAGAGGGTTTGGTTCTCCTTTAACTACCCATGGAGTGGATTGTTCCTTTCAATTTCTGGGCAGTCTATGCTTGAAACCCATGGGTAAACCAGGTGAGTTTGGGCCAACTTCTGCACACAGATGGCAGGTTGTGGGTGGTTTCAGGTTGAGCTCTTCTCCGCCCGTGACCTTCCTGTTTTGGTTTCTTTTTTCAATAGTGTCTACTTAAAGATGCCCACTTTTGTGATGTCAGAGATAGGAAGGTACATCTCCACCTTTACCTATGGTCATATACTTTGAACACTGACTCCAAGTAATATGTTTACGGATTGCTAAATTCAACCTGACATGGGGAGCAGGTCAAGGATCAAGGAGTACCTCAAAGCAAAGCCACACTTTTTAAAATTTTATTGGAGCTATCTGATGGTAGTTTAGGCTTAAGGTTCCCCAGGGAGGCTTTGGCTTGATTATTTTCCATGATAGAGGTCCATTGGCACACACAGAACACAATGGAGTTATGTATATCCCAACTAGCTTGAGAATCATCATTGGTCAATAGCCAGGCAATGGCAAGTACAATCTAGTCAGCACAGCTTGATGCCCCACTCTCCATAATATATCTGACAGAAAATACCGAATTGTAGTATATGTTCCACTTTTCTATATCTCCTGTGATCAGTATTTACATATTTAACTCTTGATATGTTGAAAACTTTGCTTTTTTTGTGATTGGCACAACTGTAAATGAGGCCCCTGTTATTTCACTTCTTCCACAGGCTGCTTTTCAGATGTTTTTATAGCAGAAACATTTTGGTAATTAGAACTGAAATGAATATGAAACACATGCAACAATCCTTTTCAACTGTGATTTATTTTCTTCCAAATTAGAGTTCTTTCTTTGTTAGATACTGCCGTTATTTTGTCATGCCACTTTATATCCCTTATTACCCAGTTAGCAGTCCATTCCAGTCCATTGCTGCATTGCCAGGCCTTGTTTAATATGTTAACTGAATGTTCCATCAATGCAATTAAAGGTTCCATTCTCAGAATGTTCGTCAGTTAGACAGGACTGGACTGGAATATGTTTTCATGTCCTTGTAGCATGAAATATGTTGTGACCTATATCATATTGAATGGCTAAAGGCTATTTCTAAATGTTATTCTTTACTACACCTTAACATCTGGTGGGTTTATTCAAGGAAAACTATACCCTGAATGAATACTTAACCAGCAGATATGTTTATATCATATTAAGTGGCATATTAAAGAATATTACCAAATTGGAATATAGCTAGGATAAATATTGCCCTTTTACACATTACATATTCTATGTGCTCCTGCAGAGATCGCAGAGACCAGGAAATAGTATGGGAGTAAAGACTAGGGATGGCGCGAACCGGCGAAAAAAGGTTCGCGAACATGTTCGCAAACTTCCGCATATTTGCGAACGGTTCGCGAACGGTTCGCGAACGGTTCGCGAACCCCATAGACTTCAATGGGAAGGCGAACTTTAACAGCTAAAAAAGATATTTCTGGCCAGAAAAATGATTTTAAAGTTGTTTAAAGGGTGCAACGACCTGGACAGTGGCATGCCAGAGGGGGATCAAGGGCAAAAATGTATCTTAAAAATCCATTGTTGACACAGCGCTGCGTTTTGTGCTGTAAAGGGAAAAAAGTCACTCAGGTGGTTGTGGACACTGTAATATTATGGATATTTAGACAGAATGTGAACAAGCTCACACAGCTAGATGGTTGAAGAACACACTGGGCAAAAAATGGCTACAGGGCAAATAATGGCTACAAGGTCAACGTATACACTACTACACCGGTGGATACGGATTACGTAAAATATATTATGGCTGCTTGAAAAAAGTCACTCAGGTGCTTTTTCTGGAGAGGGTAATATTATGGATATTTAGACAGAATGTGAACAAGCTCACACAGCTAGATGGCAGTTGTTTGAAGTACAGTAGATTACTAGCCAGCAAACTTACTATCCACTGTCCCTGAAATCACTAACAGCTCTCTCCCTACACTATCTCTTCCAAGCACACACAGGCAGAGTGAAAAAACGCTGCAGGGCTTCAGTTTTTATAGGGAAGGGGAGTGGTCCAGGGGGTGTGGGGTGGTCCAGGAGGGAGAACTTACTGATTTGCTGCCATGTATCTGCTGGTCTGGGGTGAGAGGGCAAAAAAAATGCGGCAAAAAAAAAGCGCCAAATTGACGCAAACCCAAAATGCGAACTTCACGCGATGTTCGCGAACTTTTGGCGAGCGCGAACAGCGGATGTTCGCGCGAACAAGTTCGCCGGCGAACTGTTCGCGCCATCCCTAGTAAAGACTAAACTTTGTCCAGTAATTGGCTTAATTACCGAACATGTATGTAGTGCCCTTGGTTTGTTTGTGTGCATTGTGAATCATATGGTCCCATGGTAGCGGCCCGCAGTGCTTAAAATGGAAATGTTCTGTTTTGGATTAATAAATCGTACATACTGCAGGTATGAGATTTGTTATCAGAATTAAGGAAAGGCCATCTCCCATAGCCTACATTTTATCCAAATAATCCAAATTTTTAAAAAGGTTCCCTTTTTTCTCTGTAATAATAAAACAGTAACTTGTACTTGATCCAAACCAGCTTAAATATAAACTCTGCAGACCCACAGCAAATTCAGTGTACTTTTATTTCTCACACAACAAGTTTCGGATACAAGTGTCCTTCATCAACAAGCACCTGATGAAGGATACCAAGATCACCAAGATTCTGAAAGTACTTGATCCAAACTAAGATATCATGAATTGAAAGCAAAATCAGCCTGTTGGGTTTATTTAATGTTTCCATGTTTTTCTAGTAGACAGGGGCAGATTTATCAAGGGTCAAAGTGAAAATTCGAATTAAAAAAAGTAATTTTTGGGTACTTCGACTATCGAATGGGCCAACATTCGATTCAAATTGAAAAAATTAGATTGGGATTTAAAAATTTGACCATACAAAAATCAAAGTACTGTCTCAACCCTTCACCACCTGCGGAATTGATGGCTTGACAGGCTTTGCCTATCACAACGTCTATACAGCCTCGCACCTGCTTGCAGCTTCTTGAGTGTGCTGTAAACTAATTGTTAGGGCTGTATAGAGACGTCCCAGGAGTGACAGGCAAAAGGAATATCATCCCAACTCATCCCTGTACTCCCCTAGTACTAACACTAGAATCCTTTTAAGAGCCCTTGCAAATTTGAGGATATCACCGATCCCACCTGTTTTCTTACGTCATCAGTGCCGACTCCAGCCGTGATTTGAGGGAAGGCAGGAAATTGGGTAGAGGTTGGCAGGCAGTGAGGTAAGGGGTTGGGGTGTTAGTTAAAGCTCTAGACCCCCTCCCTCTCTACAGTTACTGTCTTGCACCGGTGAAAGTGGAGATTGCTTACATGCTCCGTCCAATAACCCGTAGGAGTGCTATAGGTGAATTAAGCTCATTCCTGTCTTGAGTATTTCCATGTAACTCAAACAAATGGTCGGGATCCCTTATTCAGGGCTGGACTGGGAGGAAAAAGCAGCCCTGACAAAAGTATCAAAGCAGCCCATGTATTCACGCACATGCAAAACATGATATAGATTTCACACCCCAAGGTTAACTAGAACTAGTGTTAATTAATAGATATTTTAAGAGCCAGTTATCATATTATCCCCAGAATTATTATACACGCTATGTGCTGGAACTGGCCCTTGCAACAGTTATCTCCCCCTAGTTTCTATCACAACTATTCTATTTGATGGATTAGTGATCTTATACTTATATAAACAGTGTATTCAAAAATTTCCTTTGTATACCCCCAACTAGACCATGCACCCTAGCAGATAAGAGGTATTTAATTACCATGTGTATCACAGGGCCAAAGTATGGAATACTTGAAGAGACTAGTCTGTCTCATGCAATTAATGTTACATATCACAGTGTTCCATATACAGGCTGAAGTGACTGTTCTGATCACGGATCAAACTGTTGCCAACATACCTATCATAAGCATAAGGGACTGGGTATATAGCAAGCAACTCTAATATTACTAAATGAAGTTGGTCAGAATTCCTGGTTCCACTCATATGCCAGTACAGGCAGGTGCACTAACAAATGCAGTCATTGGCTTAGCTGTTGCTGGCTATTATGGACAGCTCATTTACATTTCTAAAGTGATTGGCTCATTTACATATTAAAGACAGACCTAATTTGCATTTTTAGGCGAGCGGTCCATTTACATTTCAGAGAAATTGGCCCATCGGGCCCTTATTCCTCTGGTTCCTAAGAACATTGTCGAGAGCAAGCAGGGTCCCTTATTACCAGCATAAAGAAGAGCCTGGGGAGCATGTGCCAGAAGAGAAGGCAAGAAATGCTGTGCCAACAAGAGCAGTGTGCTTGGTGCCATTCCGTGCCTTGTATGGTCAGTGTCCAACAAGGAATAGCTGAAATTTGTAGCGACTCCTGAGCCTATCATTCTCCCTCTCTCTCAAGAAGAAAGGAGAGTGTTTAGCACCTCCTTGCACCGGTGCTATAGCGGCGAGCGCTGCTACCTGTCACACCAATGTGACAATTCCTCCTCTCCACTTTTCAATTTGGTGTGCCCGTCTGGCCCAAAGAGATCCCCAGAGCAGCTCTTACAGCATGGAGGTGGGACCTGTGCAGCAGCATACCCCAAACTTTTAAAAGTTTATAACCTATGTTATGTTTTGTGGCTCCAGAATATTTTTCTTTATTGGAAGAGGGGGCAAAATGACTCTTTTGATAGTAAAGGTTACTGACCCCCATTTTTAGCCAATGGGGGACCTCCTATAACCTTTAAGGAGTGTTTTTGACATTTTTGAAAAATCTAAATTTTTTGGAGGATATCGCTTGAATCAAACGTTTCAATCAAATGATTTGAACGATTTTAATTCGATTGATAACGGACCTATTCGATTGAAAACACTTCAATTTCACTTTGAAATTCGACCGTTGATATATCTGCCCCTGAAGGTATGAAGATCCAAATTACAGACAGATCCGTTATCCGGAAACCCAGAGGTCCCAAGCATTCTGGATAACAGGTCCCATACCTGTACTAAAAATGTATATTTTTATGACAATGGTTTATTAAGATGATGAGGGTGTAACATATGAGTTCTTTTATGTAATATGTAGTATGTTTATAGAGACCTACATTGTTTGGGGGTATCGTTTATGTCAGTAGACTAGACATTAAGCCCGTTAAATTAACGGGCGATAGAACATATGTAGTCAAACATTTATAAAAACAGACTTGTTCCAGTCCAAAAAAAAGTGGACAACCATGGTGGACACCTAGAGTGCTTCTCAGTAGTTTTAAAAATACTACTGTTTCCTAAAGAGTTTGGGCAATGTTTGTTTATGGTATAGATCACACCAGTGTTTTTTTTCCACAAAAAAATGTTTGTCCTACAGAATTTCAGAGGCGACTCTGCCTCAATGTTACTTTTAGAAAAAGAGCCGCCTGACTTTGTCAGCTCAGCATCCCTGTTGCCGTAGCAACGTTGGGGACATGCGCTGAGTGAGCAGGTCTCGCTTCTAACAATGCCTGTCTCTGCGCTCCAAGTGGGACATTCACTAAGATCCGAAAAATCGCTAGCGCAGGCTTCGCGAGCGTTCGCCGCACTGAACTAGGCAAATTTTCGCCTGCGCTACGCAAATTCACTAAAGTGCGAATTTACGCTCTGGTCGGCGAACGGTAACGTATTTACGCAAGTGTTACTTCGCTAGGCATAGCACAGTTTCGCTAGCACAGCCTAATTTGCATACGGCGCGAATCCTATATAATAAAGTTCAAGTGTCTCTGCGTCCAGTCCCTGTGTCCGTGGGATTGCGCTACTGCGCATGTGCCCCACGGACAGCCAGCGCGAAGCGTCTAACGCTAGCGCAAAATTTCCAAAGTGACGTCAAATCGTAATCGCAAATTCACGAACACCAACTCTGGCAATTTTACGCTAGCGAAGTAGACAGACTTGCGCAACTTCGCACCCTTACGCCAGGCGAAGTTGGGCACTGGCGAAGGATCGTAATTACGCAAATTCACTAAGATCAACTTTTTGCTGTTCGTTAGCACTTACGCTAGAGCCATACAATAGATAGGAGGTTGAAAAAAAAAATTTGAAAATTTTTCTAAGTTCCAAATAACGCTGTGGCGTGTTTTACCATTGTGGGTGAGTCTGAAAAACATTGGTTTTTTTGGGGGGTGTTACCCTCCTTCCCCCCTACATTTCCTGACATATGGCAACACTACTATACAGGGGGCACATGTAGGGCAATAGGACAACTTTATTTTTTTTGATTAAAGGTGTCCTGGGCATGTGTAGTGGCTGTAACATACACTTCTTTTTCAGACTATCACCCACAATGGTAAAACACGCCACAGCGTTTTTTGGGACTTAGAAAAATTTTCCATTTTTTTTTCAACCTCCTACCTATTTAACATACACTTCTTTTTCAGACTATCACCCACAATGGTAAAACACTTCACAGCATTTTTTGGGACTTCGCCAGAGTCGGTGGGACAGAAAAATTTTAAATTTTTTTTTCAACCTCCTATCTATTGTATTATATCTACTTCGCTAGTGTAAATTTGCCAGAGTCGGTGTTGGCGAATTTGCGCTAGCATTAGATGATTCGCGCTGGCTGTCCATGGGGCACATGCGCAGTAGCGCAATTCCACGGACACAGGGACTGGACGCAGAGACACTTGAACTTTATTATATAGGATGCTTCTAATTATCATTTTTTCACTGATTTGTATTGATATTCTTGGGCGATAGTATTTAACAAAACTAACAAATACTGAGTTGTTCTATATTCATGTATTATGATTCTAAGAATATTCTGCACTTAGGGCGGGCATTTACTATAACTATAGTGTATCTTATTTTCTAATTAAAACAAAGTCAACCTAACGCCCATCCACAAATTGAACAAATTATCAATAATTCTTCTCGAAAAAAACATTCCAACAAATTTGTGCTTCAATTCAATCGTACCATTGACATAGAGAAAACTAGAATGGATCACATCTGCCATTGACTTACCTCGACAGGTTTGAGATGGATTATTGTCGGGTTTAGTAGTATTTTTTTTTTCTGGAGAAAACATTAATGTATGTATAAGTATAAATTTATTTAGAAGTAGCATTTTGAATACAACCCAATGGTTGATTGCTATTTATCAGCAAGTTACACCCCTATTTAAGTAACAAATATTAAAGTGTCACACTTCAGAGACTGCACTCTCATTCTGCTCAGAGCTCAGTAAAACTGAATATGCTATGTAAGAAAACTTTTCAGCATTATGATGAACAAAATATAACAGTAGGTAAGGCCTTTTTTTTTTTAAATAATTGATCCCAGCACTGGATATCAGAGCAAAAAAAGCTGTTTTTACAGATGTTGTCATAGACTGAAAGTGAGGTACCACATATAATACTGCACTTAGAAATACTATTATAATGAATACTAAAAGGCTGCTTTGAAGTTCAGCTGGAAACAGGAGAAGGCAGAGTCACACAGAACAAACAGAAGAGTGGAAATTCTTTTTTTTTTTGTAAACAAACGTTTTGTTTTGGTTTGTACATTTTTTCAGTTTTAGTTAAGGGTACAGTAAAAGTCTATTGCACTCAAGTTAAATTGTTGAGGATCAAGAACGGACAAATAAACTAAGTCAGCCCTTAGTGTATGCCATTATCAAGAAGCTTAGGCAATAGGAACAGTGATACAGGCTGGGAACAACAAGAAATAAATAGTTTCTTAATTTCCTATTTGAGCTCAAAGGTTTAATAAGGCAAAAGAATGGGATTAATTTATATTATATATGTAGGCTGATAGGATGCTTTAAATGATTAGAAGCTCAGGACAAACATGATTTAACTTTTATTGTGCTTGCTGAGATCTTACCATATACAGTTATATGAAAATGTTTGGGAACCCTTCTTAATTCTTTGGAGTTTTGTTCATAATTGGCTGAGCTTTCAAAGAAGCAACTTCCTTATATATAACATGCCTTATGGAAACAGTAGTATTTCAGCAGTGACATAAAGTTCATTGGATTAACATAAAATATACAATATGCATCATAACAAAATTAGACAGGTGCATAAATTTGGGCACCCCAACAGAGAGATTACATTAATACTTATCTGAGCCTCATTTTGCAAATGTAACAGCCTCTAGATGCCTCCTATAGCCTTTGATGTTTCGACCATACAAAATCTCTACAGTTCAGTCAAATTTGATGGCTGTCGAGAATGGACTGCCTGCTTCAAATCATCCCATAGATTTTTGGTGATATTCAAGTTGGGGGGCTGTGACGGCCATTCTAGAATATTGTAGTTCTCCCTCTGCATAAATGCTTTTGTAGGTTTCAAAGTGTGTTTAGGGTCATTGTCTTGTTGGAATACACAGCCCCTGTGTAACTTCAACTTTGTGACGGATGCTTGAAGATTATCCTGAAGAATTGTTGATACTGGGTTGAATTCATCTGACCCTCAACTTTAACAAGGGTCCCAGTCCCTGAACTAACCACGCAGCCACTCAGCATGATGGAACCCCCACCAAATTTGACAGTACGTTGCAGGTGTTTTTCTTGGAATGTGGTGTTCTTCTTCCTCCATGCAAATTCGTATTAAAGAATAATGTACCCATTGTAAAACCTGAAGTTATCAGATGTCACATTGGAGTTCCATGACCTGTATAAAAACATCCAGTCCTTGATCTTTATATGGTGCGTGTATATGGTGCATTTTTATATTACATATAAAAATGGTGTTAGTGATTAAAGCTTTATTAATTAAGCATTATTAATTTGTTTTTTTCACTATACTATGTGCCTTTTTGAACATTTTAAAAAACAGATGCTCTCACCTTGCTTTAAAATATGATTTTACGGATTTCCAAAATGAAATCCTGGGACACTGTGTAAAGTTGCACATTTTTAATAGGCTACCACTACTTTCCCTTTACAAACTCCATGTCAGTACTTAGTGGGTTAGCCCTTCCCCCCTGCTCCCATCAGAAGGACCCTCCCCCAAGTTTTTAAAGACCAGCCACACCCACTTTTTCCTTCTCATTTTGCTCTCATTGGAAGCAAGGATGGTTTTCTTTTAACCCTGGGAAAGCATAGGCCTGCCAATACAGCATCCTAGGGACAGGGTTTTTTGGTCCATGGACCTTTTGTTCCCCAGCACATTGCCTCATATCTTGGAGTCTTCTGGTCCTCAGCTTCTGGATCAGGTAAGGCACTGGTGTGCAATGTTTGCTACTACTGGTCTGCCTGTATTTCATTTGCCTTTCTGTATTGCTGTCAGAACATTTGGCGGCAAGTGCTTGTCCCTGCATCTGGTGTGCCCTCCTGGCCTGCCCAAAAGGCATCCAGTTGCAGTAGTGTATGTGGCCCCTACACACCCTTCATTTTTACGGATGGGCAAGGGTGGTGGCAGTTAGAGGGTCAGCTAGTTTTTGGGCATAATTAGTTAGGGGCCTGAGCCTTACTGCCTCCTGTTTTCTTTTTGTTCCTTGTCTTTTAAATGGAGGGCAGGGTCATGGTCATCTGCCTCCATCAGCAGACTTTCCTAAGGTGGAGGTGATTAAAAAAAAAAAAAAACCTCTGCCTTATAGCTTATTAGGGCTCTGTTAACTAAAGAAATTTTTTTGACTTTTCAAAAAATGGGCAACTGTTTTTTTATTGAATATAATGCATCAGTCTTATGGGATTCTTTCTATCTGCGGTTCCACTAAAATGGTTACATCCATGGACACAAAACACTGTGATACAATGTCATTTTTATACAAAATCATTACATGATGTATGATACCAAATGTTACTGTTGACTATGGGCTATGGACTGATATACTAAGGAGTCTTGGTTTTTTCAGGTTTTATACCCCAATCGGGAGTTGTGCTCAGTGGTTTCGGCCCGACATAGGTTAACACACTAGCACGCCAGGGACCTCGAGGAGTGAAGGAAATAAATCGACTGAGCGAGATGCAAATCATACCCTTATATGGCACATAACTGGCGGTTCAAACTAGTCGCATGTTCCCCTGGACCGCACACTGATCACTGTAGTAGGACCACCAGTAACCATATGATGGGTGAACGAACAGAGTGGAGTGAGCAAGTGCCAGTTGGTACCTTGGGCACACATTTGTAGGATCCTACTTTGAAGCTGGATAACTCCGGTAAAATGGGTGACGGAGACATGGTGGCCGTACGTTGAGCGCAGATTGGAGCACTAATTGGGTTCATGAAGGACGGGGGTGTGTTTAGTAAGTTGAAGTCAGGCTACATCTACAATATATGGCCATGGGGTGACAAGCGTTGAATATGATATAACAATATGCTCAGTTGGTTCCTGACAGTTCTTGCTAGTTGACCACAACCTCACTGTCCTCACTGTGAAGAACCACCTACGCTGCTTCAAATTTGTCTATAATGTCCTCTAATTTTTTTGTAAAATGTAATTATGTCCCCTCACAAGCGCCTTTTTTCCAGAGAAAACAACCCCAACCTGGACAGTCTACCCACATAATTTAAATCTTCCGTCCCTCTAACCAGTTTAGTTGGACGACTCTGCACTCTCTCCAGCTCATTTACATCCCTCCTAAGGACTGGAGTCCAAAACTGCAATGCATATTCCAGATGAGGTCTTACTAGGGATCTATAAAGAAGCATAATTATGCTTTCATCCCTTGAGTTTATGCACTTTTTTATGCAGGACAGAACCCTATTTGCTTTAGTAGCTACAGAATGACACTGCCCAGAATTAGACAACTTGTTATCTATAAAAACCACAAGATCCTTCTCACTTACGGAAACTCCCAACACACTGCCATTTAGTGTATAACTTGCATTTATATTATTTTTGCCAAAGTGCATTACCTTGCATTTATCAACATTGAACCTCATTTTCCAGATTGCTGGCCAGTTTCCCAACTTAGACAAATCACTCTGCAAAGTGGCAGCATCCTGCATGGAACCTATAGTTCTGCACAATTTAGTATCATCTGCAAAAATAGATACCATACTTTCAATGCCCACATCCAGGTTATTAATAAATGAGTTGAAAAGCAAGGGACCCAGTAAAGAGCCCTGTGGTACCCCATTAATAACACTGGTCCAATTAGAAAATGTTCCATTTACCACCACTCTTTGTAGTCTATCTTTTAGCCAGTTCTCTATCCAGTTACAAATACTATGTTCCAGGCCAACATTCCTAAATTTAACCAGTAACCTTCTGTGTGGCACTGTATGAAATACTTTAGCGAAGTCTAACTAAATCACATCCACAGCTATCCCAGAATCGAGGTCCCTGCTTACCTTCTCATAAAAAGAAATTAAGTTAGTCTGGCAAGATCTATTAAGCATAAAACCATGCTGGCACAAACTCTTTGTATTGTTATTTGCTATGAAGTCCAGTATCCTATCCTTTATTAATCATTCGAAAAGCTTTCCTACCACCAAAGTCAGACTAAGTGGCCTATAGTTTTGAGGCAAAGGATGGGATCCCTTTTTGAATAGCGGCACCCCATTAGCAATTCACCAGTCTCTTGGCACCATGCCAGACCTCAATGAATCCAGAAAAATTAAGTAGAGAGGTTTGGCAATCACAGAGCTAAGCTCATTAATTACCCTGGGATGAATCCCATCTGGCCCTGGACCTTTGTTTATCTTAACATGTTCTAGTCTCTTTTGAATTTCATCATGTGTGAACCATGCATCATTAGATGTATTATTAGAATTAGGACTATTAATAAGGAAACCTTCATTAGCTGGTTCCTCATTTGTGTAGACAGATGAAAAGTATGCGTTCAGAGCTTTTTGATTGTTCTCATCAACCAGCTGCCCCCCCCCCTGATAATAAAGGTCCTATCCCTTCCTGTTTCATTTTTTTACTATTAATGTATTTAAAAAATAGTTTTGGATTCTTTTCTTGAAAGCCTTAAAAGCACGTCTTTTCTTACCCACCTCAACACCAACACTTCTATTGAAGGTTTTGCTTTGCAACAACATTCCTTGCTTACAAGCGGAATATACTGACATGTTTTTATTTATTTATTAAGCAGCATTTTAAAGACTTCCCATTTTTGTTCAGTGTTTAACCCTGTGAAAAGCATTTCCCACTTAATATGTTGCAGAGATGCCTTTATACTGTCAAAGTTTGCATGCCTGAAATTCAATGTTTTAGTTACTCCCTTATAAAGTTGCCTCTGCAACAAGCTTTCAAAGGAGACCATGTTATGATCACTATTTCCTAAATGCTCACCCACACAAATGCTAGAGATGAGTTCATTATTATTAGCTATTACAAGATCCAAAAGAGAGTAATTCCTAGTAGGTTCTTGAATGAGCTGTGATAAAAAGTTGTCATTTAGCATATTTACAAA
>CM044431.1:147510275-147545131 GCA_024363595.1 Xenopus borealis
TATATATAAATAAATAGTTCAGCTTACAGTATAGTGTAGGACTTTGCTGCAATGAATAAGGCTCCCCAAACCTCTATGGGAAGGGACAATCTTGTAAAACATGAGCACATGCAAAGGATTCTTTGTCTAATTTTAACCAAATTTAGCTAACTGAAAGGTGATAAACCCATAAATTATGTTTAAAGAAAGTGGCAAGAACAGTATGTCATTTTACCATAGGAAAACATCTGCAACTTTATAAATCCCATGTTGTGAAAACACAATAGCCCTGCCAAAGAATGAAGTATATTTACACCTATAAATATGCTTGTTACTTGAGAAATTACTTGCTGTCCCAAAGAAATAGCAGGAAGCCATCTTTGATGCCATGTTATTCTCATTTTCACATCCAGATACTATTTTGTTTTCTTTGACCAAAACCATATTCCCAGCGACAGTTATGCAGTGTGACTTGCATTCAATGAGTAAGAATTCCGCACTGAAAGTAAACACAAAACCATCTTGGTCAGATAAGACTTATGGAATTGGTACTACCCTTTGGCAATTATAGCCATCAATGGGGATGATAATTGATTATTTTGCCAATAAATATATTTAAAAAGTAAGTATTTATGCCATTTTCCCTGTTTTTTTCTAACAAATAGTGGAAAAGTACTAAGGGACTCTCCTTCTTATTTTGGGTTCCCCTGTACTTGGAGAATATCAAGAGTTGCTAGTGTCCGTTAATGAGTATGGTGTTATTGACAGCTTAGCTGTAAAACCCCATATCTAGTCAAAACCTCACTTTTACAATAGAAGTTTTAAGTTACAAGAACTGACCAAACCTCATATGGAAATCTAACAAATCAATAATATGACTCTTCAACCTTCCAAATGACAGATAAAGAAATACTTTGTGGTGAAACATAATTCCTATCATACATGCTTACTCACATTTAGAAATACATGTACTGCAAATCTTACCTTGTGTTGTATTTTTAATTTTATAAACAAAGTGTAAGCAAATCAAATCCATATTTACAAATATTGAAATAAAGACATTTCAAAATCTTAAAATGTTCAGTCAAAGTTGTACATAGTTTCTTTATAAATTCCAGCCTCTAGTTTCACACATTATAAATAACTGCAGTATTTTCAAAGTGCATTCACTAAAACAGCAGTTGGGGGTCAGGAAAGTAGTAAATAAAAACAGTTAGTATGAAAGAAAATAAAACTAGCAAAATAAAAACAGAATTGAGAATAAAAATTGCCTTAAACTGCAGTGAATACATATGAATGGAATGTTAAGCAGGATTTTAAGTCAGCAGTAAACCACCAGAATGAAAGCAGAGTCTGAAAAGGAAAAGCACAGCTTCTGAATACATTTTAGTGTAAAGTGGGCATATGATGACCAAATTATACAAAATTGCATTTCTTACAATTATCAGCTGATGCCAATCAATACCCATGTGCTACTCATTTTGTTGGAGAATGGGCAAGTTTGAACATTTTATCTGTATACATCATGTTTGACAGTGTACCATGCAGCTGCAGCCTTGAATTTGCCCCCCCCACGGCCCTCTGCACTAGAAGAGTGAGTGCATTCTGACAACAGATGGTATTCTGTAAAATCTCTACAGCAGTGGTTCTCAACCTTCCTAATGCTGCGACCCTTCAATACAGTTCCTCGTGTTGTGGTGACCCCCAACCATAAAATATTAAAATATTTTCGTTGTCAGCCCAGAGCGGATTGTTAGAAAAGTAAAGGAGACAGCTTGGCTGCATAAAGGTTTGTTTTCTGTGCGTAGTGCGGCAAACATTTTTTGCCACACCCATTTTGTGGTCACACCCCAATTACCAAGTTAATTTTACAAATATTAAATGGGCAGGGAGAGCTGTATGGCAGTCCATAGTAAGGGAATATAGAAAGTTGTAGTGCAACTGGCTTCCCTACACAGGTTACTGAACTACAACTCCCAGAACCAACACCTGGATAGCTACAACCTTGCCCCAGGGCTAGTGGGGAGAGAGAGATGAACCTGCTCCTGGAACCCCTTAAGTGACCCCTGTAAAAGGGTCGTTCGACCCCCAAAGGGGTCCCAACCCCCAGGTTGAGAACCGCTGCTCTACAGCCACAACATTGTGTATTTTCAAGTAAAAAATATTGAAGAAAACAGTGAAAAATTACTAGAATCAATAGGATTTATCACAAAATAAACTGTTTAAAGGGCACCAATCACAGCTAAAATCAAAAACATATTAACAATCTGACAGTACAACCTACGTATACAGTTCTTTGAAAAAGAAAACCGCAGTTTTAAAAAAAATCCCATACTTTGTCAAATGGGTTCTTTCACTGAGGGAGTCCATACTGTGACTATAATATGCAAATGAGTTCATGAGCATGCTCAGATTGTAGCACTGCCCTGAGTATTCTACCCAGAATGCCTAGCTTTAGTAAACTCCTCCACTAGAAGTATCACAATATTTCCCTATCTTGTCCCCTGCTGGTGATGTCATTATGCAAATGAAGCGCACACACTAACTTCCAGAAGGTGGCAGCACGATATCGCCAAACGAACGGCTCTCCCCGTCTATGGCCACCTCAACACAGAAGTCTGGCAGAATTGAAAATAGCTTAGAAGGTTTATTAGGCAACCAAGAAATTTCAACTGAGCATGTGCGAGATTTCAGAGCTACAGTTGGCTGTGAAGATATAGGTAGGAGGAGTCAGTGAAATCCAAGATGCCTGCCTCAGCTAGAACTGCAGTGGAGATAGGGGAGATTTTGCAGAAGGTATAGTGAGCTGATGATTTACATTATACAAACAATTCTAACTGTTTTAAAAATCAGAACTTTCACATAGTGTCTTTACTTAGTAAATGATTTTAGTTATGATTGGTGCCCTTTAATATTTTAAAGGTTTGCATTACCTTTTTTATATCAACACCACAAATTACACTGGGTTGTTAAATCTTTTGCTGACATAAATATCAAATAAATAATAAAAACCCTTTTGTAATGACATATATGTTTGGAGTACAGGTACAAAGCAATACAGTGATTAGCACCTCTTATTTGGTTTCAGATTTGTTAAACCTAAACTAAAAACTATGAAAGATCATATATCAAAAACAGTGTTATTTTCTCATGAATAATATTAATCTAATATATTTTAATTTCCATTAGTAATGTTTATTTGTCTTGACTCTGACTCTTGAATATGATCCTTAGGTGTTCTGTAAACCATCGGCTTCAAGTCTTTGAATATAGTAAAGAGAGAATAAGCCACTCCTCCTGCCATACTATAAATTAACGATATACCGTTAAAAGAAAAGTATATCAAGTCCAAAGAATAGTTTAAGCAATGTATTTGTATTTATCAAAAACAAAGGCTGTGGATGCTATTTTTTCAGCCCAGTCACAAAAGGCAAGAAGAGAATTAAATACACCTACTTTTCTACCCTCACTTACCTCTCTTCATGTCACTACAGTACTTCCTGGGGAAAAAAGGAAGATTATCACCCTACCATTTGTATCTGTAATTTACCAACACTCTGAGGGGCATATTTATCCATATTTAAAAAAAAAAAAAAAAAAGCATCAGTTAAAAGTGCTGCTCCAGTAGACTTCTGCAATGAAATCCATTTCTCAAAAGAGCAAACAAATTGTTTTATATTTAGTTTTAAAATCTGACATGGGACTATCCATTTTGTCAATTTCCCAGCTGCCCCGGTCATGTGACTTGTGCCAGCACTTTAGGAGGGACCTGCTTTCTGGCAGGCTGTTGTTTTTCCTTCTCAATGTAACTGAATAGTATGCAGTGGGACATTGGTTTTTACTATTGAGTGCTGTTCTTAGATCTACCAGGCAGCTGTTATCTTGTGTTAGGGAGCTGTTATCTGTTTTCCTTCTCATTGTTCCATTGTTAGGCTGCTGGGTGGGGGAAAGGGAGGAAATTATATCATTCCAACTTGCAGTACACCATTAAAGAGTGATTGAAGTTTATCAGAGGACAAGTCACATGATTTGGGGCAGCTGGGAAATTGACAATATGTCTAGCCCCATGTCAGATTTCAAAATAAAATATAAAAAAATCTGTTTGCTCTTTTGAGAAATGGATTTCAATGCAGAATTCTTCTGGAACAGCACTATTAACTGATGCATTTTGAAATGTTATTTTTTCCCATGACAGGATCCCTTTAACTCACCAAGTATACGAGGAGGAAGGGCAGCAGCTGTATTGTAGTAGAGCAGGCACTCAAGCACAGCACATAGTAAAGAGAGAATAAGACACTCCTCCTGCAATACTATAAATTAACGATATACCGTTAAAAGAAAAGTATATCAAGTCCAAAGGATAGTTTAAGCAATGTATTTGTATTTATCAAAAACAAAGGCTGTGGATGCTATTTTTTCAGCCCAGTCACAAAAGGCAAGAAGAGAATTAAATACACCTACTTTTCTACCCTCACTTACCTCCCTTCATGTCACTACAGTACTTCCTGGGGAAAAAAGGAAGATTATCACCCTAACATTTGTATCTGTAATTTACCAACACTCTAAGGGGCATATTTATCCATATTTAAAAAAAAAAAAAAGCATCAGTTAAAAGTGCTGCTCCAGTAGACTTCTGCAATGAAATCCATTTCTCAAAAGAGCAAACAGATTGTTTTATATTTAGTTTTAAAATCTGACATGGGACTATCCATTTTGTCAATTTCCCAGCTGCCCCGGTCATGTGACTTGTGCCAGCACTTTAGGAGGGAACTGCTTTCTGGCAGGCTGTTGTTTTTTCTTCTCAATGTAACTGAATAGTATGCAGTGGGACATTGGTTTTTACTATTGAGTGCTGTTCTTAGATCTACCAGGCAGCTGTTATCTTGTGTTAGGGAGCTGTTATCTGTTTTCCTTCTCATTGTTCCATTGTTAGGCTGCTGGGTGGGGGAAAGGGAGGAAATGATATCATTCCAACTTGCAGTACAGCAGTAAAGAGATTGAAGTTTATAGAGCACAAGTCACATGATTTGGGGCAGCTGGGAAATTGACAATATGTCTAGCCCCATGTCAGATTTCAAAATAAAATATAAAAAAATCTGTTTGCTCTTTTGAGAAATGGATTTCAATGCAGAATTCTTCTGGAACAGCACTATTAACTGATGCATTTTGAAATGTTATTTTTTCCCATGACAGGATCCCTTTAACTCACCAAGTATACGAGGAGGAAGGGCAGCAGCTGTATTATAGTAGAGCAGGCACTCAAGCACCAATCCACCTGTGTTGATAAAACTAGTATTCTATCCACTATCCCTGGCATCTCCTTACGCATTTAGTATCTCTACATACACTTAATTATAGGCCTAAGATTGAGGGGCAGATTTACTAAGGGTCGAATTCGGGGCTTAAAAAACCCTTGAATTCGACCATGGGAATTGTTGGGGAATGAAAATCCTTCGAATTCGATTTCAAAGGACTTTACCGCAATTCGATTGGTCGAACAATTGAATAGAAAATATTCGATCGATTGATAAAATCATTTGAATCGAACGATTCGAACGATTTCAATCATTCGGTCAAAATTTTATATTCAATCAAAAATAAAGAAAACCAATTTGGTAGGTTGAAACTGGCGCACTAGGCAGTTGAATAAAAATTTAAAGGGGAAGTTATTCAACTGTCAAATATTCAAATAGATTTTATTCAAATCATTCGATTCGATTGAATTTTCAGAATTCACTGGTTGAAGTGGTCTACAAAAACATTTGATAATTCGAATCTTTTCGAAAATTCTATTTAATTTCAAATCCTTCATGTGAATTTGATAAATTTGCCCTTAAGTGTCTGTAAAGATACGAAATGCGTAAGGCAATGCCAAGGATACCAAATAAAATACTTGTTTTAGCAACACGTCTGTGTGGAGGATTGGTCCTTAAAGGGCACCTATGGCTTAAAAAAGTTACCCCCAACCAAAGGTGCGGGCTGATAGATCCCGCATTCCGGTTGGGGGTACCAGTACTTTCTTTAAAAAAAATTGCCCCCCGCCTGTGCAGGCAAGCTCGTCACTGTTGCGGCCGCTTTTCTTAATGGGCATGCGGGTGACGTCATACGTGCATAAATGCGCATGCGTGCCTACTGTCATGGCGGCTCAAACCGGGAGCTCCCTCCTGGTGTGAGCTTGCCTGCGCTGGCAGGGGGCTTTTTAAAAAAAAAAAAAAGTACTGGTACCCCCAACCGGAATGCCGGCTCTATCAGCCCGCACCTTTGGTTGGGGGTAACTTTTTTAAGCGATAGGTGCCCTTTAAGGGGCACATTATGTGGTGTAAAAAAACAGGCTTCGCTGTGTAAAAAAAATTTAATAAAATTTTACACAGCATAATAAATATGCCGCTAAGATTGTAAGCTCTTATCTTGACTGTTTATCAAAATTCTACTTAGTTAAGTTTGAATACACTTGAAATTTTACAAAACTTGAATGTTTGCTTAATCATAAAAAACCTGAACATAAAAAACTCAATTAACAATTCATTTAAAATGGGTCTACAAAACTCCCCAAATTTTTCATACCATGATTTGAATTTGTGAATTTTAGAGTCAAAAATGGAGAATCAAGGTAAAAACTCATTTGAACACTAATAAATAAGTACCTTAATATCTGATACAAAAGGATAGCCTTATTAAACATCAAACAGTGGGAAATTCTGAATGATTGCTGGCAATTCAATAATTTAAACCTGGCTGAGAAACACTTCTAATTGCTCACGGTACCACCAATGGCAATCACCTGTCAAAATAAAAACTAGATAAGAAGACAGGATATGTGAAATAAAAAAAATGTTTCCAATATACTTAGCCAAAAATGTAATGTATAAAGGCTGGAGTGACTGGATGTCTCACATAATAGAACACTACTTCCTGCTTTGCTGCTCTCTAAGTCTGAGTTATTCAGCGAATTTAAGGGGGCCACATGGAACATAATTGTTTAGTGAGTTTGCAGTTGATCCTTAGCATGTAGCTCATATTTACATACAAACAGTCATGACCCATGTGCCCCCACTCAAGTCTTTGATTGGTTGCTACCTGGTAACCAATCAGTGGAAACCAAGAGAACTGCGAAGCAGGAAGTACTGTTCTGTTATGTTAGACATCCAGTCACTCCAGCCTTTATACATTACATTTTTGGCTAACTAACTATATTAGAAACATTTATTTATTTTGCACAGCCTATCTATTTACCTAGTTTTACTTTTATACTGAACAATTCCTTTAAAAGCTTGAAAACGTTTGTGGGTTTTCAAACCAAAATTCACCTCTCACAATTGATGACAAGTTGGTGCTGTTGAGTCTTTGGCAGGATGTTCCAACATTGCAAATAATATCCACACTGACAGGACTTATATGTTTTTAAATGTTTATTTATTTGGGAAACTAACATTTTTACTGTTCGAAAAAAAATGGAAATCCAAACACATACAATGCTCTAGGGGCTTAGGCTTAGGGGCAGATTTATCAATGGTCGAAATTCGAATTTATGTGAATTTTATTTTTACTCTAATAAATTTGAATGTACTCAACACTCGAACATTATTTTATTTAAGAAAAAAGTCAGACATCTAAAATGCAAACAAATGTTACTGACCCGAAAACCAATGCCCTAAATCCAATTTGAATGAAACTTGATTTCACATTTGAATTTAGATTCGAGTTGGTGCTTTTAAATTTGAAATTTGACACAAATTTACCATCCCAACCTTATAGGTGGGAAAAAGTACCCAAAGTCACATCATTATGGCATCACTCTTGTGAGAAACCATGAATTCAAATGTATGAATGAAAAAAAAAAGATTCAAAGGCCTGTATACTTTTGCAAGAACTAATGAACTGGTTTACTAAATGGTAACCACTATTGCAATTCTGAGATTTTTGGGGGGGCACATTTTATTGCTGATTTGCAAATTTGCTAAAGATTAGCACTAGAACTACACCAAAACTAATGCCAGTGTCTAATGCCATACTTAAAGGAACAGTAACATAAAAAATGAAAATGTTTTAAAGTAATAATAACTATAGTCTCCGCCCATAAAAATATCAACATATGCAATTAATACATTCTAAAAATGAAAAAACAAGAACAAAAATGAATATGAGCAAATAAATTACTTATTCTGGTGAATTCCCATTGGGAGATTTGTCCCCCTGCAAGAAATCTGCACTATCCATGGAAAACTAATCTCCTGAAAATACCTTTGCACTGGTGTCAGTGAGAATCTCCATCTATAAAACACATAAATCGCATAATGGCTGGAAATTGTCTTCGCTGAATATTTTTGAAGATAACGCAGAATATAGCTTGACAAGAGGATCAGCGGGGAGACAATTTAGACGACAGTATGAACTCCAATGTGAGATTTGAGTAGTGGACCAGTCAATGTGAGGATTATGACAGCGCAACCAAGGCAAACCAAGGACCACTGGGGTGGATGGACAACTGATGAGGAGAAAAGACAGTCTCTCTTGTCAAGCTATCTTCTGTTACTACTGATCCTCTGACCCTCCCCTCAGCATACCAAGATTTCATGGACGTATTCTGTAAGAAATCAGCTGAGGCCTTGCCTCCACACCGATCCTACGACTGCCCCATTGAGCTTCTTCCTGACACGTTACCTCCCCGTGGTCGCACTTATCCTCTCTCTCCTTCTGAGACCAAAGCCATGAAGGAGTACATCCAGGAGAGTCTTCAAAAGGGGTTCATTCGTGATGCCCATTCAAGAGGCTTCCCAGTAAGACGCGTGATGATGTAGCCCACCTTGGCACGCTCCGAGATGAACTGACCGGGCAGCAGAGTAAACTGGATTTGACACTGGTTAATGAAACCCCGGCATGCTTGAGGGTCACCAGAGTAGAGAGGAGGTGCAGGAATACGTGGTTCGGATGCTCTTCAGTCTCTGTAATGCTCCCGCGGTTTTTCAAGAATTGGTTAATGATGTATTCCGGGACTTGTTGGGACGTTTTGTAGTTGTCTACTTGGACGATATTTTAATCTTCTCTAAAGATCTGAGAGAGCATCGTCTCCATGTATGTGAAGTGCTTTCCCGACTAAGGAAGAATTCCTTGTATGCCAAGCTGGAAAAATGTACCTTTGAAGCTTCCTCTATTCCCTTCCTAGGGTACATTATTTCTTCAAAGGGGTTTAAGATGGATCCGGCAAAGGTGTCTGCAATTCTAGAGTGGCCCCTACCCACCAGTACCAAAGCCATTCAGAGATTCATTGGCTTTGCTAATTACTATAGACAATTCATCAAGGGGTTCTCTTCTAAAATTGCTCCCATTCTGTCTCTTATTCGTAAAGGGGGTAAACCTCACGTCTGGCCTCCTCCAGCATTGGAAGCTTTCGCAGTGCTTAAAGAGTCCTTCTCTTCGGTTCCCATCCTTAGACACCCTGAACCTTCTTTGCCATTCTTCATTGAAGTGGACGCCTCCGATGTGGGAGCTGGGGCAGTATTGTCTCAACAGTTCCCAAGTGATGGGAAGCTGCATCCTTGCGCTTTCTTTTCTAAGAAATTCTCTCCTCCTGAGCAGAATTACGATGTCGGAAATCGGGAGTTAGTGGCAATCAAACTGGCCTTAGAAGAATGGAGACATCTGCTTGAAGGTTCCTCTGTGCCCGTAACCATTTATACTGATCACAAGAACCTCGAGTACATCCAAACTCTCAAGCGCTTAAATCCCAGACAAGCTTGTTGGGCACTCTTCTTTTCCCGATTCAATTTTATTATTACGTTCCGCCCTGGCTCTAAGAATAGAAAAGCAGATGCGCTGTCCAGAAGCTTCACCTCCGAAGGTTCAAGCTCTGATGATCCCGAGCCTATCCTGCCCCCAACCAAGATTATTGCTGCAATCTCTCCGTCTTTGCACTCTCAATTATTGGCCGCACAATCTTCTGCTCCTTCTAATACTCCCATGGGAGTAGCATTTGTTCCACCTGAACTTCGTCATTCCATATTATCTCAGACTCATGTATCCAAGCAAGCCAGTCATCCGGGGATCAGAAAAACCACTGAACTGTTATCCCGTCTTGTTTGGTGGCCAACTCTTCGGAAGGATGTGGCCAACTTCATTTCTTCCTGCACCATCTGCGCTACTTCCAAATCTAGGCGTTCTCCTCCCACCGGTTTCTTAGTACCCTTACCCATACCTTCTCGACCTTGGACCCATCTGGCAATGGACTTCATTGTGGATCTTCCTGTCTCTTTGGGACACACTGTGATTTGGGTTGTCGTGGACAGATTCAGTAAAATGGCACATTTCATACCCCTACGCAAGTTACCTACAGCCGTGGAATTGTCCAGACTCTTCATACAGCATATATTTCGCCTTCATGGATTCCCCGGTGAGATTGTGTCTGATCGAGGTTCTCAATTTGTTTCCCGATTTTGGCGTTCCCTCTGCAAGGCGCTCAACATCTCGCTCCAGTTTTCCTCTGCTTATCACCCTCAATCCAATGGAGCTTCTGAGAGAACTAATCATGCATTGGAACAGTTTTTAAGGTGTCATATCTCATTATGCCAAGACAATTGGGCTGATCTGCTGCCCTGGGCCGAATTTGCACACAATAACGCCCTACATGCATCTTCGGAAAGATCGCCCTTCTTTTGTGTCTATGGTCTCCATCCGCTGGCCTTTCCCCAAGATCTGCTTCTTACTGACGACCATGCGGCACATATGTTGGCCATCTGGCATGCTGTTGAAGCCAATCTTGTGAAAAGCTCCATCTCCCAGAAGAAATTCGCTGACAAGAGGCGTACGCCTGCTCCGTTATATTCTCCGGGTGATAAGGTGTGGCTTTCTACCCGGAATCTTCATCTCAGGATTCCTACATCCAAGCTTGGTCCCAAATTTGTAGGCCCGTTTACAGTCTTGGAGGTCATCAATCCTGTGGTTGTCCGCTTGCTGTTGCCTCCTGAAATGCGGATTCCTAATTCATTTCACGTCTCTCTTCTCAAATCGGCTACCGTCCCTGATTCTTCCTCCCCTGCACCTATCCTGGTTGACGGTCATCAAGAATTTGAGGTCCAGCGGATCCTGAATTCCCAAATTTCCAGGGGTGTGTTGCAGTATTTGGTCGAGTGGAAGGGTTTTGGTCCCGAGGAGTGTTCTTGGGTGAAGGCTTCGGACGTGCATGCCCCTTTGTTGGTCCAGAAGTTCCATCGTCGGTTCCCTTCTTGTCCTCGGCCTGGTGGTCCGGTGGCCCCCCGTGAAGGGGGGGGTACTGTAAGGATCGCTTACCCGGCGTCGGAAGATGGCGGCTCTCCTCTCGCTTCCAGCTCGGCGCAAGACTCTTATCTCCCGCGACGTAACGAGTCGCGCGCGTCAACCTTGACGCCGGCGCCTCGACGCCGGCGTCGGATTGATCGCCGGCGGCGAAACGTCAGCGCGCCTACGAGGTGATGTCACTGCGCCTATTTAGCGCCAAGTTGTGCCTTTAAAAGCTGCCAGAGGACTATGGACTGTGCCCAAGTATAGGTCTTCTTTGTAAGTTCCTGGGTGTGATTCTTCTGATTGACTCCTGTTTTTGACTCTTGCCTGTATTCTCGACCTTGAACCTTCGCTGCCTGGATTGACCTTTTGCCTGGACTCTTGACTACTCCTTTGCTTAACCCTTCGGATACCTCGCTTACACGGAACTTTGCTTCTTCCTTGGTCCTCACCTCACTCCGGAGCCTTCGGGCCCTGACACTCGATAGGTGCCCTTTAAGGGTTGACTTGAAAATTTTAATTTTCCATTTTTTTATCATCAAAACTGTAAAATTCAACTAGGGAATTATTCAAACTCAATTTGAATTATATTTGTGAGATTTATCATATTCTAGCCCTTTAAAAATCGACCATCAGATACCTAAAACCTGACAAATGACTGTTTAAGTCAATGGGAGAGGTTCAGGGATCAATTTGGAGATGTTTGCAGGCTTCCTGAAATTCAACTTTTTTGGAGATTGCATTCTATTCCAGCTGTAACTTCCTTGGAGTTTTAATAATTTGATTTTATTAATAAATTTCGATAGGTTGAATTTCAAATGAATTCGAATTTAAGAGAGTTAAAAATAAAAAACTCACATGAATTCGTAATTTGATCCTTGCTAAATGTGCCATCCTGTGAACACAATCACCATTTATTACCCTACCTTTAACCCCTTACATTTGGACAGAATGAAAGTGCTTTGATGAGATTTTTTTTCAACAAAGGTGCTTTGTTGAATCTTTCTCCCATTTATTACACATGCCAACATGTTTGGACACTATAGTCACAAGCGGTAATGGTACCAAACCAACTGGTATGCCCTAAATTAACTACAGTGTGGCTCTCCCTAAACTAGACGAAAAGACCTAAATAAAAGTACTGTAGTTCAAGCAGAAGGCCCAAAATCCAATTTTCTGAAACCTATAAAGACCCCCCCCCCCCACCACCAAAAAACAAAATCCACTTCTTATTTCCAAGCATGCATTTTACATTGCTAGTGGCATCTCTATCCAAAGATCTCTGTGTGAAAATATTTTGTTTACATTATGTTATAAAAAAATGCATTTAATTAGCATTAAAACAATAACAATGTTATTTGGCAGTACATCTGGGTCTTATGGAAATAAGTTTTACATTTTCCTTGAGGGAGCCAATGACTTTTGTTGTAAGAGCTGAGTGATAGTGACTGCATAGCACTATTGAGTACAACTAGATAAATCTGTGATAAACCAAAAAAGGAAGAGCATATGATTTTAAAGTCTAGAAATGGGTTAAAACCTAGAAACAGTTCAGGCATGTTATGATATTCCTGCCAGGAATCTTGTGTGCACTTGCTAAACATTCTACTATTTGCAAAGTCTGGCCAAGATGGGCAGCTAATTTCTTCCAGACTTTTGATAGCAGGATAAGCCCTCTCAGATTAATTTCAGTATATTTATACTTTCAGATTGACTATTATGGGATTGTTTATTTTGCGTGCTTAAGAACTGCAGTTCCTAATTCATGGCCTCCATAACAGTGAATGTTTTTAAGCTATCCTCATAGCCAGACAGATCAATTTGCAAATGGATTGAAGCACCAGACATATTTGCTACTATTTTCTCTAGTCATTTCAAAAGAAAATATCAAGAAAACATGAACTATTGGAGAGACCAGAGAATAAGTTAGAGTTTAAAATACAGGTACAATGTCTTGTTTCAAACGTTACACTAAAAGGACAAATCTAGTTAAACGTAGGTTTTTAAGAAAATGCACAACATAATTGTTTCACTTTATGGTAATTAAACCATAACAAACTGTACTTTAAAGGGGGCCTGCCACCCTTAAAAATAATGCCAAATCATGTGTTATGATGTTATTCAAGCAAAATCAACTTCACGTACGCTATGTAAATTATTTAAATCTAGTTTCTTTGTAGTCTTGGAATTCACAATCATGTGAAACAGGCAGAAGCCATTTTGTGGATACTGTTATTAAGACAAGCTATAGATCATGTCATCTTGTTTATGTACCAAAATGGGGCACCTGATGCCCATGCACTGGATAAAGAAATTAAATGTTGAAGACAGAGGGGTAATGTAAGGTGATCATTGACATCTAGGAATCGCAGAATCGAAAGTGAAAGTAATTTGCCTGCCCTGCCTTTATGCCTAAGGAATAGACACAGGGCAGGCAATATATGATTGACGGCTGAGAAATTTAAACGAGTTCATACAGTTTCATGATTCATTTTAAAAAGGACTTTTATTATACAGATTTTCAGGTGTGGGTGACAGGTCCCCTTTAATTATTCATTACATGTAACACATTTTTTGCAGCACAGAGGTCCAGTCAAGATATACTTACCCCATCAAACAAGCAAAAATGAACTGTAAGATGAAAGCAATATTTGACCATTCACTAAACTGAATTGCCTACGAAAAGAAAAAAAAATTGACTGAGAAACTGAGAAATCATGCCCTGGTTGATAACATTTATTTCACATCCCAATTTGCATCCCAAGTAAAACATTTTGGCATTTGTGGAGGATGTTTTTCAGGTACACTTTCAACTTATATCAAATTGTATATGTGTGTGTATATCCTCTTGTATATGAGTAATTGATAGAAATGGCTTAGCATTACTGAAAGGTTATCCCAACACATAAGTCATGTCATATACACAATAAAGGGCAAAAAAAATTTAATAAATTAAGCAAAACCCCAAAGTCTTATAAAACAAATACATATTTTACAATATTAAATGAAAAGCAGCACCAAATTGCTGGCACTAAAAGGCTGAGGTTTCAGTCGTATTAGTGATTCACTGAACCTTGCTCTTCAGCTGGCCTAAGCAGCCATTCTGTTCTAAGTTTATAATAGGTCTGTCAGAACTGGTAGGAGTAAAAGCCATCTGTCTAAATCGCTATGAATAGAAAAGATGAAATTATTTATGTCATTCATCTGTGTGCAATTTGGCCTTTTGTTAGATGTTCGAGTAAACAAAATTAAACAAGGAACATGGTTTAATACACCATAATCAAAAAAACAAGATGTGGGTGAAGTTTTAGTGATCCTGTGGCGAATAAAGAATTTTGCAGATGTTTGCTGTGACATGACTCACTTTTAGTACTTAAAGACCTAGTTTCTCATATACTGAAATGAATGGAGGCATGGAAATATGTTATATATATATATATATATGTCACAGGAAGCGTGTAAGGGGTGGAAAGTGATGGAGTGTTGTATGTGTGAATGTTGTAATCTTTTTTTGTGGGACAAAAATGTGCTGTATGTAAAATGTAGTGTTGTAATGTGTATGAATGTGGAGTCCTTCAAGTTAATTTTTAGGTGTAATTTTCACCTTAAGCTCTAGGACAAAGGAGGGCTATAAAAGTAGGTGCCCCGCCCAAAGTGAGCAGTCTTGATGGGAGGTATGGCCAAGGAGACATCATTGTTAGACAGGAGCAGCTAGAATGGGAAATATCCACCACTAGGTGCACGAGGTAGTGAGGATAATTAGTAAGGGCAGCTGTGGCCCCAACAAGGAGGGAAGTGTATTTAGAATCCTACAGGCACTCCGTAAGTGAGGGAATCAGTGACAGCTTAGGGCTAGGTAGGAAGGACACTGAAGCTTCAGGCCAGGACTTGGATGGAAAAGGTCCTAACTTGGAAGAGTGGAAGGGTATCACCCAGAGGTATCAGGCCACTATTGGAGAATGAGGGGATACGGGTGGAAGCATATACCAGACCACTAACAGTTAGGTGGGATCTATGGGAAGGTGTGCCTACTGTTTAAATGCTGATTCCCTCACTACATGTACCCTTGGATGTTAAACGGAGTTAAAGTGCTGGAGTGTTTTTAAGAAGAAGTCTCTGTGTCCTGGAATAAAAGTTGTTGTTTTGAAAAGAATTGTTTTTATTTTCTGTATTTTTTTATGTGGTGAGCAACATCGTCAGTTAACTTCCCCATTTAAATATGGAAGCCCCCACCCACAAGCGTTTATGGAGTGTTTGTGTTCATACTGTTCCTGCAGTTTCATACAGTCAGATTTGGTTATCTAACAATATTTCTACACTTTCCAGCTTGCAACCTGTTATCATTATAAAGTAGCACTGTGTCTGACCTGCTGACCTGCAACCTGACTTCCTACTTTGCCCCATCACAGAAAATGCCCTTTATAGTACGGGCAATGATGGGAGGAAAATTCATCAGATAGAGGCAGCGCTTTACCTATGCTTGCGTACATGATCGGAGAATTAGGGATTTACTGTGGTCAACTGTACTGCATAAGTTGGGGGAAATGTAGGTATATAAAATTTGTCACAGCTTTTTGCCAATTCTGTTAATATGCAGGTATGGGGCCTGTTATCCAGGATGCATGGGAACTGGGATTTTCCAGATAAGGTGTAATTTGGATCTCCATATCTTAAGAGCAGAGACTCGCATGGAAATTTTGTGCTACTTTGGAAAACAAAGTGTTCCGAGTGCCATCCCACTGGCGATTTCGATTCTAGCTGGCGGGAAGGCAGTTTGGCCAGTTGGACAGCCCTGTTTTAGAGGAAAAGGTAATCTTTTTTTTTTTTTTTTAAGTTTATTAGAATGTAGTCTATGGGAGATGGCCTTACTGAAATTCTGAGCTTTAGATAATGGGTTTCCAGATAATGGATCCTATACCTGTACTTAAAAAATTGTTATAAAAGCGTTTCTCCACTCTCCCCATTGCATTTTTTGGCTCCCTTTTATCCCAAAACTTGTAAATCTTCTCCAACTTTCAGCTGACTGAGGTGAAAAGTTGTGAAATGGTTAACTGGAATACAGGAAAATTACTTGTTTGCTTGGCTTTTGTACATTTGTCAGTTACCCATATGACTTGGTTTTTGAAGATCTGAATGTTCTGAAAGTTGCCGAAGCGCCGGTCTCATTCCGAAGATTACCAGATCTGCACACTAAACCCAGGAAATGATATCATGAGACAATATGCAATTGGTTTTACAATAGTTTTTTTTTTTTACTTTTTGTGGTTTCTCTGTTATTTAGCTTTTTAGTCAACAGCTCACAGTTTGCAATCATACCAAACTGGTTGCTAGGGTCCAAACTACCCCAGCAACCATTCATTTGAACAAGAGACAGGAATGTGAATAGGAGAGGGCCTTACTAGAAAGAGAAGTAATAAGAAGTAGCAATAACAATACATTTGTAGCCTTACAGAGCTGTTGTTTTTAGATGGGGGTCAGTGACCCTCATTTTGAAACTTGTAAGATTAAGAAGAAGAAGTCAAATAACTAAAAAAAATAAAGAAAAAATGAAGGTCAATTGAAAAGTTGCTTAGAATAACTAGTCCACTATACCGACAGTGTGACTGCTTTGCTTTAGGTTTCTTACACACGAGCACCTGAATCTGCGCTCCCCTGCATTCCGGTTTTATGCGTTCAGCTGCAGGGGAGCGCAGCAGTAGACGCCTTCAGTTTTTTTCAAAAAAATCCAGTTTGTGCACAAAAAGGTTGTAATTTTATTACAAACTCCATTCTGTACATTTTAACAAGCAATCTGTCTCACAAATACAAAAACGTCATATAACAGACTCACTTATGTGTAAAGTTACTAACAGAATGAATTATGTAAAAAAAAAAACTTGGACAGAATGTATAATGATGTAACTAACTAGTGCAAGCCAAGCTAGATTTTATTGAAAAAAATAGATGTTTGTGACAGAAAGCAAGATTTAACAGTACAGGATTCATTCTTTCAACAGAATGAAATCTCAGCTGCGTAACTGATCCATATATACCAGATTAATCCATATGGGAAAAATTCACCCCACTAACAAACTGTTACACTGATTTTGACAAAGCTGCCATAGTTATGAATTGGAAGTAAAAGTATCTAATCCAAGAAACTGCTTATAAGGCCTACACATCGTACTATACAGACTGTGTGTGAGTCCCCATTATCTGGAGGGGAGAGGTTGCCAAATCTTGCCCCAGTATGCTGCCCACTTTGAATGGGTGATGTTGTTCTGATCCGATTGTGGGCCCTAGAGCCCAGTTGGTCTTTCAGCAGCTTTAATTGACCAGTGTATGTCCACCTTTAGTCAGCCACTCCAGACACTGGGGAATCAGACACAATCTGTATAGTACAATGTGTAGGCAGGCCCACATTTCTAAACTGAGCTCCCCTAGGCTGTCTCCGCTCATTACCCCCTCCCATCCACGTCTCCCTTTTGTTCTCCATCCGCATGCCCTACTGATTCCCCTGGAGTTCAGCAGCCAAGTCTTGTTGCAAAAATCTGAACTCACATTAAGAAAAATACTGTTTTATAATTCTATAATTGTATGATATGCACCTGGAGTGCCACTGGACAAGTTCAGGCTTGGCAGTATTAATTACACAACATCCCTAATCACCAAGGCTACACAGAGGACTACATAGACTTTAGGGACCATTTATGACCCCAATAGCCATGTTTTTTTTTACCACAATTCATCACATTCCCCATAATGCATGTGGAATTGCAGTTGCCAGGGGGAATGTGCCTAAGGTTGCCACCTGTCTGGTTTTGACCTGGACAGGATTCCCTATGATTGATGCAAGATCGACCAGTCACCTATCGCCATATCACAGCCCTGCCCGGATTTAGATGGGCCAAAAGGTGACAACCTTAGATGAACCTCATGCATTTAAATTTGTGCTTTGACACAATTCAGACCAATTGCTCTTTTCTAGTTGGTGGTGTTTTCTGGTGTGAAATGCATGTGACATGTTTGCAGTTGTGCTCTCTGCACTAGTGTTGTGCCCCCTCCACAACCCATTCTGATGTGAAGGGTGTAAGCACTGCGCAGGTAATGGGGAAAGCATCACTCTTTGTTATAAATGAATGTAAAGCATTGTGCAGCTTGCTGATGTTATATAAATAATTTATGATCCCCTTAAATTGCCCCTGCCTAAATTTTTTTGCCCCTGCCCTTTTGTTTGCACACAGTACTCAGGAGTGGCTGCTTATAAGATCTACACATCATACTATACAGAACGTGTGTGCACATGATTAGTCCCACATCTCTGGCTAAACCTATTATGTAGTAGTGGAACTATAGCGCAACTACTACTCTTTCATCAACTGGTGGCAATCTGCTTTATAGAGTAAAAATGACAGATGTAGATGTAATGAAATAAGATTTACAGTACTCCATTGGAAGGTATCTCATACCTGGAGCTTTATAATAATAGTTACACTGGCTACAGTAGAGAAGGAGAATTGTTTCCTGGAAAAAAATAGTGAGAGAGAATATAGAAATAAACATATTCAATTAATCAGAACTGTAACAAATGTTGCTGCTTTCATCCCCCAAATAATATGCATTCCTTTACATTAATCTTCTCCACGGGGGACTCTATTTAATATTAAAAATATTTTGAATGTGGCTTCTTTGTCATTTGAAGATGGTGGGCCCTTTAAAAAGAATGTGTATTTTATGGATTATTTATCATTTGTTAAAAGTCATGTACATGGCTCCTTTTCCCATGACACCTATTGGTGTTTGCTGTTGTGTTACTCAATAGCATGCCAATGATGGCTGATTAAAGGAGACATAATGCATATGTAAAAAACAAATCCAAACTTTGTAGGCAATAATGAACAATACATGGTGCTGGTGTTACTTTGGGCTAAAAAATTATATTATCAAATGAGGGCTGAGCATGTCCTAACGGTCCCTGCCAAAAGCACGGTAGAAGGGGGACAGCTAATCAGAGCCCTGCAGTCACACAAGCAAAGACAGGCTCCAGATCCTTATCAGGTCAGCCTAGCTGCTGATTGGTTCCTGTCCTAGTGTAGTAGGAAATGGAAAAGATGGACAGGATTAATATAACAGGAATATAACACAAATATTCAATAAATTAGCCTGAAGTACTACTTAAGCACATATCTTCTATATTTAAGCATTTAATACATTGGTACATTCTTGTTTTTCACACAAAATGTCTCCTTTAAAGGGCACCTGTTGGAGGAAAATATTTTCCCCAAACAAAGGTTCAAGCTAGTAGTGCCCGAATTCCGGTTGGAGGTAACAGTAGTTTTTAAAAAAAATATTTTCAGCTTGCCAGCATGCCCATGCCATGGAGTATGCAAAGTGTGCCAAAATCTTTGAACCTTCTGTACTGAGAATAAACTTCTCCAATCAGTTCCCTTGTATTTACTTCTCCTGGAGTGAGGCATCACCTTTTATCCAGTACCACACCGTTAACTTCATATCTGTGATCCCTGATTGTGTTGGTTACCTGACAATGGTGAGCAGAACAAAATATATTTAACTGCATTGGACTGGGGAGAATCTATGCCAGCCCTCCATCACCCAGCAAATAGAAATAAATGGTGTGCAGAGGATGCAGAGTTACTCTTAGAAATGCCCCAGAATACGAAATTGCATTATGGGACATAATGGTGCAGAAATGACCAATGCAGAGCTCACTGAGCTGGTTATGCTAGCAATGTTTTTCTAACATTAAGAAACTGAATGCAAACTTTGTTACACAATATATTGACAAAATATTGACATTTTCAGATAAAAACAAAGAAAGGCCACTACGAAAATAGGTTTATACCTCTAACTTGCCACCAGATGACACTGTCTTACTGAAAAGTAGCTATATTAAACACTATTCTAGACTTGTTATTGTGATATACTGTAACATCAAAGAAGAAAACCAACTCGATAAATACTTTAAAGGGGTTATTCAATTTCCAAACACTTTTTTTCAATTCAGTTTAGATTATTCCTCAGAAATAAAGACTTTTTAAATTACTTTCATTATGTATTTTTTACTGTTTTTCTAAAATCTATGTGACAGCTCAGTAATTCAGGTGCAGTATTAGCAAATATTGTATCAGTTATAACAGCTGCCTTTAACGAAACTCTGATTCTGCCCAGTCTTGAAGCTTTCTTGCTTTATGAAGAATGCTGTAAAAGGCAGCATAAAACTGTATAAGGCTCAGTGAGTAAAAAACTGGTTTGTAAGAATGGCCTTGGATTCAGGGAAGCCTGGGATTCATTCCTGTTCCAGTTCCTTGTGACTTTTGGAGCCTGAGACACAAAGATACGGGGAACTTGATAAAGTATTAGAAACAGCACTTTTACACCTTGGCTCTCTGCAGTATTTAAAACATATTCCGTTATTAAAAACATGTAAATGTATTATAAATGTAAAAAAAAATGTGAGTGTTACCGATCCATATGAAGTGAAATGTAAATCCCAGCAAATTATATATTTCTTCTTTCTCCTATTCGGCACTTCCTGTCTCTTTTGGCACATGAGCAATTGTGAAAATCCGGGAAATTAGCTACAACTGCGCAAACGCCAAAATGCTCAATCCATTCACGAAGATTACGAAGATGGCGGCTGTGTGCTCCGCTGCGCTCACTCTGCTTTTCCGGTTGCTATTTCTCCATGTAGACTCTGCAGGGGGAGGCAGAGAGGGGAACAGATTGAATTCTCCTTTAAGAAGGGGTTGGATGGATTTTTAGCAAGTGATACAGAATTATGGACTCTCATAGTACATAACATAGCTCATAGTACAAGTTGATCCAAGGACTAGTCCAATTGCCATTTTGGAGTCAGGAAGGATTTTTTTCCCCCTCTGAGGCAAATTGAAGAGGCTTCAGGTTTTTTGCCTTCCCCTGGATCAACAGGTTAAAATAGAGTTAAAAGTTTGAACTTGATGGATGTGTGTCTTTTTTCAACCTAACTTACTATGTTACTATATTTTGCTGGAAACCCTAGATCAGTGATCCCCAACCAGTAGCTCGCAAGCAACATGTTGCTCTCCAACCCCTTGGATGTTGCACCCAGTGGCCTCAAAGCAGGTGCTTATTTTTGAATTACTGGCTTAGAGGCAAGTTTTGGTTGTATAAAAAACTGATATCCTGCCAAACATTCTCTCCTGTAGGCTGCCAGTCCATAAAGGGGTTACCAAAAAGCCAATCAGAGCTCTCATTTGACATCCCCATGGACTTTTTCATGCTTGTGTTGCTCTCCAACTCTTTTTTAAATTTAAATGTGGCAAAAAAGGTTGGGGACCCCTGCCCTAGATTCATTGATCTGGTCAGTGCCAGCCTTATATCTGAATCCCTTGGTAAATGTTCCAATATTTGGCTAGTGCCAGACCTATACCTGAATCTCCTGCTAAATATTACCCTATCTAGGTCAAGCTTATACCCAAGTAGCCTTATATACAAATTCTGTGGTGAATGTTCCAGTATTTGGCAAGTGCCAGCCTCGTACCTGGATCCTGGGGTAAATGTTTTAGTATTTGGGCAGTACCATTCTTATACATGGATCTTGTGAAAAATGGCTAAATGTTCCAGTAATTGGGCAGTGCCAAACTTATTCTTACTAGTGATGGGCGAATCTAGCCCATTTGGCTTCGCCGAAAAATTTCCAGCGAAATTCACGAATTGTCGGAGAAATTCGCTAAACGAGTCGCGACACATTTTTGACGCGCGTTAGGCAAATTTTCACTGCCGTTTCGCCAATCACTAATTCTTACATCCTGTGGTTAATTTATCGTTATACCTGTACATAATTTCTTTCAACCCCTGCCCCGATGGAGATTACAATCTAATGCCCCCATCACAAATAACCAGGGTAAACAGTCCTTTAAGCCAATTTTGCCATTATTATTCAAATAATCTTTGTGTAGATAGTAACAACCACACAAACAGTGACCTGTTTTATTCATTTCAGCCTTGCCCAGTGATTTCTTCGACTACAGAATCTTGGATGGTCACACAAAGGGATCTCCCGGCATGGTATGACTTGTGTTTCCAGTGCCAGTCTTGTTTGGTCAGAACGGAACTGAAAACCATAGTCTAGTATTGAAGAGGAGAGACTAGTGCAGAGGCTTAGCTTTCATTTATGCAGAGAAATTCCCACTCATTAAAGTCTAAAACCTTTCAGATGCAGTGGAGACCTTGCAGCTTAAAACCATGTGAGAACTAACATCCTTGCTTTCAATGCAGTTAATGCAGAACAGTACAGTCCATGCCAGCAACAAGTAATTTTTCAAATGTTTTTTTTTTCTTTTTAAAGATTCTGTTTAAAGTAAAAATCACAGAGGATTCTGATTAAAATTATTCTTAATATGTTATTTCAGAGAACAGTTCATTATGCTGAGTACAAGAGATATAGCGGGAAATTCACTAAAGGGCATTGCAGCACTGGCCATGATGAAGTATGAATTTCATACTTATGCACCATCTTTACTGGCCCAGTGCTGCCTTAAATTTGCAGAACACATACTTGGGTACAAGTCATTTGGTGAGTTGCCCAGTGACCATCCTAGCAACATTGTGCAGAAATGCTTCAAAAAGACATTCCTCCTGGCATCAGCCAGCAAGGAATTTTTGCAGCAACTTATGCCAGGAGTCTTCCCTGAAACATTTCCAAGCCTTGCTTCACCCTCCACCATCAAAAAAGAAAGCAGAGGATCCAAGGAAAAGCCAGGCAGCCAAGAAAACCACCAAAGAAAGAGACAGGCGCCAAGGAAACAACCAGGCAGCCAAGAAAACCACCAAAGAAAGAGACGGGCATCAATCCTTCTCCGGAAATCCACAAAGGTAAAGAAGAGTTCGCAGCAGCGGCTTGTGCACCCAGGGTAAGGAGAGCATGCAGCACTCAAAAATACTGCAGGTTCTGCCAAGACACACACAATCACTAAAAAGACAAATACCATGGACAGTAGTTTCACACAAACACGCACACAAAAATATTAGTCACAGCTGACAGGAATATGGTTAAATACACACAAGCACCTTTATGCCACTTGGGAGACCTGCATTTCTTTTCACTCCATCCCTCAGACTGCAGAAGCCGGGTCTGCAGGCTGCCTGGGGTCCAATGGAATGTAGAGGAATGCAGCTTTCCCCTTGTGGCTTAAAGGTACGTATGTGTATGTTGGCATATTCACTTCAACCGCAGTTTCACCAGCGGCGCTCCCCCTTCACCCACATATGGTTTTATATACAGGAGCACATTTAAGACACTTGGAAGATTCTGCATTCCTTTTCACCCCATCCCTCAGACTGCAGAAGCCGGGGTCTGCAGGCTGCTTGGGGTCCAATGGAGTTGAAGGGAATGCAGCATTCACCTAGCGGCTTAATGGTGCTCATCTATATGCTTCCATATTCCCTTCTGTTTCCCTTCCTTCCACCAGCGCTACCCCCCACCATCTTTTTAAATATTGCTTTATATACAGGAGAATCCTTAAGCATCTCTGTAGATTCTGCATTCTATTTTACTTCGTCCCTCAGACTACAGAAGCCGGGTCTGCTGTCTGCCAGGGGTCCAATGGAGTTGAAGGGAATTCAGGATTCACCTTGTGTCTTAATGGTGGTCATCTACTGTATATGCTGCCATATTTCCTTCTTTTTCCCTCCCTTCCACAGAAATTCCAAGAGTGCTGACTCCTCTTGTATTCAAAATTTGGTTTCATAGACAGGAGCCCCCTTAAGCCTCTCGGTAGACCCTGCATTCCTTGTCATTCCATCCCTCAGACTGTAGAAGCCGGGTTCTGCAGGCTGTCTGGGTCCAATGGAATGGAGATGAATGCAGCGTTCACCTAGTTGCTTAACGGCTCTCATGTGTATGTTGTCAAATTCCCTTCTGTTTCCCTCACCCTCCTTTATTAACATGGAGTGTTGATCCTGGGAGCAAATCCGATCGCCGTTAAGGGGTCAGGAAGGAATTTTTCCCTCTGGTGAAGCAGATTGGCCCAATCTTCTCAGAGGTTTTTGCCTTCCTCGGGATCAAAAGGCCTAATGTATTCCATCAATAAAGCTGTGGCTTTTCACAGATTAACCAGAAATTCACTGTGTGTGTGTCTTTATTTTTGGTATTGGGGGATAAAGGTTGTGTCTTCCTTTAAACAGCCAGGGTGATAGATACAGGGGGAGAGAAGGTGGAAGAGGGGGATCAAATAGCCCAATTTTGTTCCATTTGGAGTCCACAGTACTATGTGTTTGCTAGGGTCCCGATAGCCTTAACAACCAAGCAGTCTTGAATGACAGATTAGGAAATAAATGGGAGATATACTGACATTTTATCTGCTGTTATGGTAAACATCCCATTTAATGCAACTAAAGCAAGGTCCTCAGAGAGACTTCAGTGACCTGTATCATGGTTTGGAGGTAACAGGTTTTCATCAGGGCCGAATTCAGCATTCAGGCGCCCCAAAGCCGGCAGCGGTGTCTCTCCTCTGCACCCCCCACCTTCCCCATTGCAGAAGTGCTCGCATGTGAACCACATCTCCGTATGGAAGTGCACCACACTTCCCCATATGGAAGCGCGTGCATGCGCATACAGGGAAGTGTTTGCGCATGCACGTGCTTCCATATGGGGAAGTGTGGTGCACTTCCATATGGAGATGTGGTTCACATCCGCTGTCCCTATCTGCACCGAGGACTGCATGTGCACAAAATAAAAAAACAGTTGTATATTGTCTCAGATTATAAATATCTAATTCATAGATAAAAGTTAATTTGAAGGCGAACAACCCCTTTAAATTTTATTTTTTGTAAGGCTAAAACCAACTTACCATTTTTCTGACAAAGAGCAAATGTTCCCTCTAACGGTCCATTTCTAAAATGCAACCCAGTATCTTTTTCTTTCCCTCTGCCTTTGGTTTCCAACTGTTTAAAATATAAATGATGAGGCTGGTGTAGCAGTGACCTATCCAGAAAAGTAAAATATATGCTATAATATGCAGAGAATAAGGAGTAGATTTATTACTACTTCTGGTTATTGCACAAATAGGGTAGGGTTGGATTTATTCCATATTTTACAGAGAAATGGCTGATGGAGAATGACAAATACAAAGGTGAATGAGTGGGTTTGCATGAGAGGCCCTTGTACCTGTCTAATGATATGGAAGGTTTTCATTGGAGCAGCTGATGATACCAGATTATTCTATGTGTCACTTCTGGAGTGAATGACTGTGTCACGGTGCCCTTATGATGGTTAGATTATCTGAGAACAACATAGGACTTTATGGCATATAGCAGTAGGAAATCTCCCCACTTGGGTGTCATCTTATACACACACCCAGCCACTAGCACAGCATTGATTCAGTATGTTAAGGGCATGGGAAATTATCCACTGACTGACAATGCAACCAATTTCATCATGGGTTACAGTACACAAGGACCTTGTATAATGGGGAAAAGAAAAGATTGGAGACAATGCTAAAACTGTAGGGATGCTACAATTCTTTAAAGGGCAAGAATGAACATTTAGTGCCAGGCAGATGTAATGTAAAGCATTTACCAGCTCTGTAGATATACTTTGTATGCAAGCTCCATTTGAGAGACACATTAAGGTATTTAGGGTTATTGGGTTAATAGACAAAGGCAAGGAACTGGTGAGTTATTGGTGGTGGGGGGGCTGTCGTACCACAAGGAACACCTTGCTCAGGGCAGGGGTCTCCAACCATTTTTAACCATGACCAACATTCAGAATTTAGAAGATTTGGGGAAGCATTGCACACATAAAAGAGGACCTGGGATCACTCCTCTAGTTGGGTTGCATAGTTGATAGAGGAGGGTGATCCTTTGGTGTTTGGCACTGGTGTAATATACAGTATCTTGCTGCACAGGAAGTGATATAGATGAGCATCTTTGTGTCCATTGAAGATAAAAGTGAGCAGGCTGTTGGTGAAAGGTAGTGGTGGGCCAACTTTTGTCAGGTTTCCCCACAAAAAAATGTAATGTATTGTGAACAAAATTTATAAATAAAGACACGCAGAAAAAAGTTCAATCAATTTCAGAACATTTGAATCATTTTTGGTTAAAAAGGTCAGATGGTAAAGCCCATCACTTGGCTTTTACCCTGCAGCACAAGATCTGAAAGAGATTGTCTGTTTAGGTACAGAGGGTTACAGGGTTGGAGATGGGCAAGTGGCACTGGTGGGCTGTATCATGCTGCAGAGAGGTGTAGCTTACATATTACAGGGTTGATATAGAAGAAGTAACTGTTCCTGTGTCATGCCGTACAAGGGCTATCCTGTATATTTGGGTCTAGAGGGACAGGGATGATAGATGGGGGGTGGCAGTTGGTCAGTGGTCCTGCTCAGATCTTGACTGGTAATCTGGGTTCTGGGAAATGCCATTCACTGATTTGTCTCTCCTCAATCAGACCCAAACATTTGCTTGAGTGAGAGGGGTGGGCATGAACATGAGCTGCCGGTAATGAAACAAGCTGCTGCCCCGAGAAGTTAGTGGTCGGGAGGAGTAGAGGAGAAAAGTCTGGGAAGGGGCTGGGAGACCAGGTTGGAGGAGAGGGAGAACATGTGTTGATGCAAGTGCAAGAAGGAGGAGATTATAGATATTCAGTTGGGGTAAGACACGAAGGGGTAGATCATAGAGATTCAGTTGTGGTAATTACATAGTTAAATTGGGTTGAAAAAAGATAAAGTCCATCAAGTTCAACCCCTCCAAATTAAAACCCAGCATACACACACTCACACACCCCTCCACTCTTTCACACAAACCATATATGCCCATAGCTATACTAACTGTAGAGTTTATTATCAAAATAGCCTTTGATATTATGTCTGTCCAAAAAATCATCCAAGCCCCTTTTAAAAGCATCGACAGTATCAGCCATCACAACATCACCCAGCAGTGCATTCCACAACCTCACTGTCCTGACTGTGAAGAACCACCTACACTGCTTCAAATGAAAGTCCTTTTCTTCTAGTCTGAAGGGGTGGCCTCTGATGCAGTGATTATGTTTTCTAATGTATTTGTAAAGTGTAATCATGTCCCCTCACAAGCACCTTTTTTCCAGAGAAAACAACCCCAACCTGAACAGTCTCCCCTCATAATTATCCCTCTAACCAGTTTAGTTGCACGTCTCTGCACTCTCTCCAGCTCATTTATATCCCTCTTCAGGTCTGGAGTCCAAAACTGCACTGCATACTCCAGATGAGGCCTTACTAGGGATCTATAAAGAGGTATAATTATGTTTTCATTCCTTGAGTTTATGCCCTTTTTTATGCAGGACAGAACTTTATTTGCTTTAGTAGCTACAGAATGACACTGCCCAGAATTAGACAACTTGTTATCTATAAAAAAAACCAAGATCCTTCTCACTTAAGGAAACTCTCATCACACTGCCATTTAGTGTATAACATACATTTATATTATTAATACAATACAAAACCTTTAGGCATGCACTCCACGACTCAGCAGGCATCGGTGAGTACGCGGAAACACGTTGGGAAGCGAATTGTTCGGGAAATAAAATGCTTTTTAACTTCACCGCTGCCTGCTGAGTCATGGAGTGCATGCCTAACTAACATGCGATATCGGGCTGATCCGATTGTGGGCCCTAAGGCCCAGTGAACGGATCATAAGGGAGGCCATATAGGCGGTCGGATCGCGGGACCGCATCAAAGAACAGATGCGGCCGCGGTCCAACGGGATTTTTAGTCCCGTTTGATCGACATCTGCCCGAATTTCGGCCAGATATCGATCGGGAAAGCCCGTCACAGGGCTGCATACATGGGCCGATAAGCTGCCGACTTTGTCTGTCGGCAGCTTTTATCGGCCGTGTAATATTGTATAGGACTTGAGCGCACCAATTTTATAGTATTGATATGATTTATATTATTTTTGCCAAAGTGCATAACCTTGCATTTATCAACATTGAACCTCATTTTCCAGTTTGCTGCCCATTTTCCCAACTTAGACAAATCACTCTGCAAAGTGGCAGCATCCTGCATGGAACCTATAGTTCTGCACAATTTGGTATCATCTGTAAAAATAGAAGCCGTACTTTCAATGCCCACATCCAGGTCATTAATAAACAAGTTGAAAAGCAAGGGACCCAGTACAGAGCCCTGCAATACCCACCTAACAACACTGGTCCACTTAGAAAATGTTCCATTTACTCCCACACTTTGTAGTCTATATTTTAGCCAGTTCTCTATCCAGGTACAGTACTAACAAATACTATATTCAAGACCAACATTCCTTAATTTAACCAGTAACCTTCTGTGTAGCACTGTATCTAATGCTTTAGCAAAGTCTAAGTAAATCACATCCACTGCCATCCCAGAATCAAGGTCCCTGCTTACCTTCTCATAAAAAGAAATTTTTAGTCTGGCAAGATCTCTTACACATAAAACCATGCTGGCACAAACTCATAGTATTGTTATTTGCTATGAAATCCAGTATAGTATCCTTTATTAACCCTTCGAAAAGCTTTCCTACCACTGATGTCAGACTAAATAAACTATAATTTTGAGGCTGAGAATGGGATCCCTTTTTGAATAGCAGCACCACATTAGCAATTTGCTAGTCTCTCTGCACTAAACCAGACCTCAATGAATCCTGAAAAATTAAGTAGAGAGGTTTGGCAAGTACCCTGGGATGAATCCCATCTGGCCCTGGACCTTTGTTTATCTTAACATGTTCTAGTCTCTTTTGAATTTCATCATGTGTGAACCATGCATCATTAGATGTATTATTAGAATTGGGACTATTGGGAAACCTTCATTAGCTGGTTCCTCATTTGTGTAGACAGATGAAAAGTATGCGTTCAGAGCTTTTTGCTTGTTCTCATCAACCCACTCTGATAATAAAGGTCCTACTCCTTCCTGTTTCATTTTTTTACTATTAATATATTTAAAAAATATTTTGGATTATTTTTACTGCTTACTGCTATATCCTTTTACATATGGATTTTAGCTTGCCTGATAGCTTTTTTACATGAATTATTGGCCTCCTTGTACCTTATAAATGATTTGGCTGTCCCAGCTAACTTGAAAGCCTAAAAAGCACATCTTTTCTTACCCATCTCAACACCAACACTTCTTTTGAGCCAAAAAGGTTTTGCTTTGCAACAGCGTTCCTTTCTCACAAGCGAAATATACTGATGTATATTTATTAAGCAGCATTTTAAAGACTTCCAATTTTTGTTCAGTGTTAAACCCTGTGAAAAGCATTTCTCACTTAATATGTTGCAGAGATGCCCTTATACTGTCAAAGTTTGCACGTCTGAAATTCAATGTTTTAGTTACTCCCTTATAGAGTTGCCTCTGCAACAGAATCTCAAAGGAGACAATGTTATGATCATTATTCCTTAAAGTCTCACCCACACAAATGCTAGAGATGAGTTCAGAATTATTAGTTATTACAAGATCCAAAAGAGAGTTATTCCTAGTAGGTTCTTGACGAGCTGGGAAAATTTTTTTTGTCATTTAGCATATTTACAAACCTACTAGCTGTCTTGGCAACCCCATTTCCCCAGTCGATGTCCGGATAATTGAATTCACCCATAATAATAACTTGACCTAGTTGTGAAGCCGCTTCTATTTGTAAAAGTAGCTGGGCTTCATACTCTTCACTTATACGAGGTGGTTTATAGCATACGACCCTACAATTCAACATGGTACTGGCATAGTTCTCAGTCTCCTGGCTGTCTATATTCCATATGTAATGATACCATTTGGAAGCAGGATCCAATATTATGCATCATGTAATCTCTTCTCCCATGGTGATACGTTCCTGAGTGAATGCTTTTAAATTGTAATAAGGACAATACATCAATACAGGGATCTGCGTTTGTTCTCTTTTATGCAATGGGGGCTTTGCAGACCCCAAAAGAACATTTCTCAAAATGTTTTACCAAAAATATTTTTTTTACTGTCCCAAGAGTCCACAGAGCATGCTGCACCCAATAGCTTATTTTATTTGGGTGTGGTTATTATGGAATAATAACAGTAATTATAATGCTGGATGCCCTTGAATAGCCATGTTTTTGTAACCGTGAAGGTAAGGAGGCTATTTCATGTAATTGCCATTCTTTCTTCAGTGCGGTAACCCTCTGTGAAGACTCTGATCTGTTACTAATATCAGATCTAGCCATGCTGTGTATCATTTGAATCCAAAGCCAACTTAATTCCAATTTTTTTCCAACATAATTCCAATTGGGGATATCAAGCTTGCATTGCCACATTACAGAATGGCCCATCTCCCTTAGACTTCATTTTAATCAAACAATTCACATTTATAAAAATGATTTAATCCCTCTCTGTAATCATAAAACCATATATTATATTTGATCCAAACAAAGATATAAGTAACTTATAGTTAAGATATAACTTATTGGAGGAAAAACAATCCTGTTTAAATGATTTTTTTAGTTGACTTGGTGATCCAAATTATGTTAAGATCCCTTATCTGGAAAACCCCAGGTCCAGAGCATTCTGGATAACAGTCCCTCAAGGACAAATGTAATGAAAGAGTGCTCATGTGGGTATTTTTGCAATTACATCTTATGTAGTTTGAAAGTTAACCTGTTAGTCTGGAACTACTGTCTCAAGCTAAGAGCTGCGAAGCTTACAAAGTTTGTTCATCTTTAAATCAGCGTTTATAATGGTGTAGAGGGTGATATTGTGAGACAATTTGTAATAGATTTTCATTTTTATTATATGTGTTTTTCGAGCCCCCCCCCCACCCGGGTTTGCAAATTCAGCAGTCTGAATGCTGGGGTCCAAAGTACCCTAGCAAACGTGCTCATTTGAATAAGAGACTGCAATATGAATAGGAGAATACAAAAATTAGTCATAAACTTTAGCAAGAACAATAAATGTGTAGTCTTTTAGAGCATTTTTTGTAGTTGGGGTCAGTCACCCCATCTGAAAGCTGGAAAGAGTCAGAAAAACAAGGCAAATTATTAAAAAAACTAGAAAAAATTAAGGCCAATTTAAAAGTTAATGCAATTGCGAACCTCCCCTTTAAGGCAGTACAAAACAGGCAATTGTTTAAAATATATAAAATGAAAAATAAAGTAAATTCTCAGAAAAACACTGTGTGCTACTTTTTTTTTTTACTTACATTTTCTCTTTGATTTTAAATACTTTTTAAGCTAGTTTATGCTGGGATTGGTAAAAAAAAAACTGATGTTTAATGATATCAGCCCATATATTTATATCCAGTTACACCAAATGCAATTCAGGACAAACAATCCTGTAGCAGTCTTTTACAGTAAGTGGTTGGTGCACAGTGAATCAAATCTATGTTCTTTGATGCTAAACTGGCATTATTTTTCAGCTTTTTCACAAGGGGCCCTTGGTCATTTCCAACCTTGGTATTTCAGACCAGATACAAAACATTATGTGGATCATGTGTGTATGTGGCTTAAACACAGCTGTTAAAAAGCATAGGTATGTCAAAGGATGATCATTTCAAAGGTTCCCTTCTGACAACAAGATGTCATAAAGCATATTGATATCTGCTGCAGTATAAAGTTAGTAGTTACAACTGCAATGCTTCCAGCACAGTCTGAACTTCCCCCAGCATGGATGTGAACATTTAACCCCAAACTTGCTTGAGGGTTTCAGGCCAGCCCCTGCATCACTTATGTGCAGGCATACGTACCGTAAATATAACAATTTGGGGGTTAATATGTAATAAAGGCACTAAATGTGTCCATGTGTGGTAACCACAACAACCAAATAATCGCTGGTTTTATTGTTTCTAAGCAAAACATCTTACTGTATCTAATGGGTTACCACACTGGGTAAAGGCTCTTAGGGCCCTTACACACGGGCGTTTGTGACCTGTGCTCCGTTTGGCTGCGTTCAGCCGCAGGGGAGCGCAGGTCTAGATGCACCTCATTCTTTTCAATGAGGTTGTATCCACGAGACGCGTGTAAGCGCCAAACGCAGGTTCGGACATCAAGCACTGCTATTTTTTTTTTTTTTAATATCCAAGTATTTGCCTTTTTCCATACAGTTCAGGGATAAAACGTATTAGTATAATGGCTAATTTATAAGTAACCCCCCTTTTGAAATAGAAGGAACTACATTTAGGGCTCTTACAGACAAGCGTTTGAAACTGCGCTCCCTTGTGTTCCAGTTTTATGCGTTCAGCTGCTGGGGATCACAGGAGCAGGCGCATTCAGTTTTTTCAATGGGGCTGTACTCAGACAGATGCATGTAAGCGCCAAATGCAGAAATAAAATGCAGCATGTTGCGTCTCAAGTTTAATGTTCCTGTCTCTAGTGTTTCAGTCTGGCAGCTCAGTGATTCAGGTGCAAATTCTGAACTGTTACAATTTGCTACATTAGTTGATACATTTCTCAACAGTATCTCTGGAGTATTAGCAACTGTTGTATCAATTCTAACTGCCTTTTAGAACGCTGGGCTCCTACTGCTCAGCAGGGTTCTGCAAATTGGCTTTTTATACTCGCCTTCAGCTGTCACGTTGATTTCCTCAGTCAATACCTTTCTTCCTTCTCACCTGCAGCTCTGCACCTGCAATCAACATGAAGAATGGCACTACACAGACAAGACATTTTCAATTAGTAAGTAACCCCTTCATTGCCAACAAACCTTCTCATGATGGCTCCTAATTGTTAAACACACTTGGGCCGGACATTCCTAAGCTTTATCCAATCCACAAGACCACCACAGAGAAATCCCAATATGAAAACACTACTATTCAGCAATGAATCTTAGCCTCTGCAGTTTAGCAGTGTTACGGGTAGCCACTAATAATACTGTGTGCATTTCTATAGTTCATGTCTATAGTGGAAGCATAGACAAATCCACTACGTACATTGCTACTGTTTTCAGTTCTGCATTTAGTCTTTTCCACTGTTGCGGATGCTCGATAATATTCTGTGCAGTTTTGCAGCTCATCAGTATTGCAGCTACTCTGTATACTGGTGTGGTGTTCACTTCTGTAGTTTATTATTATATATACACCTGATCTCATCTACATTTGTAGTTTTTCAGTGCCACTAAGAATTTAAACAGCAGCAGTGCACAAAGTATTAAGGAGCTTGTTCTTGTTGATGCTATGTTACACCTACTCCTTACCTTTGCATGGCATTTGTGTTGCACCTACTCTGCATATTGCTACTGCCTGCAACTATGCAGTGTTTTATTTCTTACACTGGAGAAGATACCTTATTTGTAAGGGGCACATTTACTAAAGGTCGAAGTGAAAAGTTCGAATTAAATTAAAATTTCAAAAACTTTAAATTTCAAAGTAATTTTTTGCTACTTCGACTATTGAATAGGCCAAAATTTCGATTCGAAAAATTCAATCTGAATTTCGAACTACGGTCTCTTTAAAATAATTCGACACTTCACCACCTTAAAGCTGCCGAATAGCTATTTAAGCCTATGGGGGGACCTCCTAGAACATTTACAGAGATTTTTTCTAAGTTCTGGAAATTCAAAGGATTTTTTTCCAAAATCAGTCGAATCGAATAATGTTTTCCTGCACTTTGTATGTACAGATTATACAGATTACATGCACTAGTAAAAGATAAAGATTTCTAGCTCTGAAAGAGATCTTCAGATTATTAGAAAATATAAAATTGTGGACCCATTCATTGTCTCCATGTTATTTAGCGAATTCACCAAATCCTCTATACATCTTAAACGTTATAGAATATTCTTATGAAGATTTATGATTTTACATGAAATGATTTCCTAATGATAGTGTGTAGTCTATTCATTTGTACTGATATATAAAACATTTTATATTTGCTACCAATGTTCCAGAGAGCGATTTATCCTCTACTTTGCTTTTCTTGTGCAATTTCTGTGGTTTATGAACATGTATTTATATAGAGCAAACATATTTCGTAGCACTGGGTTTGCTTAGCAACTGTTATTTCCTGATCTTGTGCCAACAAACATGTGAATATGGATGTGATGATGTTTAGTCACCGTTTCTGCTAATGACATAATGAATTACACTGTCCTTTAGGGGCCTTGTAGGCCCCACTTCTGGATTTCATATGTCCCTCTTTAGCATTAGTAACCTGTGACCATATCCATTTTTATTGTTGTCACTTCTAGCATGGTAAATGGGTGATATCTTTGTTTGAGTGAAGCATCCCGGCGAGGTGTTGGCCATTTACATCAAATGCACTGTCCCCAAATGAACGATTAGTGGTAACATGAAATAACGCTTGAAATGGGGCCCTACTTACATAGTGATGGGGCATGGGATTTTTAAATAAAATGACTTGCTTACATTGTCATAGATGAGAGGGTGGTGTTTGTAAAGGTGTGTGTAAGTTAGTGGGTGTGTAGGTGGGTGTGTCTCTGTGTAAAATGGAGTAGCATAGTAGCTGCCTCATTACTACAGATATAACAAATGTTCATTTGAATAAATCTGAAATTGTAATTAAGTTTGATAAATGCTTGTTTTTCTTGCCAGGCTCTTGAGTAGAAACACAGGCCTTATACATTTCAGGAGGCTAAAAATGCATGGAACCAGCTACTCATTACCTGCCAATTGTGCTTTTAGTGAACAGCAACCAGTATAATTTCTCAGTTTAACTCAAGAAAAAAAAAAAAAAAAAA
>CM044431.1:147580990-147591224 GCA_024363595.1 Xenopus borealis
TTTTTTTTTTTTTTTTTAAATTTAAGTAATTTCTATAAACATTTGTATTTTTAAGTGAAATTGAGGCAGTTCCAGCAGAAGAGAAAGTTGAGACTACTGAAACAATAGAAGCAACAGAGGAGGAACATGCCAAGTAAGTTTTGCTGCACTAAGAACATAGAACCTTTAATCCTCACTCCATTTGATTATATGGGAATTACATTGACAGGAGCTGGGGGGCCATGTATAGTGAAGGCAATGTCACATGTGGCTTATGAGGAGCCAACCAATGCTCCCCCTTCTGTTTTAGCAGTCCCTATTAGCTGTAATGGGAAGCAGTCTGCTACTGCAAAGAATGTCTCTCTAACACTAAAGGACAAAAGCAGTCTATAGCTGTTAAACAGATAATGGAATAGGGGAAGCACAAATATTAATTGCACAGATAATTGTTAAACCAGAGTGTCTTTGTAGAGTTCCAGAAGATGTAAATGAAGGATTTTCTCAAGAAATGTCCCTTGATGAGTGGAAATCTCTCCAGGATCAGAACCGGTCAAAGACTGAATTTAACTTGCGTAAACCAGAAACCGCCGTGCCTTCCAAAGCGGTGGTAATCCATAAATCTAAATTTAAAAATGTGAGTAGTTGTGTATTCTTCCCAGTGATGCACACAACCTTTTAATTATCTACCATTCCTATGGTTCTCAACTACCGCCGCACCAACAGGTGATGTCATGCGGTGGCAAATAGACACATGTTCTTATAGGAATTGTTCAGCATCAAAATAAAAGCTGGTTAAATAGGTAGGCTGTACAACTAATAACCAGAACACTTCCTGCCTTTCAGCTCTCTTGGCTTCCATTGATTGGTTACCAGGCAGAAACCAATCGGTGACTTGAGGGGGGGGGGCATATGGGTTATAACTGTTTGCTTTTGAATCTGAGCTGAATGCTAACTCACTGAACAGTTATGTCCCACAAGTCTCTAACTCAGAGTTGGAGGTTGGAGAGCTGAAAAGTAGGAAGTTGTTACACATCCAGCCACTCCAGCTTTTATACAGCCCTTTGAGTTAACTTTTGGTATGATGTAGAGAGATTCTCTGACAATTTGCAACTGGCTTTCATTTTTTATTTAGCTTTTTATTCAGAAGCTCTCAATTTAGCCATCTGGTTGGTAGGGTTTGAATTACCCAAGCAACCGTGCCTTTTAGTTGAATAAGACTGGAATATAAGGGCCCTTACACACAGGCGTTTGTGACCTGTGCTCCCCCTCATTCCGTTTGGCTGCATTCAGCCGCAGGAGAGCACATGTCTGGACGCACCTCATTCTTTTAAATGAGGTTGTACCCACGAGACGCGTGTAAGGCCGAACGGAGGTTCAGACACGGCAAGGTTTGCAACTGAAACAAAATATATTTTCATACTGGTTCCCTGAAGTTGTTGTGTAGATTTCAATTACACTTCTCTTAAAGGAACAGTTCAGTGTTAAAATAAAAACTGGATAACTAAATAGGCTGTGCAAAATAAATGTTTCCAATATAGTTAGTCAGGGAAAAATGCAAACTAAAGGCTGGAGGGACTGGATGTCTAATATAATAGCCAGAATCCAATTTCCTGCTTTTCAGCTCTTTAACTTTGAGTTAGTCAGCGACTTTAAGGGGGGCCACATGGGACATAACTGTTGCTTTTGAATCTGAGCTGAATGCTGAGGATCAATTGCAAACTCACTGAATAGTTATGTCCCATGTGGCCCTCCCTCAAGTCACTGATTGGTTACTGCCTGATCACCAGGGTAACCAGTCAGAGGAAAACAAAGTTTTTTTATTTTTTATACTGAACAATTCCTTTTAATGGTTTCTAAAAAGGAATACAGAAGTGCATGTGCTGTGTAGCATGGGCTTCGGTGTAACTTTTTTTTTTTTTTCTTGCCTGCATTTTAAAATAGAATATAAGTGAAAATGAAGAGGAATATCATTACTCCTTCAGAAAGCCTGTCAATGATATCACTGCTCAGTTGGACATTAACTTTGGAAGCCTGGCCAGGCCAAGTCGTGGGAGAGGAGGAGGAGGCCGTGGGCGTGTAAGAAGAGAAGAAGCCTTCCCTCATGAAGTCATTAATGTAATTAACACAATTTGTGGGCAGGGGGATTTTTCTTTTTCTGCTTCTAGTAGGCTTTGTTAAACAGATCTATTGAAGGTGTGTCCACAACCCTTAACTGAAGCTGGAAAAAGCACAGACCATTAAGTCTTGGTTTGCTGACTCCAACATGAAATAAGAGTCTGGTATTGGCTGCAAATGAGTTTACATACTTTAGTTAAAGAATCTAAACATTTTTTGGATTGGCTGGTTTCCTTGGTTTTTAATGTAGATCTTTCTCTCTAGGTTCTTGCTGATGCCCCAAATCCAGATGATCCTGAAGATTTTCCTGCCTTGGCTTAACTGGATATTCTTCAGCTGTGTTGCATTTTGAAATGATCGAATTCCAAATGCCAAAAAATATTTTTTTTTTTGGGGGGGGGGGGGGGGGGGGTAGGTCTACTTAAACATTGATTGCACTTGATGTGAAGGGAAATTACAGAATCGGCGCTTGGATTTGATTTTGCTTGATTTGTAGCAATGATAGTCGAAAGCTTCCTTTCTTAAACACACAAGCTCTACAACTGTGGGATGTTACTGCCCCCATACCGAGGGGATGAAGAGCATTCATGCTACTTGAAAGCTTGTATAGGAAAGGGTATAGCAATTTGGAGAAAGGAATGGGTTTTGTTGATTGCTATTACCATACACTAAAATATAAACTGCCTTCCTACTTCATTGTTAAAACCTCTTGTGCAGTGCTATTGGAATCTTGAAATGTTAAAATAAAGTTCTTACAATGCAAAAAAGGAAGGCTTCTGTTGGTTTGACTTTTGTTTTCCATTGCACCCACCACCTCCCCAGCAGATATTATATATATTATATAAATAGTTCACAGCATATGTATAATGGATTTAGGGTAATAAGGCACACTTTGATTTGTACAGAAGTCTTGTGTAAAATTGTTGTTGCTCTACCTGCCATAACTGCCTGTTGCCAGAGCAATGACAGTTGACTTATCATGGCATGTTCCATATTAACATGTACATATAAAGGCATGGTAAACAGTCTTGCAAGGCAAGATTCATAAGCACAAGTGATGAAGGGAAAACGTGTGCTTGCCAGGAGCCACTTCAAAAAACCCATAATGATGGACTGCCTCACATGAGGCCATATCTCCACCAGTGTGAATCATTTGTCATAATAGACAATAATTCCTGGCAGTTGGGCCATAGGCAAGGAGGTGATTATAAAAATGACAGCTTGTCTAAGCCATACATCTAGCATAAGGGAGAATTGGACTTTTTGTGTGGAAAAATAGACCTTTGCCAGTGAACTATTTAAATATAAAAGGAAAGTGCTGGTGATTTATTGAATTTAAGAATAGTCCCACTTCTTGCTGCCTCCTTTCCCAGGCTGTCCAGGGAGCTGGTAGCACTCCATATGCTGCACTGTAGTGAAGGAACCAGCAGCTAGGCTGACCTGATGCAAATGCAACCTTATTCCCACCCGTACTGTGCTTCTGGAAGAGACCCTGCACCCCACTCCTTGTTTTAAATAGACTGAGCAAAGGGAGCTCCAATGCATGAGATTAGGGTTTTTTTTTTTTTGTTTCTTGTATGTCTCCTTTACAAATCCCAATACACTGAGGTACATAAAGCCGAATCATTTAAAAATAATGGGTTGGGCAGAGGGTCTTCTGCATGAGATCAGTGAGAAAGAGCTAAGGTTTTTATTAAAGGAAAAGTAAATTTTTTTCTATCTGTAAATTTGCTCTAAACAGCCCCCCAGATTAATGTACCTTAGTCCCTGCTGCAAGTCTGCTCTGGTTTCTGTGTTATCAGCAGCTTGTTTCCTCTTCTTCCTGGTGCAGAGTGAAGCCCAGCCCCTTAGTTTACTGAGCAGTCCATTTGCTGCTGTTACACAATCGAGAGGAAGAGGGAGCCAGTGTGTGCAGCATTCTACAAATCCCTGAACTTTTACTATAAATTACAAATGCCACAATTTACTGCCAATCTAATTCTAACACATTACACTGTACCCTAAATGTAAGTTAGTTTCCCCCAGCATCACTAAAATTTCTTGCATAAGGCTCTGAATATTCACTGTAATGAACAACTCCCAGAACAGGCTGCCATTCTGATTCTAAATAAAATCCCCACTTGCCATTCTAACTGATAATACATCAGCTCCCCCAGGCTCATCAACAATTACTTGCACAACCACCATAGTTAATCTATGTCAGTATGCAGAAATGGAAAAAGAAAAAATCAAATAGCTTTGTGCATAAATTGATCAGTAAAGGGACACATGAATGAGTTAATCAAAACTCTCTGCTATGTCTCCGCAGCAAATGATCTCCAGGACTAGTCACAGAGATAAGGTCAGCTCAGTAAGCTAAGGGGCGGGGCTTCACTCTGCACCAGGAAGAAGGGGAAACAAGCTGCTAACAGTCCCTGCTGCAAGTCTGCTCTGGTTTCTAAGGTACATTAATCTGGGGGGCTGTTTAGAGCAAATTTACAGATAGAAAAAAAAACACGTTTACTTGTTCTTTAAGCAGCATAGATCATGGCTGTACCGGCCTTTTGTGTCAACTTAAAATTTTCACCTGGTTTATTTTTTTCAATTAGGGAACAAATGCATTAAAATGCTGGTTATTCCTTTGCATAGCTCACAGGCAGTTATTGGGTGCAAACTACAACAATATTGGTGTTGGAGTTAAAAAAAAAAAAGTCCCATGACATTTCTGTAGATATATGGAATTGGCCATGCCAAGACTTCTTCTGTTTTAGATGTCAAGTCTAAATAAAAATTAAAACTGGTCAAATGCCTAAAAAAATTAAATCCTAAATTTTTTTGTAGAAACCGTGATCTTATGTGCTCCAGTTCCCCCTTCTCTCTACTTGCATGGACTTCAGTCTGCATGAATTGTTTTGACCCCCAGTGGATTCTTTACTGCAAAATTATCCGCTCTACTCGGCGTTTGAAAGGGCATCCTATCTAGTTAATTTATCTGTTCACTCCTGACTATACTCTTTGTGAGGCTTCCCTGACCTTCAGAACTCTGAGGAGAGTTTGGCTGGGCACCCTAGGTGAGCGTGTTTGTGCAGGTCAGTCTATATGAGCAGATTTGGGGAGATTAGCTGCCCCAGCAACTAAACTCCTCTTCAGGATGATAATCTCCCCAAACTGCTTTCTTCCTGCCCTCCGCCTGTTACACTGAAAATCGCCTGCGGCAATTCACGCGTGGTGCTTTGTTTTCCTAAGTTGCAGGAAACTTCGAGTGACTTCGGAAAATGAAGCCCCGCAGGAGATTTTCAGCTTAGCGGGCAGAGAGCAGGGAGAAGGCAGTTTGGGGAGCCGCTGGGGCGACTAATCTCCCCGAATCTGCTCTGGAGACTGACTTGAGGATGGGGGAGGGGAGAGAAGCAGTCAGGACTGGAGGGACTTGACGGCCTCTTCTGCCTACACCTAGTTAAAACACTGCGTAAAGCAGCCATTGGCCAGCCAGCAATTGAAGTATTCATGTAGGCTGAAGTCTGTGCCAGTGGAGAGACAATGGAACTGGAGTCCAGTTGTTCAGTTTCTACAAAATCTGTACAGTTCTTTTTATTGAAGATTTTTTTTTTAGGTATTGGACCTGTTAAAGGACAAGAAAAGGCAAAAAAATAAAATCCCATTTTTACTTTAACGAAAGAAATCTATCTCCAATATACTTTAAGTAAAAAATGTGTACCGTGTTTATAAGAAACCTGACTGTGTGCAGTCAAATTCTCCTTTCATTTACTGCTGTAGAAAGGAATTGTCAGACGGTCCCTAACTGCTCTGCAGAGAAACAATTATACTCATGAACAGCAGGGGGAGCCCCACCTTACTTTCCAGCAATGCAGAACTCCAGTAGCTTGCAGTCAGCGACTGTGTAGAGATTTGTATTGGATTTTATTTTTGCCTTTACGTCCCTCTGATTGGCCAGCAGACAGGATCCGAGGCATCAAACAGTTCCAGTGTTGTTTATGTGAGACACGAAGCTCTGGAGAGAGAGAGAGAGAGAGAGAGAGAGAGAGTGGGTGGGTGTGTGTTTTGATTTGCCCAGGCTGATTTTTACTTTAATGATTATTGGATAGATGGACTTGTTCTTTATGATCAGGGTTATGCTGTGTATGATCCATTTTCTTTGAAGCTTCGGTTCAGACTGGTAACCTGACATTTTCCTGGTAAAATTGTGAATTCATAGTTCCATCAATGATTACAACAGTTCTTCCATATAGGGTTTAGTAAGAAGTCTTAAAGGAAAACTATACCCCAAAAATGAATTTTTGAGCAACAGATAGTTTATATTAAATCAAGTGACATATTAAAGAATCTTATCTAACTGGTATATATATTTAAGTAAATATTGCCCTTTTACATCTCTTGCCTTGAACCACCATTTCATGATGGTCTGTGTGCTGCCTCAGAGATCACCTGACCAGAAATATTTCAACTCTAACTGTAACAGGAAGAAGTGTGGAAGCAAAAGACACAACTCTGTCTGTTAATTGGCTCATGTGACCTAACTTTATAGTTTGTTTGGTATGTTTGTGTGCACCGTTGGATCCTAGGATCCCAGGAGACTGTCCTTATTTTTTTAAATGGCTATTTTCTATTTATGATTACCAATGGCACATGCTACTAAAAAAGTATATTATTATGAAAATGGTTTATTTACATGAAGCAGGGTTTTACATATGAGTTGTTTTAGGCAATATCTTTTTAGAGACCTACATTGTTTGAGGGGTATAGTTTTCCTTTAAGTTTGTCCACATCTAGTAACCAATTTCATATTTATTTTTAATCAGCTGACCAGCAACTACTACTCTGGTTCCTACAAGTTACTATATGACATATGCATTTATTACATTACCTCCTTAGATCTCCGCTAGTATCACACAATTGCTCTTGGTTGGTCAACTACTCCTGGTGAGGGTAACACATTTGGTGAGTTGCCGTCATTTGTACATGATCTGTGCATGGAGCCCAAATGCTTTACAAAGAATTGTGTAATCTTTTACTGCCTGCTTGTAGTATATTCCATCTGGTTGTATTCCCGAGGGTTCAGAGATGCGTTTTAGTCCATTTGTGTTTCATTGGTTTTATTTATTAATTTTTTTAAAAGGGTGGTTCACCTTTCAATTGAACTTTGTGTGTTATAGAATGGCCAGTTGTAAGCAATTTTTAATTGGTCTTCATTTTATTTTTATAGTTTTTGAATTATTTTGCCCTTCTGACTCTTTCCAGCTTTCAAACAGGACCCCATGAGGCTACAAATATATTGCTACTTTTTATTCTGAATCTTTCTATTAAGGCCCTTTCCTATTCATATTCCAGTCTCTTATTCAAACCAGTGTGGTTGCTAAACTCAAGAACCAAAAATAATAAAAATCGAACGAATTGGAGATTCAGGTCGCGCTCTACATCAGGGCTGCCCAACTGGCTGCCCACAACCCCCATCCTAGCATGAAAGTCTGCCTGCTGGGTCTGCTTAATATTTTTTTTTTATATTAAAAAGGTATTAGAATTTAGATTAACTGACCCCTGCATGGTTTACACCTCAAATTAAGACTATAAAACCCTGCATAGTTTATACATGTAATGCCCCTGCACTGTTCACACTGGAAACCCAGACTGAAAGCACTGTCACTATGTAGTACATCTCAGAGTGGTCCTGGTGGGTTTTCCCATCTCCTGCTTTGTTCTGCCTTCCCATGGCTCCTTGCGTGTGCCATAATCTTTACTTGTCCCACTCTGCCTGTGTGCGCCATACTCTGCCTGACCTTTGCTCCCTGCATGTGCCATAATCTTTACTTGTCCCACTCTGCCTGTGTGCGCCATACTCTGCCTGACCTTTGCTCCCTGCATGTGCCATAATCTTTACTTGTCCTACTCTGTGGAACATAAGCCTGTAGGATAAGTTCTGGTGGTTTGTTGGCATTTGAAATATATTAGGGGGGCATATATTGCATACAAGCAGGGCCAGATTTCCTGGGAGCCCCACCCGCACTAAACCCCCCCCCCTTCTCAAGCACATGCGTTGGAGTATTGGGGACCTGCTCGTCCCCAGTGCTCCCCAGAAAGCGGCTGGGCGGCCCCAAATATTCTGCCGCCCAGGCCTTTGTGGCCACTCCAATCCTGCATACGAGACGTGGAATATGATCAAATACAGACCCTGGACATGGTGCGAACAGCTTATCTTGAACAAACATATATGCAGGTGCTAGATGCAAGTAAATGCCAAGCTGAATATAGTGCCATCTGTGTATATCCTATTGATAAAGCAATGTCAAGAGCAGACAGGTTGGTGCTTGTGCTTAGTAGCAGTATCATTTATCCAGATACAAGGAGTGTTGTAGAGCCCATCAGCTAATAAACCAATATCAGTAGTCATTTTAATAAAATTACACAGAAATCAGACATTCCAGGGCAGAACTGGATTTAAAACAATCATGTTTATTCCAGATCCTTGCTATTTGAGAATCATTTCTCCATTATATTGAATAGTCTGGGCAGTCCAGCCTGTACACAAGATTGGCCATTTACAGATTTCATTTGGACGGGGTTACATTTATGTACAATACAATCATTGTGCTAGGTTCTAGTACAAGAGGTACACGCGAGTCCTCTATGCAAGACGATGCATACCAACCAAAAAGGCCTTAAACAGCTTTTGTCATTTAAAAAAAAAAATTATATATATACCTTCAGCAAAAGAACTACCTTTCCGTTGCTTATTCCATTTAAAAAAAAAAAAAAAAAATAGGATTACAAATATACAATTTAATAAAAATGAAGAAAATGGGAATATGGGTTAAATAAGCTCTTAAAACATATCCTGTACATGAAAGAGGCACAAGAAGAGTAACGCCAGTCCAGCGATGCTAAACGCGTGCTTCCATACTGGTCCCACATCATCACAAACTCTACACTTCAACATTCACAACCACTACAGACCTTTATAGATCTATATATTCCTCACTGCCCTTTATCCCTGAGTTTTCCCTTCTCCGTAGTGCCGGGACTATTTACTACGTGTGTGTATATTATATAATGGTATATATTTATATAGGACATGAAGGCAAGGGAATGTCGGAGAGTACAAACACACACCTGCAGCAAGAGAAGTCTCGAGTGATTAAACATGGGGTGTGAGAGAAAAGGGAAATCTATGTGGGTGTGTTTTAAGGATACTTATCCTTAGTCCTGTTATTCAGTTGTCGACAAACAAATGAGCAGAAAATAAAACACTGCAGAACTAGGCGCCATTGAACGCTGAACACTGCGGATCTGGGGAGTAGAAACCAAAACCTGCCTTCATTCAAGGCTCCTTTGGAAAAGAAATGGGAAAATAAAGAAACTAAACGTTGCTCACACTGAGGCAAAGACTGACGTCGGTGTAGAATTAGATCGCCTCCATTGAGCAAACGAGTTTTCTATGCTTCGCCCCGCAATACTCACTGAAACATGAATATGTCAAATCAATTGAAAAGCAACTAAACACTCCCAAGCTAGTGCCATGCAACTGCATATAGGGCTTGGTGATCTAGTTGAACAGCAATTCCCAGCACTAATAACTGCTACAAACATGATGAAGATGTATTACAAGCCTCACCATCCAATCAATCCTAGTTTTTTTTTTTAACTCTCTAGATTCCAGAGGACTAGAGGTTCCAACCCTGACAGGATATTTAAGCTTGGCTCCTAGTCACAATCAAATAGCAGGCCTTTAGAAGGCACATCACACACAAAATCAGTGTTTTGTTTCTTGTTAAAACAGAGACATGAGGCAGCCTGAAGTGGTGTAATAATCTAGTCATTACATTTTTTGCCAACTGATGGGTGATTGGAGCTACAGGTGCAGTGTAGGGCTTGTTTATACACATTGACCAATTTACAACTGGGCATTTACCTATAGCAACCAATCAGTGATTAGCTTTTTCAGACAAATGCAGAAAAAAAAAACTGGTTGCCATGGGTTACAGCCCAGGTGCAAATTTGCTCAGTGTTTATAAAAGAGCCCGACTGTTCTACTGCCATCAGATTTCCACCTATAAATGTAGAATAAATGTAGATCAAGAACATTTTTCCTGCATCCAAAGCCTCTTGCATCTTCATATGGCTGATTGGGGCCAATTACTCCATTACTCCA
>CM044431.1:147594329-147610177 GCA_024363595.1 Xenopus borealis
AAAAAAAAAAATCTGTTTGCTCTTTTGAGAAATGGATTTTAGTGCAGAAGCTTACTGGAGCAGCACTATTGACTGATGTATTTTGAAAAAAACATTTTCCCATGACAGTATCACTTTAATGTTTTTTATTTTAAAAGGGAATGTTAAACCCATTTCTAAAATGGATTATCAGCATCTTAAAGAAACAAAACAGTGATCAGGTCTACGTGTACAATAAGCTTTGCCTTAAAGTTAACTTTTAGTATGTTGTAGAATGGGCAGTTCTAAGCAACTTTTCAATTGGTTGTTTTTTTTTTTTCATAATTTACCCTCTTCCAAATCTTCAAAGCTTTCAAATGGGGGTCAGTGACCCCATCTGAAAAGAAATTCTCTGTAAGACTACACATTTGATACTTTTTATTGCTCCTCTTTCTATTCAGGCCTCTCCTATTCAGATTCTGGTCTCTTATTCAAATCAGTGCATGGCTACTCGGACAAACAGATTGCAGAAATTGCAAACCAGAGATCTGTTGAATAAACACTAAAAACTCAAAAACCACAAATACAAACAAATGTCAAATGGTCTCATACTAAAAGTTACTGCAAAGATGACCAACCCTACTTAAGACTGCATGGCCTTAAACTAAAAGCAAGGTAAAACTGGCAGATTAGTGAATGATCCCTTTTGAATTGGCAGCTTTCTGGTTCTCTTTCATAACATGTGGAATTGAACTGCACTTCACTACATCAAAAAGGCAAATGAACAATGGACAAAAAAGCATCGGTAAACATTGCAATAAACAGGAACGATTCAAGAAACATTCGAGTTTCAAAGCAACTGCTGCACAAATATGGGGGTGCTCTGGCAGCATTTAGCCCTGGGCGGATAGCTGTAAATGGCTAGAATATGGCCACAAATCAGACGCTAGAATGATGCACAATGGGTTTTTGCATCTGAAGTGGGAACGGCCAGTGACTCACAACACCATCACATACCTCCCAACGTTTTGGTAATGGAAAAGAGGGACAAAGATCTTGCCATGGAACGCATCAATTTGATTTTAGCCACGCACATTTTTTTGTGTCCCCTCACCAATTACCATGTCCATTTTACAAAATTTGGCAGTTTATAAAAGTGTGAACACATTTCTGTGGTTTGTGTGTGTTATTACAGTTAGCAGTGAGTCGAAGGTCTCCCAAGAGGCCTGCTTAGCTTAAATTGTTGCAAAGGTATCAATCTATTCTGGGCTCTCTGCCAAAAGCCAGTTAAGTTATAAACGTTGTTTCATCTCCTGCACTGAACAGCTAGGAAAAGATACAAAGTCAGACATTTCAGTAATAAACCCCAGACTGCTCAAAATTGCGACGGTCTTGAGAAAAACGTGACAGTTGGGAGGTATGCTAGCAATGTGCATCACCGCCAGGTGCTACAGCATCACTCCAGCTCCAAAGCCTCGTGTGTATGCCATGTTGCACTGAAGACTATAGAATTGTAAGAGAGCTGGGAACACATTGCACTTTAAGCAAAAGTTCCAGAAATTTGCCTGCGGTTGTTAAGGTTACCTCCCCCAAAGAGTCTGAGGAATGGCCAGCTATATGCCACTGTACGTTCCTATAAAAAAACAGTTCTCAGTGTCTCTAATAAAAGCTTCAGGTAAAAGGAGGAATAAAGCTTACCCTCTCAAAGTGCTGCATCCTGCAGAAGACCTGGTGGCTCTTTTTGCAATGCATGGATTGCCAGATAAGCCTGGCTGGGGGGGCTGCAGGCGGGATTGCAGAATTACTCTGGAAAGAGTAGGAAATAGGATATAATGTGGCCACTGTTAATCACTGCCATGCAAAAACCTGAGCATGCAGCGGGACACAACACTTAATAGGGAAAATGGCATACAAGACTGGTTTTGCCCACTGGGTTTTACTTGTGAAAAATCATGGCATCAAAATGCCCCAAAACCAGCTTCCATTGCACTCTAGGAGGGTTGCATGAAAGCAGCATTGAAGGACATTTTCAGGCTTCTGTATTTGTGCCAAAAATCACAGTATACACATTTCTCAAAAGAAAAAAAAAAAATCCCCAATTCCGTTAAGCAGCCATTAAAAATAAAAGATTAAAATACACATTCTTCCCCATCCATAAAGATTCTAGATTTCATTTATAGTAAAGTGCTATCCAGAAAGCTCTGAATTACAGGAAGGCTCAGACACAGACATATTAAATATTTCACATTTTTAAAAATCGATTTTCTTTTTCTCTGTAATAATAAAATTGTACCTTGTACTTGATTCCAACAAAAATAAAATTAATCCTTATTGAGGGCAAATCAATTCCTCTGGTTTAACGTTTACATGATTTTTAGCAGACAAAGGAAAACTATACCCCGAAAATGAATACTTGCAATAGGTAGTTTATATCATATCAAGTGGCATATTAAAGAATCTTACCAAACTGGTATATATATTTAAGTAAATATTGCCCTTTTACATCTCTTGCCTTGAACCACCATTTTATGATGGTCTGTGTGCTGCCTCAGAGATCACCTGACCAGAAATATTTCAACTCTAACAGGAAGAAGTGTGGAAGCAAAAGACAGAATTCTGTTTGTTAATTGGCTCATGTGACCTAACTTTATAGTTTGTTTGGTATGTTTGTGTGCACCGTTGAATCATATGATCCCAGGAGGCCTTCATTTTTTTTAAATGGCTATTTTCTATTTATGATTACCCAAGGGCACATGCTACTAAAAAAGTATATTATTATGAAAATGGTTTATTTATATGAAGCAGGGTTTTACTTATGAGTTTTATGCTATATCTTTTTATAGAGACCTACATTGTTCGGGGGGTATAGTTTTCCTTTGGAACATCAGACCTTATATGGCAACCCCAGGTCCCGAGCATTCAGTGACCTTTTAAAACTGCCATAAATCAGTTTACTTGCCTTCAACTTTATCTCCATCACAGCTGATTAAAAACTGCAGGGATGGACTCCATTTTGGCTGTATAGTAAGTATGCAAACTGGTTACGTACAGACCCCTGAACTAGAAACCCCATTACATGGAAATTATTTTTTGGGGGAGAAGGCAGAGTTGAATCTTTTTCGAAATCAGGTTAATGAATCATATCAAAATTATTAAATATCTGACAATTTTTTAAGCCAAAATCACCCCCCCCCTCCAAAACAACAACAACAATAGTGTTTAGTGCTAAAGAAGGCTTATGCATTCACATAACAGAGCTCTACACAACGGCTTTTCTGTATGGTGACACAGTAATTTTTTTGGCAATAATGCGGTTGATCGTTTAAAGGAACAGTTCAGTGTAAATAGATAGGTTGCGCAAAATAAAATTTTTTTCCAATATAGTCAGGTAAAAATGTAAACTATAAAGGCTGGAGTGACTCGATGTCTAATATAATAGCCAGAATCTGACTTCCTGCTTTTCAGCTCTTTAACTTTGAGTTAGTCAGTGACTTGAAGGGGAGCCACATGGGACATAACTGTTCAGTGAGTTTGCAATTGATCCTCAGCATTCAGCTCAGATTCAAAAGCAACAGTTATGGCCTGTGTGGCCCTCCCTCAAGTCACTGATTGGTTACTGCCTGGTCGCCAGGGTAACCTGTCCAAGATAGCTGAAAAAGTAGGAAGTTGCATTCTGGTTATTATACGAGACATCCAGCAACTCCAGCCTTAATACATTACATTTTTGCCTAACTAACTAAATTAAAAAACATTGTTTATTTTGCACAGCCTAACCGTTTACCCAGTTTTTATTTTTATACTGAACAATTCCTTTAAAGGCTGCCCACTTTTCTGATATGTTTATCCACAGCAAAATCCTGGTATCGTCCTATGCAGACAAAATGTGTAGTTCCACTTTTAATGCAAAATGGTGAGAATTTATTTAACACAACACCATATCCACCAGAGAAGAACAATATTGTAGGATTATTATCCAAGTGCCATAGGTACATTTCCCAAACAGCAGTGTTTTGGTGACCGCTGGACTTTCTAGGATAACTATTCTTCAGAAAGAAGAGACTTTCCCAAAACTTGTATCAAAAGGAGAACCCCCTACTTGTGAAGTTAGGCACCTTACTTGCATAAATGCCATTATGAAGTGGCACCATAGGCAATCGCCTGTATTTTGGGGGCAGTGTGTTTAAATATTTGCCCAAAACGGCATAGCATTTAGATAACTTGAAATGAAAACATTAAAAAGCACCTTTTGTTAAGAGGACCATATATAAAAAGATATAAGTAGAAAAACAAATGATTATTTCCTTATTCCCGACAAGCCAATATGCATTCTCATCACTGGTATAAGTAGAATATGCCACTACTGTAATGCCTACAGACAGCCTTAAGGTGGCCATAGATGCACAGATAATATTGCACTAAACTTATTTTCGTACAATATTCCCTACGTGTATGGTGGGTGATGAGCCGGCCGATATCGGCAGAAGACTTGGATATCAGTTGGCTTGTTGATCGGGCTTGCCGGCCAGTTTTGAACCTCTACACTTTAGAGTGTATTGAAATGGACATTCTTTCTTGGAAAGATCTTTGCCATGAAAGATCATAATTCCAAAATACTTATGAGCCCCAAAGAGTTATGTAAATATATTTTAAATAAAAGGCCCAAAAGCAGTATTGAACTCTCTTTAAGAAGAAAATATGTTGCATCTCACTTCTTGCTGATTAAAATGTTGGATTGACACTTCTTTCCAAAACAGAGCATATAAAGATCATAGTCTATTGGACTAAAGCCAAAATAATATACATCACTTCTAAATGCAGAGAGGATGAGAAAACTTAAAGGTAGGATAGGTATCACAGCCATGTCAAGATTTTAGTCTTATGTTTAAGTCAGCTGAAAGATCAACAGACATTTGTGAGACAATTTGACAAAAAATGTTAACTAGTTTTCTAAATGGTTTTTCAGCATTGGCCGTGGGGTTAAGGCAGGCAGTCGCCATCTCTCAAGCTTGTATACCAAGGTGCAGCCTCAACAAAAAAAACTCACAGTACAATGAAAGCACAACATTATTACTAGGAGAGGGAAGAGGGAACAAAGGAAGAGAAAGGAAAGACAGCAAATGCACCCCCCAAAAAAATAAAAAATCCACCCAGAAAAGAGAAACACAGTGTGGGGGGGGGGCACTTACACTGGCTTTGAGCCATGCTCCTGAAGGCTACTATCTCCTTAAATCATCTAGAAAGTATAGCACGAAGGGCACAGGGGAACCACAAACAATCCACCAGGTGACAATGGCGCATAATGAAGAAAGCAGCATTGCTAGGGCCCATCTAAAAAGGGGAGAAGATAAAAACGCAAATGTAGAAGCAGAGCCAATCACATTCCAACATGCACGGTGGTTAAGGCCCTCGTGCAGAGTCAGGGAAAAGGATCTGCCAAAAGCAAACGTAGGAAAAGAAAGCAGCGACTTGATTCTTGAATACTCCTGTGCCTGTTTGGATGCAGCATGCAATATTATTGAATTTACAAAGATGCTTTTCCTTTTTTAAGCAGTGAAAGAACACGTCAGTAGCAAAATACATGGTTCCATAAATAAAACATGAGAGCAATTTTGGTATATTCAGTTAATACATATAATCACATACTGAAGCCAGTTGAAATTTAAGCTTTGTGGAGCTGTGCTGCTTTAGAAATTCAACCCTTATGTTGCTGGACTACAGCTCCCAGCACCCTTGATAATATATGGAATTACACTGGAATTGTAGCTTTAACCCCTATCAAAAGCTTTGCTTCTTAGCTAGAAATTCTCTCTAAACCCTTACAGGCATATTTGTAATGGTGAAAGCCATGTATATATTTTTAAAATATAAAAAATAGTTGGGCTAAATTACACTACATTACTAGTACAAATTACAGATAGTTGTTACATGGTGTTACCAATTGGGTTCATTTTAGATATAAAGGAAAACATCTTTATAAATACTACAGTTAGCTCTTTGTACTGGATGATTACGGTTACTGTGATGTATGGTGTAAATTAATGTCCAACAATAAGCTTTATATACATGGTACTAAATTTTAAAAACAAAAAAAGCACACAACTTAAGAACTAGGCCCCTCAGGAGGCAACATGATTGTTGCACTGATTAAAGAAATGGAACCCTGTACAGTGCCCACAATATAAGCTCAGTAATCTGTTTGCAACAACATATGCCACAGAGAGGAAATAAATGGCCCAAGAAGTAGTAGTCTAGTCAGTAGTGTGAACAGCCGGAAACATAACCTATTCTACAATGAACAATCTTGGCACAACACACACGCATAAGCAGTGAGGGTGTCATAGATTACATAGAACATGGATTTTTACATGATGTAAAGTTTGATAAAATGGTCTAGAACTCCTTGCTCATTAACAGTGCAATTTGTTCTGTACCAAAGTGAACGCAGCTCCCAAGTAAGTATTACAAATTTGTTATGGCCAGTAATGTCCTTAATGAGTGTGATTTGGAAATAATGATGATTGAAAATGTATTTGTAAACTAACTTATAATTGGTATTCATTTATTGGTCACAACTGGATACATTTAGCAGAGTATAATCACCTTACTATATTGAAAACAGTGGTATTGCCACAACGTTTCATTTTTCTGCATTTATGTCGGACATTTACACTTTGGCACCAGGATGCTATGGTCACCGCCAAATCACCATGCAGTCATTTTAATGACAAAGACACATAAGCAAAGGGGAAACCAATCAAACAGAGCACCAAAAAGCAATAGTACAATTATAAAATAAATGCTTACTACAGAAACAAAGAATAGGGCTACAATTGCAGTACAGGGAGTAGCATGTTCAAGCTTGGTAGAGCAGGTTGACTTTGAGAGTCCACCCCCTTGCTAACAGCAGTGCTTCACAGAACAGAATGAAGTTACTATATAACTACTACTGACGGAGTTGCTTTTAAAGGAATAACTTCTATTGTCTAATTATCAATGGAGGAAAAGATCACTAAACCCCCTTTTACAAGCAGTTTACCACCACAGATAACCAGTTTTTAACCACATACAAACACAGTTATGTGACCTTCTGGCCATTCTTCTTCTTAGCAGTCCAAAACCTATGGAAATGATGTGCCAAACCATTTAATAGGAGGCAAAAAAAAAAACCCCCCAGAAAAACTAAAGTAAAGGTTTAGGTGCATAGTACTACATTTTACAGATTGAAACAAGTTTTGCCCGTATTAATAACACAGTAGCAAGACCTTCAAAATGTTAAATAAAATGCTAGAAATAAATAAAATCGATTCAACGTACGATAATGGGGCTGCCCCGGATACTCTTGTTTGACGTTTACACTTTAGGGCACGGAGCTTGTCTCCTTGAGTCACATGGATGGATTCATCATCATCATCACTATACTGTAAAGAAACATACAAAATGGCATTTTAGAGCTTTATATGATGCATTTGTTGCTGTTACAGATGCAATGCTGTCATTACCAAAAAGCAAAGTTGAAGGAGCAGTAAGGGGTTCCCTACTGCCCAGACAGAGAATAACTAAACATGAGCCTAAAACATAATTACCAGTCCAAGATCTTCTTTCCCACAAGTCTTGCTCTTATCATCATTAATAGAAATGTCATCCACACCAGAGAGAATAAACGTGACTGCACACCGATTTCCATTTTCCTGCTCTTGTAACTTTTTCCGGTAAATATCCCCTTCATTCCATAGGCTCCGCTGCTTACTGTCAAAGATAAAGGGGAAAAACATATCATCAATGTGTTTGGAAAATGTTTCAATTAAAAGGAAAAAAACAAGGAACACTGTGTACAGTGAAACAGGAGTAGACATGTAACAAGAAGGGGAATGGGAAGGCGAGAAGATTCCTAAAGCCTTAGTGTGAAACCTCCAAACACTACATTTGCTGGCAATGATTTGAATAGGTAAAGTACACCTATGTCTTGGCTTTTTTAAAAATTAAAGGTGATCCCCATGCACTCAATTTATTTTTCCTAAGGATATAAAATGTTAAGCAACCTTCCATTATGCATTTATTTGGGGTCACAGAAAAGACTTTTCCCACTGGAAATGCAGACTAAAAGTCCACAATTCAGATGGGTGAATCAATGGCATTTTTTAGGAACACGTCCCAGTTTTGTGTTGTGTCCTCCACAATGGAAGCCCTAGTGCAGGTCACGATCTGGTAAGTGCTTGTATTTGCATAATTGTGCTTGATAAGGAGTGGAGTGCCACTCGAAATGTTGCATACTTTCTGCTGGCCATAAATGGTATAATTGAAGGCAAGTATTTAACGAAGCCACTTGGGAGTACACATGTATGGAGATGAGGAGTGTGGCTTGAAGATGTGTACCCAATATAAAAGGGAGCTGGAGAGTAAGTGTGGTTTGCCTTAAATTGCCCATAATCTACTGGGCAATGTGCATGCACATACTGAGTGACCAGAGACAACTGCTCATTGCGTACATGCATGTTCCCTAGCATGACAGCCCCATTGGGAGCAGGCTCACAGCACTCAACAGGGACCTATAATTGAAAAAATACTAGCATTATTCCATAATGAATGTAGACGCTGCTATCAGTGTTGGTTAGGTGGAGATTTCTGTTTTAGGAACCCTTTAAAATGTTTTGGTGGTTTTATATGTATAGTAACTAATTGTAAAAAGTATTTATAGATCACTTTGTTCTCTGAATTCATCCCTTGTTCTGACTCCACAAACAATGCAGCAAAATTCAACTTTCCACTGTATTCTGCTACACAAGTTGGCAAGCCACCCCTAAAACATTGCCAACCTAGGCCCAGGCTTTTGTGGCCTCGCCACAAATCCGGGCTGAAGCCCACAAACACATATCAATGGAAGGACTAACTTTTCACAGAAAAAAGAGAAGAATATGCAAGCATTAACAAGAGAAGAATATGCAAGCACTACAGCCCCACCCACAGGGCCTCTGAAACTACTTACTCCACCATAAACTGCTGCTGAGGGCCAATGACAGAGCCAGGCCTGCATATGCGGATCCATGCAATGGTTTCGGCAGCGGTCATTCTGTAATGCTTCATCATGTAACACCCTATCAGCGTGCCCGTCCGACCTAGACCAGCTGAAAGAAGATACAAATAACTTTGTATTTGAAACATAAAAAAGGTAATCACCAGCAAGAAAAATGCAAAATATGAAGCAACAAAAAAAGTTATTTTCTCTCTTTTATGCAAAGCAGAGGTCTGGTGTTTGCATTTATTTAGTGTAGAATTTAATCTGCGTTTGTCGTTTCAGGGAGCCGCTGTGGGTACAGTCCACATAGCGACCGCTAGGATCTATTAAAGGGATAGTTCATTTTGAGCACAGATCGTCCTATTTTTATTTGTAATTTTTAAATTGGTCTTAAAGGGGCTGTTCACTGTATAACCACTTTTTCAGTTTATTTGTTGCAAGACACCTGTCTTTGGCATTTTAATCTAGCAGGAAATCTAACAAGAAATCCACCACAGGGTGCAAAGAACTAAAAAAACATGCAGACAGTATTATTTCAATATTACAGGCATTTTCAGGTGCTATGCACCGTTTCAAATGTCAGCAAATGATAAACAGTACTGATCCAGTCATGCGTTTATGGAAACAGTGACAGGAGCCCTCCCTTGCATGAATACATTTAAGGGCTTGTATTCAATAGAAGAACGACTAACTTGTTACTGCTATTGACTGAAACCAAGTTCACACCACTTTTAAAGATAGTTCACCTTTAAAGGAAAAGTATGTAATAAATGGCCCAAAGTTGTACCTGATGGTCTTCATTATTTTTTTTTATATAGTATAATTATCTGCTTTCTTCTTCTGACTCCTTCCAGCTTTCAAATGGGGGCCACTGACTATTGGTAAGGCTACACATGACATTATTACACCGCTTTCTATGCAGACGTTCCCCTGAATATATTCCAGCCTCTCATTCAAATGAATGCATGGCTGCTAGGTTACGATGGACCCTAGCAACCAGATTCCTGAATCTGCAAACCAGAGAGCTGCTGAATAAATAATATCTGAAAAACCACACAATAAAAAATGAAAACCAATTGTAAATGGTCTCAGAATACCATTCTCTCAAACATACTAAAAGTTAAAGGCAAACAACCCGTTTAAAAGAAAAAGGATATATCCAATCCAAGTGGGGTTCCAAATGTTAGGTCGGGGGTGGGTAGCAGCCCCAGAATCACCCCTGAAGCTAGCAATCCGCTTCCTTCGTACAGATTTGCATGAGTAGTAAAGTTTAAAGACTAACAGAAAAGCCAATTTTTTTATGGTGCTACTGGGTATAGGGACATTATAGTATTTGGAAGGGTGCTCTAATATTTAGCCCCCTCCCCCAATGGATTGGACCATGCCTTCTCCCTTAAATGGCTACATACTTTTAACCTTACGCTCTACCACTACAACCCAAGAGTCTGATGTGGGCAAATTCTTACAAACCTTTGCAGTGTACCGCAATGGCTCCTTCTGCATTCTCACAAATGTTGAGGAATTTTTTGACAATAGCATCACTTGGAGTACTTCCATCAACAAAGAAGAGATCATGATGTTCAAAATTGGCATCAGTAAACCTTTTTGCTTCATACATTTTCTTGTTAAGGCGAATGATAGTAGTAATATTGTGTTTCCTGAAGTAAGGGAAATAGGCTTCTGGAGCATGGTGCGGGTAACCTGAAAGAAGAAAAGATGCTGAACAATGGGCTTTTTTTTTTTATTTTAAATTCCCATTGAAAGCCATCACCTCACTGTTAGAAAACTCTACTCTAAATGCATCTCTATTATTATCAATTAGTACACGTTTACCACAACAGCCCTGAAATGGGAAGCCAATAGGTATAGATAACACAAGTTAGTGCAACAGTTACAACACCAATGAATATGAGATTTTACTTATGCCAAAAGACATTTGCTTTATTTATTGACTTTGAAGGGAGCACTGTCTACACCAACACCCACTCTACTATTAAATATAAATTATTATTATTTTGTATTTCTATAGCGCCAACATATTGCGTAGCGCTTTATTTTCTTAAAAAAAAAAAACACTGAATGTTACTACATACCACTTTCTATTTTACTCTTTTGATGCGGCCCACTAAAAGCTAGGAATTTCTCTGGGACGATCCAGTTGAAATCACCATTTTCAGCCCTCTATGAAAGGGAAAAGAACAGATGAATGTGGATACTGACCACCCCTTTCAAAAGACTTGACAAAACGTCACTTCAGTTTTAGTATTACCTCATAATGTTGGTACTCCTCCACATCAAATGTTTTGAAATCAAAGAAGTTATACTGTAAAGCCTAAAATTTAGGGGAACAAGTTAATTAGTAAAGAAGAATTTAGGACCAATACAGCACAAATACATATGATATGGCTGCTGTAACAAAATCATCATACAAGCTGTTTTTGCATAAAGACAGAAATAAGCAACTTTACACAGCAGTGTTAATTTATCACATGCCATTTTCTGGTTCTTTAAAAGGAGTCAGGTTGCCTCCAGGCCTGTTAAGCAGATGGCTTTGGATACATTGTTTCAACAGTGCAGAGAATGAAAACAGAGATTTTTTTGACTTGCAGTTACATTTGGAAAGAGCAGAGTAGCAAACAGTAACACAAGTAAATATACACGTTCTTTTATAGACCCGCCCCACCGAGGACATCACAAAAGGGCGGGCTGAGCAGATGCGCGTCTATAAAAAGTAGCCAGAAGTCGGAAGCTGGCATTGTAAGGTGGCAGAGGGTAGAGAAGGAAGAATAGGGGGGGTGCGAGGTCAGCATGAACCACAGGCATTGGGCTGGCCCGCACATCACTAAAGCAGGTCTTTTCCTTTGTCACATTTAAAGGAACAGTAATGTCAAAAAATTAAGGGTTTTAAAGTAATAAAAATATAATACAGTGTTGCCCTGCACAGATAGAACTGGTGTGTTTGCTTCAGAAACACTACGATTGTTGATATAAATAAGCTGCTGTGTAGCAATGGGGGCAGCTGTTCAAAGGAGAAAAGGCTCAAGTTACACAGCAGATTAGCTCTGTAGAACAGAATGGTGTGGTTATCAGTTATCAACTAATTAACCTGTGCCATATAGCCGTTTTTCAATATCCACTATTGCTAAACAGCAGCTTGTTTATCTTAGCTATAGTGGTGTTTCTGAAGTAAACATCAGTTTTACCAGTGCATATCTTCATTACTTTCAGTTTTTTAAGCATTTTTTTGGCACTACATTTATGGTTCAAGCTACAACCTCTAGAATCAGTATTTCAAGGCATAAGGCCGACTAAACGGCTACAAAACTAAAGGTGGCCATACACGAAGAGATCCGCTCGTTTGGCGATGTTGACAAACGAGCGGATCTCTCCCCGATATGCCCACCTTGAGGTGGGCGATATCGGGCTGATCCGATCGTGGGCCCTAGGGCCCAATGTTCGGATCAGTATGGGCGGTCGGATCGCGGGACCGCATCAATGAACAGATGCGGCCGTGATCCGACGGGATGTTTAATCCTGCCCGATCGACATCTGGCCGACTTTCGGCCAGATATCGATCGGGAAAGCCCGTCGGAGGCCCCCCCACACGGGCAGATAAGCTGCCGACACAGTCTGTCGGCAGCTTTTATCTGCCCGTGTATGGCCACCTTAAGTCCTTGAAGGTGCATTCCCTCAAGCATAAATAAAAACCTGTCTAGGTGCAGATGAGGAAGGATTAGCAGTCAATAAGTAGCACTGCACAAAAGAAATGATAAAAAAAAAATGTGGTCCAACCTTCCCTTGTGAGACGTGTGTAGTGCAGTGTAGAGTACATAGAATATATACATATGCAGTGGTGTGCCTATAAATTTTAGTTCTTAATGCAAATAGAGAGTGAAAAAGTATGAGATCTATTTATATAGAGCTAGAACGTATGCAGCTTGTTAGAGATTACACATCATTCACATTAGTTTTGCCCCATTGAAGCCTACAATCTAAGGTCCCTATCACAAACACAAACTGTAGGGTAAGTTTATCCAAAGCCAGTTATGCCGTGTTTGTGTTTTTGGAGTGTGGAAGCAAACTTGTGTAGCCTGCACCGACACAACATACAGATGATGTCCCAGTCACACACTGCTATTAAATTTTTGACAACTCACCTTGTGCACAGCATTAAAGCAGTCAAGGAGGGTTAAGTGAAAACTGCAGGTTCCAAACGAAGCATCCCTGTAATGTAGCAGAACAATAATGGATTAGCATTTGATATGGAAGCTACTGGCAGGTTCACAGATTGAGGGTAGTTATTTAATAGACAGAGGACTTGAAGGCCCTTTAAAGCAACAGTAACATAAAAAAAAGTGTTTAAAAATAAAAATATAATGCAGTGTTGCCCTGCACTGGTAAAACTGCTGTGTTTGCTTCAGAAACACTACTATTGTTTATATAAATGAGCTGCTGTGTAGCAATGGAGGCAGCCATTCAAATGAGAAAAGGCTCAGGTTACACAGCAGATGAGCTCTGTAGAACATAATGGTGTTATCTGTTACCCACTACTTAACCTCATATAGCATTTTTCAATTTCTGCTATTGCTACACAGCAGCTTGTTTATGTGAACTATAGTAGTGTTTCTATGACAAACAGATCTGTTTTACCATTGCAGGACAACAGTACATGATATTTTCATTTCTTTAAAAACACCCTTTTTTGGTGCTACTGTTGCTTTATTAAAATATGTAAATCTAATTCTTTCTAACTTAAAGCCAATTCAATACCTCCAGAAAGCACGACTACTAAAGAAACCTGCCTTCCAGAACTGTTAAGAGAAAACTTTTGGGAGACAAATGTATAAAAAAAGAAAAACTAATATAACATTTTTTTTAACTTACCTAAAAGGAAGGTAGTTTGTGCTCCCAGCTTGCAATATACGATACAGCTCTAAAGGTTGTTTGTTTAGATAGATGATCTGAAAAGAGATATACAATGTGAAACACACCAGCATTTGCAATGCTCACTGTGCTAAATATTTACACACACACATACACTACTTGGCATTCTGTAAAGTTGCTGGAGAAGCACCCATGTGAATCACTGGCTATGTTTTATAGAGCATTAAAATTGGCTGATTTCTTACATCCGGGTAAAATATAGTACGCCTACTTACACAAAATAAAAACTACAATTATTACAGTTGTTTATTCCAAATTCCGTTATAGTTATAAATCACACCTTTATTCAAAAGCTTGATTCAAGAGCCAATAATCTGCTTTCAAGCACAATGGTCTGTCAGTAACAGTGCACATTTCGGTTTCCAGCTTGTTCTTAAATTCAGGTTCGTCTTGAACTGTATGGCCATACTGGGCAAAGTTCTGCTCACTCGACCATACATTGAACTTTTGTCCAAGTTGCCATTTCACAGAACGAAGCAGCTTTTATTTATACAGGATTGTTTTACATGATTAATTAAAACAACCACATGCTGCACCGGCCACAAATAAGAGGATTGCAAAGCTCTACACATGTGAACCCCCACCTCCCACCCATTGTCAGGGCTAAATAAAGAGTGATAGGTTATGGTATGTGGGATCTGAATTCCAGAATAAACCATATAGAACATGTGGCTGCACCTATACACCTGCTGTGTGAGCACAGACCTAGAATATTCTGCCTTCTACCTGTGATGCAACAGTGCTGCACTATAGCTCACTCATACCTTAAGCTTTTGTACACATGGATAAATACATACTAAAATACAGTAAAAATCTCAGAGTACAGACAAAGGAAAATGTGAAAATGGAGAACATACAAAGTGCACAGCCGAGCATTTATATAAGAAGGTGGGAGTTGCACAACTAGTGGCAAAATGTGTCTGCATTAGGTTATAACCAATGATTATACGTGCAGTTAATAGTCAAGCAATAGGGCAACTTCCGGGAGCATATGTGAAAATAAGCTGAAAAGCAAAATTATACTTTAATATGAACGCTATATTTTAAACACAGTCCAGTTTTCTAACAGGATAAACTGCATTAAGGTAACTACATTTTAGGTGCTTACAAACCAGTGCAGAATGTGGCTCTGATACTTACAGCAAAGCTTCCCACTAAAAATGCAGCATTGGCTTGTTTCTTATCATCGCCGCAGGTGTAATGAACAATCTTCTTCTTAGTCAACGAAAAGGACTGCAGAAAGAGTAGGAATTCAATTACATCTGGGGACTATAAACATTTGGTTGCATATAAATAGGAACAGATTAGCCAGCAGCACTTCATTTCTTATTGGCTCATCAATAGTTAAAGCTAAAATCTTAATGACTGTATGGAAACTGTAGACAAATTTAATTTACCCCAAGGATCCCTTATCTTGAGACCCATAGGCATTCTATTCCTGGTGGAAGGTGAATAGTATAAGAGGGAATACATTGCTGGCCCAATTGAGACCTACAGGACATGTTCCCTAGCTTGGAAAGCTTAATGGCAATATTTCACTCACCTTGATTTTTTTGTTTAACTTCATGCAGTATCGGTAGAACATGGCCAGGTTAAGCGGTCCGAAATCTGCATAGAAGCTTTTTTTGGGAAGAAAAAATTTAAAGTTTATTTATTTTGTTTTGCAAAAAGTAAATAAATTAAAACAGCCATGTTGGTTGTCATTTAAATAGTGGATTATTAATGCCAGAGATGGAACCAGGGAATAAAAACACAGGATAAGATGTTAGATTGTTAAATGGGCATTTATTTTTGAAACACAATTAAATTCAAAATTGAGTGTACATCCTGATGAATTGCATTCCTTCATAGCATACGATTATATTACTTTTAGATTAATGCATTCTTGCTCTATTTGCCATGTTATAATGTCAGTTGTATAGCAATATGTATA
>CM044431.1:147619280-147639785 GCA_024363595.1 Xenopus borealis
AATGGATTTCAATGCAGAATTCTGCTGGAGCAGCACTATTAACTAATGCATTTTGGAAAGAAAAATGTTTTTCCCATGACAGTATCCCTTTAGGAATAGGGAGCTTGCTGCAAGGTGTAACAAGAGCAGCATGGGAAATGAGTTATAACTGCAAACAGTTCAGGGTATTGCGCGCAGCTGATTGGTCACAGTCACCCCCAGCGCCACACTGCAACAGCACTCTTACCTTTAGCGATCTCCACTGCGCCAGGCGGCAGGTCACATTCCTCAGTCATGCTGGGAGCGGAGAAGAGAGAGTGTGCGCGTCCCTTGTCTGCGCTGATCGCTCTCAGTGTAAGGGGAGGGGGCAGGTAGTGCGACAGACTGGCAGTGTCTAGCGACCAAACCCTCCCACCCATGAACTTTCCCCAGCGACCTTTGTGCTGCGCTGCTCCCCTACACACACACGGCTCCTCCGGCACTGGCCTCACTAAGTGCGCTCAAACGCAACCAACGGACAGAAAATATATAAAACAAAGTTGATAAAACGTTGCTAAAGTTAAAAAAAGAGAGTCCGTCTAACACGCAGCTCCGACTTCCTTCCAAGTTCCAACGCCACCAAGACAAGGCGAACCGTCAACCAGACACCCGGGTTCACGTCTATCCACGCCGAAGGGGTTGAAGCGCGGAACGAGCGTACAGGCTGCGACCTGCGAGTAAAAATCCCCGTTCCCTGACTCTTGTTATGGTTCCGGTGCTACAAACAAGTCAGCTCCACACGGGGAAGAACGCCATGTACTAAACCCCGCCCACGTGCCCAGCCCTAGTCACTCGTTGGCCAGAGCAAGTGAATGGAATGCACGCAACAGCCAATAGCAAGGACAACAGAAGTTTAAATGGACAGCGAGGAGGAGCTGGACGAAAAGTCTGATTATCTCCCAAACGTACATGAAACCGGAAAACGTGTGCGAGCGAGGCACTGAATGCTGTGGTGCGTGACTATCACACGGATACGAGCGTGCCTTTAATATTACATGCCATATTACAATACACTTCTTTATTAGAGTTATAGAGATGGTTAAAGTGGTGCCTCACCATTCGCTTTTAGTATGTCATAGACTGGCCAATTCTAAACAACTTTACAATTGTTTTTTTTTTTTTAAATACATTTTTAAATATTTGCCTTTTTTTCAGACTCATTCCAGTGCATACCTCCCAACTCTCCCTTTTTTGGAGGGACAGCTCAACCTGCAGTGCCTCATTTCTACTGGAAAGTCCCTCCTTTCTCTGCACTGAACAGCCAGGAAAGGAAACAAAGTTTCTAACTTAATTGGCTTTTGGCAGAGAGCCCGGAACAGCTAACAGGTGCAAATAAGATAATTTGTAACACTTTTGAGATAAAAAAAAATAAGTAATTGTAACAGGAGAAATATTTTCAAACTTTCATAATCTGCCAAATTGAACATGGTAATTAGGGGGTGTGGCCACAAAATGGGCATGGTCACACAACAGCAGCGCAACTTGTGAAAAAGTTTTTCATCCCTCTTTTAACTTCCAAAATGTTGGGAGGTATTCCAGCTTCCAAATGGGACCCCCATCTCAAAAACAAATGCTCTGTAAGACTACAGATGTATTGTTATTACTATTTTTTTTAACGCTCTTCTTTCCGTTCAGAACCTCTCCTATTCCAGTCTCTTATTCAAATCGGTGCATGGTTGCTTGGGTAATTTGGATCCTAGCAACCAGACTGCTAAAAATTGCAAACTGCAGTGCTGCTGATTCAAAAAGCACAAATATAAAAAAATGAAAACCAATTACATTGTCTCAGAATATCACTCTCTACACCATAAGTGTTAACAACCCCTTTAAAAGCAATGCAGTCACCTGTAAGGAATACTGATGTGTTTTTAGAAAACAGAGCAAGTAAAGTGTCTGCTAAAGCATGAGATTGAGGAGATCACTCATAATGACAGCTTTTATGAGAATGGCACATAAGGCGATACAACTCGTGAAATCACCCCTCCCCTATTCCTTCTGAAAAATGTGAAATAAGAGTCTGAAACTTCTGTTCCCTTCCCTGTTCTACAGTAGATTAAGTAGTGTTAAAATTAAAAGCTACAGTACAGTGGTGTAACTAGATGTTACTGGGCCCCACAGCAAATTTATTTTAGGGCCCCCAAAATATCCAGAGGTTGTACTGTTTTACTACTATATATTGAAATTTCTCATTAATTAGGGCCTAATGGGCCCCCTATTTCTCCTGGGCCCCCCTGCAGCCGCAGGGTCTGCTTCCTCTGTAGTTACGCCCCTGCTACAGTATTACCTGCTATACTATGTATATGTTATTTATGTAAATAGCCTTTTAAGCAGAAGTCTGGATTCATGTTTACTATCCACTATGCAGTGTCCTGCCATCTTTTATTTGTTGTCTAAACAAAGCCTTGCCCAGTCTATTGTATTAAAGGAATTGTTCAGTATAAAAATAAAAACTGGTTAAATAGATAAAATTCAATGAGTGGTGAACCCTGCGCAGCTTAGATAAAGGAGCAGCACCGTACGAAATGTGAACCCACGTGTTCACCAACTTAGTAAAGTGTATCAATAGTAGAAAATGGTGTGCTAAGTCTATGAGGAGTATCCTGAAAATAGAAGAAAAAAAACACTCTATGGTGTAGTATGTTCTCCACTTAAGTAAGTATGTTCTATATTAAACTACTCACAATTAATTTCCTTTAGCGAATGCTCATCAATAACCTCATTAATTGGTTGGTGTCCTGTGTTATTCAGCTCGAGGAGTCATCTGTTGTGGAAAACTTCATATAGGGTAGTATAGTCGGAGCTTAAGTATTGGTTTAATACTCAACTTTATTAGTATTAAAAAAGCCCGCAGGACGCCGATCGGGAGGAGGCTGCCGTTTGCTCTGCCCGGTCCCCGCCGCTCTCATTACCGCCAAGGAAGAAGTCAGCATACACCGGGACCAAACGGAGGACAGTCGGGAGGGAGCAATTCTAGCACACTTGCGGAGCACACGCTATTTTTGAGTCTGGTAAGTAAAACCCTAGCTTGCAGGGTATTTTACTTAAGCTCTGACTATACTACCCTATATGAAGTTTTCCACAACAGATGACTCCTCGCGCTGAATAACACAGGACACCAACCAATTAAGGAGGTTATTGATGAGCATTCGCTAAAGGAAATCTTTTGTGAGTAGTTTAATATAGAACATACTTACTTGAGTGGAGAACATACTACACCATAGAGTGTTTTTTTTCTTCTATTTTCAGGATACTCCTCATAGACTTAGCGCCCCATTTTCTACTATTGATACACTTGGTTAAATGGATAGGCTGTGCAAAAAAAAATTCTAATATAAATAGTTGGCCAAAAAAGTAATGTATAAAGGCTGGAGTGACTGGATGTCTAACATAATAGCCACAACACTACTTCCTGCTTTTCAGCTCTCTTGGTTTCCACTGATTGATTACCAAGCAGTAGCCAATCAATGATTTGAGGTGGGACCACTTGGGTCATATCTGTTGCTTTTGAATCTGAGCTGAATGCTAAGGATCAATTGCAGGCTCACGGAACAGTTATGTCTAGGGATGCACCAAATCCACTATTTTGGATTCGGCCGAACCCCCGAATCCTTCCCGAAAGATTTGTCCGAATACCGAACCGAATCCGAACCCTAATTTGCATATGCAAATTATGGGTGGGAAGGGGAAAACATTTTTTACTTCCTTGTTTTGTGCCAAAAAGTCACGTGATTTAGCTCCCTGGCCCTAATTTGCATATGCAAATTAGGATTCGGTTCGGCCAGGCAGAAGGATTCGGCCGAATCTGAATCCTGCTGATAAAGGCCGAATCCTGGCCGAACCCCGAACCGAATCCTGGATTCGGTGCATCCCTAGTTATGTCCCACGTGGCCCCCCTTAAAGCTATACTGACACATTCCTATAAAAATCATAGGACCGTGTCCGTATAAAGTATGTTCTGCACCCAGAATATTTTCCTTCAGAGCCGCCTCCAGCCCCGCGCACCTGCACTGACATGACCCTCCGACACTGTTGAAAGATCTCCTGTGCAGTTTCAGTTACGCTGGGCTGGGGGTAGCGTAATCCTTCCATAGGCTAATGACGATTGAAAACAGGAATTCAGCCTATGGAAGGATTGCTCCACCCCCAGCCCAGCATCACGGTGGCAACTAAGAAGATCCGTTAGTAATGTGAGTGGTTGGCTTTGCAAAGGTGTGCAGGGCTGGGGCAAAATATACTGACACGTTCCTAAGATTTTTATAGGAACATGTCAGTATCGCTTTAAAGTCATTGACTAACTTAGAGTTAGAGAGCTGCAAACAGGAAGTAGCCATTATGTTAGACAACCAGTCACTATGTTTGGCTAACTAACTATATTATAAACAGTTTGTATTTTGCACAGCCTGCCTATTTACCCAGTTTTTAGTTTCCTTTACATGCGACCCCAGAAAATACATTTTCACATACACATACCAAAACGCCTAACCTGACAACTCCAGGTATTTTCACAGAAAAACACAATGCTTTCTAGAAATAGCACTGTGTTTTAAAAGTAGAGTAAATAACATTATGCACCAACACTTTTAGGGCTTTTCATTTCCTGCTGTTACTTGCCCTTACAGTTGGCTTACAGGTGACTTTCCCCATGGGTTGCTCCTATTACCCAAAAGTGCTTGTGCATTGGTGGACTGCCAAGTATCCAGCAATTTTATATTCACAAGTACATGCATTATCTCCTTCAGGTGATTGCAATAGTGCAACAAGTAGTGGGGGCAATTTGAGCCATCAGAAATCTTTCAACCTGAAACTTGATTACTTTTGAACCTATACCCAACCCAGCAAGATGGTAGATGGTAAGAACAGGGCTGGTCTTCACACCCCAACAAGGCTTTCTGCAACTTACAGTAGATTTCTTTTATTCATCACAAGGTGCAGAACACAGCCAGTCCCCAGACAGAAGTGGTCTCTGCATGAGCACAGGGGCAGTGCCGGTTTTAAGCACATTGGACCAATTTGGCCCAATTGGGCCCCGCTCCAGTGCAAGTTCTGATTCCTATTCCCTTAATTCCCCAGTTGCCCAGCCTACCCCCATCCCCAACTGGCAGCCATCACTTGGACAGAGGGGAAAGCAGACACTATTTGCCCATCCAGCTCTGTGACCCTGCGACAGACAGCAAAGTTCCTTCTAGGGGGCCCCACCAAAATGTTTCCAATTGGGCCCCGCACTTGGTACGGCCGGCCCTGCACAGGGGGCATGTACTTGTGCCCTTTATGTTAAACAGCTGATTCAACAAGCCTTAAAGCTGTGTTACCTTCACTTTGCTAAATGCAGTGTTAGTAAGAAATTGAGTATAAGTTATATAGTACATCTAACCATCGTAGATGTAGCAGGTAATAAACCTAAAGTTCCTGCCCATTATAAATAATACATAGTCTTCACATTGAATTGAAACAGTGTAGGAAGGGATCTACAACAGGTGTGTGTGTGTACAAACATCTGAGGGTAAATAACCATTAATATAATATGCAGATTATTGTTTCTCCTACACAATGTAACCAAAGGTGTCTCAGTGGAACTTGGATTTTTACTACTGAGTGCCAGAGGGCTGTAATTTTGTGTTAGGGCTCCTACACACGGGCATTTTTACCTGTGCTCCCCTGCGTTCAAACACAGGGGAGCGCAGGTATAGACGCACTCAATTATTTTCAATGGGGCTGTACTCACACGGACGCATGTAAGCGTCGAACGCAGGAAAAATGCAGCATGTTGCGTCTGAATCTGCGTTCGGCGCTTACACGCGTCTCGTGGGTACAACCTCATTGAACAAAATGAGGTGCGTCTAGACCTGCGCTCCCCTGCGGCTGAACGCAGCCAAACGCAACGCAGGGGAGCGCAGGTCAAAAACGCCCGTGTGTAGGAGCCCTAAGGGAGATGCTATCTACCTTCCCATTGTTCTGTTGTTAGGCTGCTGGGGGAGAAATGGAGGGGTGATATCACTGACATTTGCAGTACAGCAGTAAAGAGTGTCTGCAGTTTATCACATGGTCACATGGCTGGGGGATCATTGGAACCTAACAATGTTTAACCCCATGTCAGATTTCAAAATTACATATAAAAAAAATCTTTGCTCTTTTGAAAAATAGATTTCAGTGCAGAATTCTGCTAGGGCAGCACTGAATAAACACCAGCCTAAAATACATTTTATAATACAAATTATGTAAGGTGCACATGTAGTTATGACAATGTCAGGGCGCCACACCTAAAGGAGTGCCAGTCTCTGTGGCTGAATAAGTCACATACCACAAAGGCCATTTGTAAAGGCAACAATATAAAAACATTACTGATTACTGTTTTGTTGTATCAATGCTATTCAGGCAGCAAGCATAGAAATAGACATATAAAACACCCTATTTTCAATATTCATCACAGAAGACCTAGGACCATTTTTTAGAGAAGCAAATCTAGTACAAACCTGCAGCCATTCAGTCGTTCTCAGTGCTGGACCAAACCACAACTACCTTTTCCAAGCATTTCTCTGGACATTTCTTAAAGGTAAAATTTACCTTAAGATAATTCGTTATATGAATTCTTCGACATTTTATTCTGTCTGATTAAAAAAAAAGGAATTTTAATGCTATAATGTGATGGGTCAGAGACACCATCAGATGAGCAGATGGTCACCATAAAGTAGGTATCACCAACCTTTTTTTTTTTACCTGTGAGCTTCATTCAATTGTAAAAAGAGTTGGGGAGCAACACAAGCATGAAAACGTCCCTGAGATGCCAAATAAGGCATTTGGTAGCCTCTATGTGGACTGGCACCCTATAGGATGCTCTACTTGGCACTATACTTATTTTTCATGCAATTAAAACTTGCTTCCAAGGCTGGAATGAAAAAATAAGCACATGCTTTGAGGACACAAAGAGCAACATGTTGATCATGAGCTACTGGTTGGGGATCACTGCCATAAAGTATGCTATCGCACCACCAGAGACATGATGTAGTGAATATGAAAAGTGCAGCTGAAGACAAATTGCAATTTATCTGCCCGTGTGTTTAATGCATAGTATAAGCAGATAGATGTACCTTTTGAGATTTAGGAAGGATGGGACTGGTAACATTTTTCACTACATCATTCATTTTTCTCGGAGTGATCCCTTCTCAGTGTCACTACTTCTGACTTCTTACTGAAACCCTAGCATTCCAGCTTGACATCATCCTGCTAGAACAAAAAGGTCAATATTCTTCACCTCCCCCACATCTCATGTTTGTGCTGACAAGGGCTAGTGTGATCCAAACATCCAGTCAAATCTGTGCATGCATGGGGAAAATATCACATTCAACATGACTTTATATTCGGTTTAGGATTTATTATTTTTATTGCCTCAGATATGTATTTGCAGTGATTCAAACAATCACGGGGCAATAGCAATTCAGGGCATTTTTGAGACACACATTTTTGAGTGTAGGCCTAAAAACTCCAATATTAGCATTATCTCCCCTTTGACATGGAGTTGGTTGATGTCTCTATAACTGCATGCTGCACAACAAGGTATTTGCTAGGTTTTTAACTGGCTAGTGCTAGGCTTAAATCAGGGATCCCCAACCTTTTGAACCCGTGTGCAACATTCAGAAGAAAAATGCTTTGGGGAGCAATATAAGTGCTGTGATTGGCCATTATGTAGCCCCTATGTATATTGTCAGCTTACATTGAGGCTCTGTTTGGCAGTGCACCTGTTTTTTTTTTTTACAACCAAAACTTGCCTCCAAGCCTGGAATTCAAAAATAAACACCTGTTTTGAAGCCACTGGGAGCAACATCCAAGGGGATAGAAAGCAACATGTTGCTCACGAGCTACTGGTTGGGGACCCCTTGCTTAAATATACATCCAAAACTAGATGAACTGACCAATGTTTTATCTTAGGTAAGAAGTGAATGAATGATAATTGTATTCAATTAAAGATTCAGCATGGGACCATAGGATTATGGCGAAATGACCCTGAAAGCCTGTGAGTACAGGACAATAGTATAATAAAACAAGTACAAAGCATAGAAATGAAGAAGGCTCCAACATAGTTTAAAGGAAAAGCTTCCAATTTTTTTAGGCAAAATGATTTGTGCTAGCTATCACCTAGTCACCTATTTATAAAATGTGCATGCAAGGATAACTGCTTGTTTTTGCTATGTTACCGAAGATCTTTCTGGGCCAATGCAAAGTTTAAAACCATGACTGCCAATTATCCTGGTGCAAAGGTTCTTTATAGTATTTACTCAATCCATGTTGGAAATATACTCAATTTCCTCTTCCCTTCCCATTATTGCGAAATGGAGCAGCCACTGCATAGGAGGTAATTGTGCTACAAATTTAACATATCTGTAAACCGTATGCAGAAGGGAGAATTTTGCTCTGGGCCTCGAAAAGCTCGGCATGCTCCATGGGTCAAAATAGCACTTATAAAGTATACATGAACAAATAATGATACTGTATTCCAAATGTCATATTTTTTGTTTATACAGCAGAATGTAGCAGGAGATACTGTAGTACAGGTATAGTATCAGTTATCCGGAAACCCCTAATCCAGAATGCTACGAATTATGGAAAGGCCATCTCCCTTAGATTAAATTTGATCCAAATAATCAAAAATTAAAAAAAAAGTAATAATATTTTTTAATAATATTAAATAATTTTTCTCTGTAATAATAAAACAGTACTTTGTACTTAATCCAAACTAAGATATAATTAACCCTTATTAGAAGCAGCCTATTGTGTTAATTTAATGTTTACATGATTTTCTAGTAGACTTTAGTTATGAAGACCCAAATTACAGAAAGATCTGTTATCCAGAAAACACCAAGTTCTGAGCATTCTCCCATAACTGTACTGTTCAACTTGCAGCCTTTAAACTACAACTCCCAGCACCCCCTGGGCACTGTCTTTTTTTGTGTATCGAACTACTGAATAGAGAACCAGTGCCAATCATTCTTGTTATCATTGCATTCCATCCACAATAGCCAAACTTGAAGCTTTTAGGCTCCAGAAAGGAAGTTGGCAGATCTGACAAACAAATACACTACAAAAGGGGATGACTGTGATTTTCCATTTCTTGATTCTCCTTCACCTGTGTGATGAACAGGCCCAACCATTTATCATACCGCTAAAACAGGAAAATACACTGTTCTCTATATATAAAATGACGTATAATAAAGATCACCGTAAATATACATAGTGCAGCTCTAAATAATACAATGTAATCATTCATGCTGTGATTAAAGTAAACCAAGGTAATTGAAAAATGTATTATGGTAATAAAGAGCATCCCAGGGGGCTACCTACCCTTACACGCTCATATAATAACATTAATGTGTTTCAGCTAAAATCATAAGTTAAGCAATATATTTACATAGCTGTATTGTCGTTACAAATAACCAACCAATGCAACCAACTAATACACATGCATTATCCAATAAATGCACGCACTCCTGCAGCCAACCGGTGAGGTAAAAAGTCAGCTTTATTCCATAAAATTAAAAGTTAGCGTTAACTTTTAATTTTATGGAATAAAGCTGACTTTTTACCTCACCGATTGGCTGCAGGAGTGCGTGCATTTATTGAACATTGGATTTTGCTTATGCTACGGGCTTTGGGCACTGCACCCGAGCCATTGATCGGATTTGGTGAGTTACATATTCTCTGACTAATCACCATGATTATCCACTTTTGACATTGCATCCAATTAAGTGCTGGACTCGGGGTATTTACACCCGAGTCATTTATACTAAAGGGTGAGCTGTTATATATATAAATATACATACAAATTAAATTATTGTAAAGGGCTTGAGCTGGCAGTTGTCAATTTTTTTGGAGTAGCACATGCATTATCTACAAGGATAAAAATACAAATATTTACAATACAAGCCAGTCAGCACTACAGAATGAGTTGATTTGGAATTCTATTAAGGGTAGTGACACACGGGCAGATTGGGAGATTTATTCGCCTGGAGACTAATTGCCTGTTCTTCTGGGTGACAATCTACCCGAACTGCCTTTGCGTGTCTTCCTACCAATATAATGAAGAGTCGCCTGTGCTAAGCTCACAAGGTGCTTCGTTTTCCAAAGTTGCCTCACGAGGAAACTTTGGGCGATTTTGGAAAACGAAGCGCCGCATGTGCTTAGCGCAGGCGACTCTTCATTATACAGGAAGGGAAGACACGCAAAGGCAGTTCTGGGAGATTGTTGCCTTTACCTCCTGGGCCCCCGTGCAGATACAGCGTCTATGATCCCTTCAGGATTATCCAGAAAGCTCTGAATTACAGGAAGGGCATCTCTCATAGACTCCATTATTACTAACATTTTTAAAAAGCATTCCCCTTTTCTCTGTAATAATAAAACAGTACTTTGTACTTGATCCCAACCAAAATCTAATTAATCTTTATTGGAGTTAAAACATTCTTGTTGGGTTTAATTAATACTTAAATTATTTTAAGTAGACTTAAGGTATGGAGATCCACATTACCGAAAGATCTTAAATCCCCAGGTCCCAAGCATCCTGAAAAACAGGTCCCATATATTGTAGTGGTTAGATTTTATAGCATCTGTATTTCAAAGCTCATAGTGAAATGTCTTAGGCCTATGTGATGTAGCCCTGACCCCATAGTTCAGGGCAGAATTCAACTATTCATTTCTGTAATTGGCTATTCAGGTATTTCGTGACATTTTAGTGGTGTAATAAAGTTACCTAGCAATCGACTGGGAAACCTGCCGTCTTGTCTGCAGGGACACCACAGCTAGAAGGAGTGCTGATCCTTCCAGTTGAGTGGAGCTTCAGGGAAATCCGGAAATACCCAAAGTGCTGCATGCACATGCACATCAACTTCCTTTTGCAAACTTTCCTGTCGCTCACACACGCATCTGTTTGTGCATGCGCGTACCAAGTCGGCGCTGTGGCCGCCCAGGTTGCCTAGGGTGCCTGGTTCGCCTTGCCCGGCTCTGACCCAGAGTAAAAGCTGAAACATTTACATACTTCTCAACTGCTCCCAACTCTTTTCGCAGGATAGTTCTGGTTTTGACAATTCAGCCCGCTGTCCTTACTGATATGTCAATTGCAAGTGTGGATAAGGACACCAGACATGGATAAGGAGACTTTTGGTAGAGAGCCCAGAATACACAACCCCTGCACTTAGATACTTAATGAAGATAAGCCAGCATATGACCCTAAGACCCCCAACCCTAAAAGAAAGACCATCACTGGCACAGGTTAAGGAAGGCTTCAGGTTATTAAAAATCACAAAAATATATGAAAAAGGAGAACAGAAGCAGCAATTACAATATGACCAAAGCTACCCTACATGGACTATATTTTAAGAGAGAGTCATGATCCTAGGGGTGAGCATCATACACTGCATTGCTTCTTTCTGTTTTGTTGATGCTAGAAGTCCACAAAACACACTGCTACAATGTGTGGCCAGGTGTAGTACAGATGAAGAAAGTTTCAACGGTGAAGTTCCAGGATGTCCAGCACAAGGCCCACAGACTGCCTCAGATCAACTGGCACCTCTTTGGATGCCAAAATAATTTTAAGACACTCTGACAGCATTACCAGACCAATATTATATATCTAAATATACAGAACCAGTATTGTCAGGATATCCACACCAAACAACAGTTGCATTGTTCATTTGACAGTTTCACCAGCAGTCATATCCCTTTAGCATTGCAGTTGGAAGCCACTCCTATTAACAAAACACCTGGTGGTTGTGGGCATATATGGTTTGTGTGAAAGAGTGGAAGGGTGTGTGCAGGGGCGCCATTAGAAATCACGGGGCCCCGCACAACAAAATTTTCAGGCCCGCCCACCCTAATACCCAGGCCCCGCCCACTCCACATGAAAGTTAAAAGACCACACAGACATCAGTGCTAAAAACCTATCTCCCCAAGGCTCCCTTATAAGTTAAAAAAAAAAAAAAGTGTCGCCAGGCCCCCCTCCATAAGAAAGCATTGGTGCCAGGGCCCCTCATACAAGTTTAAAAAAAATTGGGGTCCCAAAAAATATTTTTTAAAAAAACATTGGTGCCAGGGCCCCTCATAAAAGGTTTTTTAAAAAATTGGTGGTCAGTGCCCCCTGACAAGTTAAAAAAAAAATTGGTAACCAGGGCCCCCCTATAAGTTAAAAACCAGGGTCCCTGTCGCCAAGGCTCCCTTTAAAATAGAGTGTTAAAATAAAAAATTGGTGGCCAGGGGATTAAAAAAAAACCAAACAACCCACATTGGTGTCAGTAGAATTGAACTTGTGGCTTCAGGACTTCAATTATAGCTGTTTTCGTGACTTCAGGTATTTTCGCCACTCCAGGACTTCAGTGTCGGCTCCTTTTGTGACTTCGGGTAGTTTCGCCACTTCAGGACTTCAGTGTCAGCTCCTCTCGGGACTTCAGGTCTTTCCGCCTCTTCAGGAATTCACATATGTTTGCCACTTCCACATTCTGCCGCAGGACTTCGGATTTCACGCTTCTGCGCTCGTAAGGGGTCTTTGAAGATTGCAGCACTGCTGGGCCCCCCTTCAGCCCTGGGCCGGGGACACTTGTCCCCCCTGTCCTCCACCTGATGGCAGCCTAGGGTTTGTGTGTATGCTGGGTTTTAATTTGGAGGGGTTGAACTTGATGGACTTTGTCTTTTTTCAACCCTATGTAACTATATAACCTGTGTCTGTCGAACTTAGATCTTGTGCTAACTACTATCAATCTGTAGGTATACCTCCATCCACAAATATAAAACAATACAGATTGAAATGAAATTATCAGATATAAAGATGCCAGAATTACCTTTTTCCACCGCAAAAAACAAGCAGCACACAATGCAATGACAACACATAAAATGCACTACGAAGGATACTTTTAAATGGAATGTAAATTGCCATACCAATATTAGAAATGCAGCTATTATAAAAGCATTTGGTAGTATTCCACCATGGATACATATTTGTACAAATTAATAGCTTTAATTTTAATAGCTTAGTTCTGTAGGGATGAACAACTGCATTATTATGTGTCATAATTGGTGTATTCCTTTTAGGTACATGTGAGCATGTTGTCATTTCCTCTACTGCTGCTTGTGTAAAATACTTTAGGAACTGAATCATGTGTTTTTTTTAATGGTTGCTTTGTTTTTGTTTCTAGGAAAACTCTCTGTTTTTTTGGGCAAACTTCAAATGGGCTTTTACAGGGTACTTTTTGACAAAGGGCTTCTTTTGAGGCAGGTCTTGATATGGTTGACCAGCTTCATGCCCTGAAGCTGCTGTTTAGCCCGTGCTAAATTTCGTATGCCTAGCAGCATGATGTTAAATCTCTTTTATATTGGTCATATAAATAATCTCCTTGCTATGTGGCTGATTATAAGGTGCATGTTGCATAATTATTTAGAAACCAGTGAAATATTAGACATGTGCCATATGAATTTTAGGTGTGATTTGCATCACAAACTATGTTTGTATCTACATTTCCGCATTTCATTCAAACACATGGAAATGTTGCTAGGAAACAGCTGAAGGCCACAGCAGCTTAATGGCTAAACTTTATATTATATTTGATACAATGAGTTTAATAATTTAATATAATGAACTGGTATGTGTGTTTTCAAGAACTGTTTTCCCACATTAACTTGGTTGACAATTCTGCAAGATATTTTTTTATACATGTTCATGTGCAAAATATTGACCTTACATAGCTATCTATAAAATATCACGCTAAACTATTATCTTTATTTTTTTTGTACAGCACCTACAGTATATAACACTGGATTTGACCACGGAATCCCAGTGCTGTAGCTAGGAATTATTAGTCAATGTATTGTTGTGTTAGTTGTTGTACTGACTGCTTTGTAACTTTTTGGTGTGAACGAGAGTTTTTACCTGCGCTCCCCTGCGTTCCGTTTTTCTGCGTTCAGGTATAGATGCACTCAATTATTTTCAATGGGGCTGTACTCACACGAACGCATGTAGGCGCCAAATGCAGGAAAAATGCAGCATGTTGCATCTGAATCTGCGTTCGGCGCTTACATGCGTCTCGTGGGTACAACGCCATTGAAACTAATGAGGTGCGTCTAGACCTGAGCTCCCCTGCGGCTGAACGCAGCCCAAAGCAACGCAGGGGAGCGCAGGTCCAAAACGCCCATGTGTAAGGGCCCATAAGGAGTATATACTGCAGGGTTAATTAGTAATTAGTACATGTGAGTATTGCAAGGTGCATAGAAATCCCAGCAGTCAGCAGTTTGCATCAGTGCTGCAGAACAGAGTATCTTAATTACTTGTCTCTGAATTGATTGGCTGCAGTTCTGCAATAGATCAATAAGATACACTTTATTTGAATTGCTTTCTGCTCAGTATATTGTGAGTTGCTCCCTATGTTCAGGTGACTGACAGCACCCTAGAGCCATGGCTGTCATCAGAATTTTCTGGGCCCCGTACAACAACATTTTCTGGGTCCCCCTACAAGTAAAAAAACATTGGTGGCCAGGGCCCCTACAAGTTAAAAAAAACTCATTGGTGGCCAGCCCCCCATAAGCTAAAAAACAATTGGTGGCCAGGGTCCCCCAAGTTAAGTGGCCAGGGTCCCTCCCATAAAAGTTTTTAAAACGAACAGTGGAGGCCACGGCCCCCCTCTTAAAGTTAAATAAAAAAAAAAGACCATTGGTGTTCAGTGGAACTTACCTTTCTTCTTTGGTGCAGCTCGGCTTCTATTTTAGGGCCCTTACACACTAGCGTTTCTTACCTAGACAGGTCTAGACACACTCCATTAGTTTCAATGGCGTTGTACCCACGAGACGCATGTAAGCGCCAAACGCAGGTTCAGATGCGACATGCTGCATGTAAGGGCCCTTAGGCAGCATCTTTGGCTCCTACTTCATCATCAGCTTCGGCTCTTGCTTCGAGGTGACTCGGCTCTTTGGCAACCTAAGGGGGGCCTGGCTAATCCAGGACACACAGCACGTCAGGCCTCCTTAACATTCAGAAGCCACCGGGCCCAGTGCCCCCCCATGGCAGCCCTGCCCAGAGCAGACTGGGCACATGTGTTGCCTGAGCAGCAGAGAATGGAAGCTTCTTCAACCATATCATGACAAATTACTGGTTAGGGCTCTAAGGGCCCTTACACACGGGCGTTTTTACCTGCGCTCCCCTGCGTTCCGTTTTGCTGCGTTCAGCCGCAGGGGAGCGCAGGTATAGACGCACTCAATTATTTTCAATGGGTCTGTACTCACACGAACGCATGTAGGCACCAAACGCAGGAAAAATGCAGCATGTTGCGTCTGAATCTGCGTTCGGCTCTTACACGCGTCTCGTGGGTACAACCTCATTGAACAAAATGAGGTGCGTCTAGACCTGCGCTCCCCTGCGGCTGAGCGCAGCCAAACGCAACGCAGGGGAGCGCAGGTCCAAAACGCCCGTGTGTACCGGCCCTTAAACACACATATTTCTTTCTGAGTTACCCAGCAGATGATCTCTTCTGAATAGCACCTCAGGGGAACATGGGAAGAAATGCATTCCATTTTTGGGATTGGGGGGGACAGGGGGGACAAGTGTCCTGGGCCCAGGGCTGAAGGGGAGCCCGGTAGTGCTGCATTTTTCCAAAGGGCCATGCCCCCCTTACAAGTGCGGAGCCCTGTGCAGCTCCTTCCAATGTCTTCATTGTTGTATACGGAAGTGCCGAAGAGACGAGAAGTCCTGAAGTGGCGAAAATACCCAAAGTCACAAAAGGAGCCAACACTGAAGTCCTGAAGCAGCGAAAATCCCCAAAGTCATTAAAACAGCTATAATTGAAGTCCTGAAGCCACGAGTTCAATTCTACTGACACCAATGTGTTTTGTTTTTTTTTTAAATCCCCTGGCCACCAATGTTTTATTTTGATACTCTATAGGCCCATGTTTTTTTTTTTAAATATTTTTTGGGGCCCCAATTTTTTTTTCACTTGTAAGGGGGGCCCTGTCACCAATATTTTTTTATAAAAAATATTTTTCTACTTTCCCATAATCACTTGCATTTATCAGTAATTTCTTGTTCTTCACGAAGCACTGCGTAATTGCATTTGTACAAATGTAACGATGCAGAATACCACTAATAACACAGTACCATGATCCAAGGAATGACACTTGTGAGAAATGCTGGTACCATGTTGACACTGCAGTGTATTTCAGCCGTGTGTGCTAGTTAGCATTGCATTTGCATAGCAATTAATACCCCTGGAAAGTCAAAGGCGTTTTCAGCTAACACCAAAAATGCAGTCACACAGCATTTTTTACACCCAACAGAAATGCACGTGTTTGCCATTAGGCAGATGCAGTTCATTCCAATGTGATTGCGTTATTGGCACAGTTATGCAGCAGAGGGAATTTTTTACACATGGGGCACGATCCTAACAACAAGGCAAAACTAATTTTCCTAGGACTGGTTTTTATCCAACAAAACAATTACAAGTAACAAATACAGAATGTTATATACTTTCAGGAAACCCTGTTAGTACAGGTATTAGACAGCTCTTACTGGTTTAATTACAAGCAAACATCTGATTGATGGGCATGAGTTACTCAATCAAAGCAAACATCATTTACCCCATAACCTCCATAGTAACCTTCCCACACCTTTGCAACTGTGACCTTCCAATGATATCTGTAAGAAAGAATGTTCCCCCTTATACGGCTATCTGAATGTCTGAGTAGTTCTGTGGCCATATAAAGGCACAATGCTGCAGGCATTCCCTGAGGCCAAGGTAGTCTAAGGAGACTTCTCATATCATATTTTACAAAAGAAGCACATTATTTGTTGTAACACAAAAGGCTCAGTGTGTGATGTGACTCAAGTAATATCACTCTGCCTTGATAAAGCATATGCAAAACACGCGTCGGCGGGCATAAGATTTCATCCGGATTCATTTTAATGAACTTTAGCGATCTTAACTTCTTGTGGCTCAAACCAATCCTGTGATCCAGCGGTTCCAGTCAAGCGACAATTCATTCTTTTATCTCTTTCATTCCAAGGCATCGGGGATTTGCGGTTCTTTAGATAGCTCTCCTAACGAAAAGTGCAGTTAAATTACCGAGACCGCAGTCCCCGGTGTCCTGCCTTTCTCCCCGTGTGGGGTCCCTACCAAGGGGCTTCTCCACCTCTATTCTTCTAAATTTCCTATTTTCATAACTATTTTTCATGAATTGTGCACTAAATGATTTATACCAACCTTTATACTTAACTTATTACTATATTTATTAAGGGGATACATTCAATTTTGGTTTAAAAACTTTTTAACTATTTATTGAGTTATAATTAAGCTTATTCACCATTAATTATTCTAATGAATTCTCCCTCAATGAATTTTTATTGATTAATCTGATTAAATCATGTATTAATACAATTGATAGGCTAATGAAATCAACTTATGAATGAATTGTGAAGTCAAGACACTAATTTATTAAGCACTTTATTCACTTTAATGAGCACCAGCACTTTAGAATAATTTAATCGCTTCTCAAGAACCGCTTCTTTAAGATACAGGAAAACCTTTCTCTCTGTTTTAATACGGACAATTAGTCCTTCAGTTAATAAAGTTGTAACTTATAGTATCGATTGATACATAAAATTTTTTTAATCTTAGCACTAAGATCCAAGTGGGGGTTATTATTTATCTTTTCTTTCCTTTTTGTAAAAATTGCAACAGTAATTTGACCTCACACGAGGATTTTAAACTAATTAAACCTTGTTTGTTTAGTGTCAAGTAATGTCACTATGCATCATAGAGAAGCATACATTTTGCAGATTATTTGTAGCTCTTACAATATATCTGTAAAATTATTTTGCATAATCAATCATTCTTAACCTAGAAAAGAAAAGAAATATTTAAATGTTTCAACCATAGTAGCATAAATCACTTTCACAAAACAATTGTGCACAGCGGCACTGTAGGGTGTTTATTAATATGGGTAAATTCTAAAATCCTTCCAGCCAGGACACAGTGTGCAAGGAGTTTGTATGTTCTCCCCAGACTTGTGGGCATTACCTACTAGTATTCTGGTTTCCTCCCACACTCTATAACTTACATACAGATTACCTGGCTCCCGAGAAACTGACTATAGCGTGTGTGTGTGGATGTGAAAATACAGTATTTGTAATAAATGTTTTTTACAGCTGTAGTCACAGCAACCAATCAGAAAGTAGCATTTACTGGTCACCTGTTGGTTGGTTGCTATGGGTTGCTACAGCTGGGAAAATCTTGTGCCTTTCATTACATATATGGACTAGTGTGTAAGGCAGGTAATACAATGGCCACACAAGCCCAGATTTGGTCAGGAAGATTATAACCACTGGTTGGCAACATTATACAGTAATTTTCTTTTTGAGTTCAGTACATTTCAGTGCACCAGATACTTTTTCTAAAATAGAAGTTTAAACTTTAATCCTCTTCTCTCTCTTTCTGGTGTTTTAGTCACTTGGTAATCTAGGTGCTGCATTGATACATCTCACAGCACTATATGTGGGATACTAGCAACTATTGCATAAATCATATCCCTGGAAACTCAGAGATTACAGTAGAAACTAGTGATGGGTGAATCTCCCCCATTTTGTTTCGCCGAAAAATTAGCGAATTTCCAGTGAAATTCGGAAATTGGCGAAAAAAATCGCGAAACGAAACGTTTTAGTTGCGTTTCGTCGTTCTTGTCGCGTCAAAAAACTACGCGCGACACGTTTTTTTGGGTGAATTGTTTTGGGCGAATTTTCGCTGGTGTTTCGCTAGCGGCGAATCGCGGGAATTCGCCGCGAATTCGCCTCTGGCGAATAAATTCGCCCATCACTAGTAGAAACCCACTTTTTACATACCTGGAAATTACAGTTTCCCAGAAATTTTAATAATTTATTTGCGGACTGGCACAGGTAAATGAGATCCTCACATTTTTAGTTTCCCTGGAATCTACATTTCACACTTTCCTGGGTTTTTAGCGGTCCCTGATAAAATGTGAAAGCAGAGTTCTACTGTATGCTCAGCAGGACCATAGATATGAAATGTGGCTGTGGCCCTGCACCAGTGATACATAAAATGGGGAAAAAAACTAAACACTAAAACTAAAAGTTAAACATTACTTGCAGACTTCATGATTTCTAATGGTTTGGAACAGTTCCCTAAGCTTAGCTCTCTGCTCTCCTGCTCATCTGTCTCACTACTTTGCTGAGCTGGCTGACTACTGTTACTTTGTGTCAGCAGCCATCTGTACTTAGCCTGCATCCTCCAACCCCAACAATTCCATGCATTCAACAGGACATCACAATGCAATGCATTGTGGATTATGTAATTCCTGTATGCTTTCTTTAAACTGTGGAGGAGTTGTTACAATTTGTAACATCAGTGTTTAGCAGCTGGGTTTCAGAATACAAAATGGCATTTCTTCATACTGTGATGGGTATATTAGGGGTATAGTCTATGTTATGTGGGCCTCTTTATAAAATTTTGGTTAGGAAGCTGGAGTTTCTCTTTAAGATTCAAATTGTAAGTTTAAGTTCAAATTTTCAAGTTTGATTTTTGGTCAAAATCACAATGACCCATTTAAAGATGCTATAGCCTTCCTGACATTTCAGTTTTTTTCTTTGGAAAAAAGTTTAGTTGAATTCTTTTCGAGTTTTCAGGTCAGTATTATTCGTTTGAGTTTCAAGGTCATTCCAATTAATCTGAAGTTAAAAAAAATCTATATCTCGACCTCTGATTAATCTGCTCCAAAACTTAAATATTAAAGACATTAAAAATAAAACACAGAACTGAATTGCAATGATGTTATTTCTAGTGTACTGTACCTTATTTCTGAACTGAAAAAAAAAGTGTTTGGAAAGTGAACAACGCCTTTAAATTCCCTGTACCAACATTCATTAAGCAACTAGAACAGGAACACATAAATCAGTATTTTTTTCAAGCGAGAGGGCAATGAAATGCTACCCGGCAGAGTTTACAAGCAGGAGAAGAAAAAAAAAAACTTCCCTGTGAGAAATCACCAAAACAACAATCTTCCAGGAACAATGAATTCACTGTGTAGCTATACACACACCTTTGTATTATTTTTGGATAAAGGAGAGACTTGAAAATTGGCAGAAATAAAATGGTATGACAATATTATTATTATGCAATTTTTTTATCAAAGGAAGATAAAAGAATGTGGAATGAAGAAAATGGAGTTAGAGTGAGCAAGTTTATGTGTATTGCCAAAGGCAATGCTATTGGCCCATGTTACCAAGCTATAAGATGCCTATTTATCAGTACCTTAATGGGCAACTCGACAAAAACATAATTTAAGCTTTTTGAAAAGTAAACATAATTTCAAGCAACTTTGCAGTATATATCAATTAAAACATATGCAGACTTTTCATGGTTTTTCTGATCTCTCTGACTACTTTGCTGAGCTGGCTGACTACTGTTCCTTTGTATCAGCAGCCAGCCGTCCTCAGCCTGCATCCTCCAAACCCCACAATTC
>CM044431.1:147651466-147663942 GCA_024363595.1 Xenopus borealis
CTGGAGGTATGCTATATATATACAGTGTGATCTTCCTAATCATTGCTAATGGGTGATCTGGATTTTGATTATACAGAAAAAGAATCCCATTATCCATTAAGTAAGGTGCCACCATTACTTAGGGCTAGGCTACACGGGAAGATTTCAGGGAGATTAGTCGCCTGGCGACTAATCGCCGCGTCTTTGAAGAGATTAGTAGCCAAGCAATTTTGAGCAACTTTGAATAATGCGTCGCCGCGTGTGAATAGGCGCTGGCGACTTTAGCACTAACGGGTGCGAGATACTAGCAAGCCATTCAGGGAGATTAGTCGCGCCGATTAGTCGCCAGGCAACAAATCTCCCCGAATCTTCACGTCTGGCCTTACCTTAAGGCTACTAAAGAACATTTAAATATTAAATAACCCAATAGAACTTGCACACAAACTTTTTGTAATTCTTCCTCCCCCCCCACTGATAAAGCCAAGATTTCAAATATCTTGAAGAGCAAGATACTGGCAACTCTGAAAGTAATACTGTTATATTACACAAAATGTAGCAGCTGCAGAGTACTTACATTAAATTGCTGATCCAACATGAATGGCTGGTATATAAAACTTGCCCCGAATATGTTCGGTTTGAGAGAATAAATGGATTTCACAGAGGGGATAAAAAAATAGCTATTTAATTAACTTCAATGACAGAAAGGTATTATATAAACCAGATGTAATGACATAATAAATCTGTACTAAAAGTCTAATGGGGAAAGACAGTGGTAAAGCACAGCATGCAATAAAATCTTTCTTAAATAGGTTTTATAATGGCTAAAGCTTCAACCCAGCAATTAATAGGAAATAAATGGTTGCTTGTTGATTGGTTTCGAATAATAAAGTGAGCATACAGTTAGTTACCAGTTAGAAAACAAAACATACAGATAACATTTATGTAACAGAGTCACGTCGACAACAGTAGCTTCACAGCAATCCAGGCCACATAATAACAGATCCAGCCATTCCACCAAATTTCCAATGCCAATATTTTAGCCTGATGACCAGATACACAGCCTATATGATAACTGGCTGAATGGAGTGCTGTTAAACCTAACCAAAAAGCTTAGTGCCAAGCAAACTCCAATCAGAACATTGGCTTATTTTGACCTCATTTTGTCTAGTCAGTCTTGCCTAAGCTAGTTTACCTGTTTTGTCCTTGTAGTTATATAAGTTCACTTCAAGCCAAAAGGAATCCTTTATGTAACCTTTATTATTTATTATCTGTCCCTGCTTCTGAGCATCAGCTACAATATTCCAAAAGCTATTAATTACATCAATTGTTGGTTATTTTGTCATCAGTACTTGGTTTGGTGCATATCCATATACTAGTCTACTTGAAAGACAGAGCTAATATATCGAGGAAATAGCAGAATTTATCTTTTCTTCATTTGTTTACTTAGCCTTTCCCCCCTTTCCGATCTGTACCCAAAATATAATTAAAAACTGAAAATAAAGACTTTAAAAAAAATGAAATAAAATAAAACTAGTGGCACACAAGGCGTTTTCTCTTCAAGCACAAAAATGCAGGCAAAGAAATAGCAGATTCGCTGTCTTCTGTAAGCAGACACAGCATTGGTCTTTCATATTTCTGCACTGAAATCTGCCCCATGTTTGTGAAGACAGGTTGATACTGTGCATGTCAGTGCACAAAAAACACAAAGCAGAAGATAGCATGTAACATTGTATAAGACAGGAATAATACTTCCATATTATACTTCTAGGGTTGCTACAATGGACGTGGGTTCTTGATGTCAGAGGCGGGGTTTTTATGTAACTGGGGGTTGTTATATCACCTGCCAAATTGAAGTAAACTTAGTGAGTAAGGTGGATGGACAGGTAGGAGGGTGTTCAATTAAACAGCACCAGAATTTCACAGCACAAATTGCTTCCCTACAGCCCACCATTCACTGGGGCAAATTCACTAAAGTGCGAAGCGTCTAACACTGGCACTAATTCGACAGCGTGACATCATTTCGCAACTTTGCCAATTTACTAACAGTGTCACTGGCGAAAATTCACTAGTGAAGTAGATAGACTAGTGCAACTTCGCACCCTTACGCCAGGCAATGTTGCGCACTGACGAAGGGATGTAACTACGCTAATTTACTAAGATGCCCATTTTACTGAACGTTACCTCTTGCGCTAGCCTTTACTTCACCCGGTCAGACCTGGCAAAGTTCTATACAATAGATAGGAGTTTGAAAAAAAAATGCTGGCGTCTTTTACTTTTTTTTAGGGTGGTAGTCTGAAAAATAGCGTAATTTTTGGGGGATTACCCTCCTTCCCCCCTACATTTCTTAACATATGGCAACTCAACTATATAGGGGGCACATGTAGGGCAATAGGACAACTTTATTTTATTTATTAAAGGTTTCCTGGGCTTGTGTAGTGTAATGTAGTGGCTGTAACATATACTTCTATTATACTTTTAACTTGGTGCCGTATGCAAATTAGGCATCACTAGCATAACGTCGCTTTGCCTGACGAAGTAATGGTAGCGCAACGTCGCTACCGTACACCTCCCTGAACTTCGCAATTTAGTGAATTTGCGTAGCACTAGAGACACTATGCTGGCGAAGTGTGGCCGAACATCGGTGAAGCCAACGCTAGCACATTTTCGTCGCTTAGTGAGTTTGCCCCATAATGCATTAACGACCATCTTGGTGCAATGGCTCTCTATCCCGGGGTTTGGCACACAATAAGGGGTGATGTTTTAAGCAGAAGCTAGTCCTGACTATGTCACTGTTACCTTAGCATTAGTGCCAAGTACTAACCCCTTCCTTCATCTTCCATGAAGCCTCAGCTATTTCTGTTCTATCCTGTCATCACACTGCCATCTAGTAATGGCAAATTGTAATAACACCAAACCAACATAAAATACATTAACAAATACTAAAAATCTCATAGGAATGAATAGAACGGATGAGTTTTTATTTATTAAGCGATTAACTCACATTTTGATAGATTTGCCACTTGCGGCAGATTTAGAAAATTCACGTGAATAATTCGAAGTTCGATCGAATTTAAAATAAATTTGAATCTTCAAAAATACAAATTAGGCAAATGTTATTAGAATATTCGACTATTCGATGGTCGAATAAATTCCTCTTTAAATTTTTAACTACTTCGCCAGAACCAAACTACCGAATTGGGAATCATTACTTTTGATCGAATAAAAAAAAAAAATCGATGGAATCGACAGTCGAATTTGAAGGATTTTACTTTTTACCATTTTACTTTTTATTCTATGGTTGAATTTCAAATTTTTTTTTATTCGAAATTTGACCAATAGTAAATTTGCCCCTAAGTGTGCCACTAGCCAAACTCATACTCTGATGATACTGCAGTCATGAACCGAGAGATGCAATCACATTGTAGATATTAATGTATGGTTTGATGCATATTTTCATATTAATTTCTCCTTGTGAGAAAACTGTGAACACATACTGGCTGAAATTTTTTTTTTATTGTCACATTGTTCGAATGCCAGTAGCCAACAGTTAGGACTAATACAAGTATTCTCTATTTCATCTCTATTTCATTTACTGCAGCAATGTTTATTCTGTTCACAAACTAAGTATATTTTTTATAACACACATAGTGGTATTTCCAGGTATTTATAAAGCTTCAAAGCTTTCTGTTCTTTATAAATCCAGTGTAATCTAGATTAAGTCATAAAATCATATTTGATTTTTTTTTTACTTTGATTTGCATAGTTACAGTAATGCATAACCAATTTCCTTGATAACAGAGCATTAACCATTCTGGAGGCCTTGTTCAATGACAATTCCTTTGCATCAGCATGGAAACTGTAGGATTTAAGAAAAGGTCATCATAAACTGAATGCTTTGCAAATCACAGTATTATGCTTTATTTGTTGAAACATTACTGATAAAATAAAATGTAATTGCTAGGAAAATAATTTCCTGAAATGCAGAGCAATGATTCTGTCATTGTGAATGAAAGGTGAATTCTTAGCCAGTGCCAGCATGTGCCATCATTACACTACAGAACGGAAGAGCTTTTCTTCCCATTTCTTTAACTGCTAAAAAATCCTGCAGTTCTTTTGATAAAGTATTTTGTCATGAAAAGGACTTCAGTGCAGTCTACAAATCACAGTGGTACGGCAGCTCATTACAAAGATCAATTCCATAAACCTTCCCTCACATTTTAGCCTTGTTGCAATCAAGTTTATTTTGAAAGAGAAAATTTGACAAGTGTAGCACAAAAAAGGGCTTTTAACCTTGATCCAAACCCTAACTCTAGATGTATCACATGTAGCAAGACAGCTCGTTTATTCTGATCACACAAAAGTGAAAGATGCTTTTATTAGGCATGCTTACAATTTAGCTAGAAAGATAGCAGAAATGTTAATTTACTGGTAGAAAGGCTCCACAATAAAATAGTTTTCAAGATGGAATATTTATTGAAAAATTTATTATTGTGTTGGAATTTGTTTCATTCCTCAAATATTTGGGGGGGGGGTATTTTAGGTTATGAGCCATTGAAACTAAAAGGTACTTTATCCCAAGAACTGAATTGGCAGAACCTAGGAAAACAAAAAAGCAACCATCTGTAATTACTTACAGGATATCTAAACATGTTTCAATGAAAACAGAGATTTTCCTTTAAAGAAAGCAAAAGAAAGTCCAGATTTGTATATATGTAATATACCAAACAATTATATGAATACAAATGTAATTATATATAACCAATATGGCAAGCAATACATCTGGTGTATAATATAATAAAAACATTAAAAATAGAAAAAAGGTAGTTTTAGGGGAAAAATAACTTGCCAGTTTACTTAAATAATAGTGATGGGTGGATTTATTCGACAGGGGCGAATTCCCGCGATTTGCCGCTGGCGTATAAATTCGGCCATCACTATTATTTAAAGAAAACGAGTCGCGCGTCGTTTTTGACGTGGCACGCCGAAAACCGCGCGACGAGAAAATGACGCGACGAAGTTGACACGACCCCCGTCAAAAACGTGCGGCGATTCGTTTCGAGAATTTTTTGCCAATTCGCAAATTTCACTGGATTGATTACAGTGTAAATACAATGATAACGAGAGAGGATAAAATTCTGTGTATGCAGATTCTCCCATTAGCCTCCCCGACTTGAATGGATACTCTTTGCCCTTCCACAAGTAACTCCATAAAAACTCTGTAATTCAGGGTTCTGACATCAGAATCCACAGTTTGTGTCAAATAAACGTTGTCTTGCCCCTCAAATGGTCTCTGGTTCCTGAAATTCCAGAGAGTAACTATGTTACCAGATGGCAAAGATCTCACAAGACTGTGTCACTGCGTAATTAGCATTGCCCTGTACCATTAAGACACAAGCAAACTGTGGGGCAGATTTCCTAAAGGGCAAACTGGGCTTTTTTTTCCCCAAAAAAATCTCCAAAATGACGATTCACATGGATGTTGCCAATTTAGAGGCGAAGTGCACAATGCACTTGTGAAAAAGCTCAGCGTTAGATACGTTTTGTGCCATTTCTCTCATGTGAAAGATCGTTACTCTGTTTCGCCAGGTATAACCTGGCGAATTGATAAGATGAAGCTACGGTCTCAAAAATATTATAGCAGTGACATCATATCCTGTATGTCAAAAAAAGTAATAAAAAAGTCCAAATGCTGGAGTTTCTTCATATTTTTAATGTGGGATTATGTTTATAAATTGTAACTGTTAAATATATGTTATTTACACTTTTTTTTACCATGCCACATTTGTTTTAGGGTCTAGTGAATAGTTCATCTTACTATTATATATTGCTCTCCTAAACTAGTACCAGGCACCTTTAAGCACTTCCAAAAGCTGGTGAGACTTCTACCAATTAGGATATAAATACAGCAACCAAAATGCTAAAATTAAATGCAATCTGAATCAAGATAAATCTTTTAAAGGTAACCGTGCTGACTTGCTGTATCTCTGCAAGGAAGTCTTCAGAATATACAACAGAGATTGTTCTAGGTCCATAAAACAGCCTCAGTCTTTCCTCTCCTGCTTAATAAGCTACAAGCTGCTGGTCAGTTTAACAGTGGGATTTCATAAGATTTAGGATGCTTAATGAGCTTGGGGGATTTTGCTCCCCAACATTTTTAAGCAAGATTTCCTCTGATTACATTCACTTTAATTAATAATTAAGTTCTCTTGTAAGAGGTTGTAAAATGGGTCCAGATGTAAATGACAAACACCATATAAAACACTTGAAATAAGGGCCAGTAATATGACAGGTATGCTTGAGATTTCAGTCAGTTCCCTTGGAAATCATGGGACACCAGCTTGGGGCAAAAAGATAAAAAGACTGGCAAAGCTACGGTTAAAAACTATAATCTTTCTGTAAACTTATCAAACTGAGTGATTTATTGGGTAGAGGATGAAAGGCTATAGCAATAGGTCATGACATTGTTGCAGCCTATGGGAAGTAGGCAGGAGTAAGCAGGAGGTGTCAGTATATATGTTACATTGCTTGGCCATCTGTATAGGGCATATTTTTATTAGTCAATTGTTTTATTAGACTAGTGAGTCACTGCTACCAGTTGTATTCACGAGTAGCCATAAAAATATAGCTGTTTTCTTTATCAGGCTCTCAAGCAGAATAAAAAGCACTAAAGTAGCTTTTCCCCTTGGAAAGAATTTTTTGTTTACATTCTGCCATAGCATTTATACATTTTTGTTATGGTACAAAGGCCAATTATGAGGTTTTTATTTACTTGGAATAGGCAGAGCATTTTTTTCGTGTCAATTTCAAGGTGTCAGAAAACAGGAAACAAATATACCATAACTTCAAACACTAACTATAAGTAGAACATATAGTGCGTGTGTGTTGCACCTGCATTTGGAGCTTGCCTTGCGTTCGGTTCAGTGAGTACAAACTAATAGGAAATACAGGGTTGTATCTCTTCATGCGTTTGCCTGCAGTAGAAAGCTTGGAAGAAGCACCGCAGGTGAAAACACAGACAAAAACGTCCATGTGTAAGGGCCCTTACACACGGGCGTTTTTACCTGCGCTCCCCTGCGTTCCGTTTTGCTGCGTTCAGCTGCAGGGGAGCGCAGGTATAGACGCACTCAGTTATTTTCAATGGGGCTGTACTCACACAAACGCATGTAGGCGCCGAACGCAGGAAAAATGCAGCATGTTGCGTCTGAACCTGCGTTTGGCGCCTACATGCGTTCGTGTGAGTACAGCCCCATTGAAAATAATTGAGTGCGTCTATACCTGCGCTCCCCTGCGGCTGAACGCAGCAAAACGGAACGCAGAGGAGTGCAGATAAAAACGCCGTTGTGTAAGGGCCATAAGAGCCTTTACTTTATACATATGATCTCTTTGAATTACTGGACAATGGTAAAAATTACCTAAATCAATAAAAAACAAAAGAGATGTAGACCAGAGGAAAGCATATATATATATATATTTGTTCCCTGTTTAAATTACATAATTGATACTAAAATAAGCGGACTCCTTAGAGCAGCAGTTCCCAAAATGTGTGGTTGCCTCCCCCCCCACTAAAGGCTAGGAGCCTGAAGGCCAATTAGGTTCAGATACAGTTCAGTATGGTTTCACAACTCCCAAGCCGCCCAGAGGAAAACCAACAGGGTACTATAGCCAAACTGATACAAATAATGGAAGATTTAGTCAATAGATTAGTGCACCTAATGTGGTATACAGAATGAAAATAATGTACACATCTAATTTTGCAAATTGTTCTTTCCAATTATTCAAAAAGCAACATTCAAAATGCATTGTTATAGTCCATATAGTTGTTTTTAATCAGTGGCCTCCCGCAGCATCTTAAAAGGGTTGTTCATCTTCCAACACTTTTTTCACATCAGTTGTTATCAGATTGTTCACCAGAAATAAAGACTTTTTTCAATTGCTTTCCATTATTTATATGTTTTGCTAACATTGGGGGGAGGGTAAACTGTTTTAAATGATACATTATTAGTTGATAAAAATTTTTTATCTTTGGCCCTGTTGAACATAATCCCTGAGTTTCATTAAAGGCAGCTGTTAGAATTGATACAATAGTTGCTAATATTCCACAGATACTGCTGAGAAATGTATCAACAAAATGTAGCAAATTGTAATAGTTCAGAATCTGCACCTGGATCACTGCTCTGCCAGACTGAAACACCAGAGACAGGAAATTTAAAGTTCAGTTTTGGAAAATTTATAAAAAAAAAATAAGATGGAAAGCAACTGGAAAAAAAGCCTTTATTTCACAAGAACAATCTGAAAACAACTGAAAAAAAAATTTGGATGGAGAACAACCCCTTTAATCTACATGCAGTTTACAGAAATTCCATCAATATGCTCTCAAGGACACAGCTCCACAACTCTTATCATGACTTCTCAAACAAGAACACTTAGGGGCAGATTAACTATTGGTCGAAATTGAGGGTTAATTAACCCTCGAATTTGACAAATTGAATTTCGTTCGAATTTTAACCCTTCAAATCCAAATATCGAATTTGAAGAGTTTTAGCAAAATTTGATCGAACGATTATATAATTTGAATCGAACATATAGGAATCCCATAGGGTTATACAGCAATTCGGTAGGTTTAATCTGACGAACTAGGGATTCGAATAAAAATTTAAAGGGCAAGTAATTCGACCATCGAATGGTTGAATGATCGAATACAATTTTTATTCGAATCGATCGAATTTTTTTAATTTGATGGTCGAAGTGCCCAAAAAAGGTATTTGAAAATTCGAATTTGAATCTTTTTGAAAATTCAATCGAATTTCGAATCCTTCACACGAATTTAGTAAATCTGCCCCTTAATAAATAAAACCCATGCTGCATGCACAGTTGAAGCAATCTTCCAGTTCTGGACAACTGCACATGCGCGTAAAGCGACGAAAACAGCCAGAGATCCGGAAGAAGATCCAAAGATTAGAGAAGAAGTTGGTGCCCATGAATTCTGCAACGGGGGTAATTACAGGTTATGGGCCAAGTAATGGAGTTATCACCTGTGCGGGTGGGAGCAGGGAGAGGGACTATGTGGGGTAGTGGGTTTCATTATATGGGGGTTGAATTCTCATTAAAAAAGAAAAACAAAGTTAACAAAAAGTACATATCTCATTAAACACCAACTGAACAAGTATACCTGTATACCTGTATTCGAAGGATTTTACTGCTATTCGATTGGTCAAACGATCGAATAGTGAAAATTTGATTGAACGATAAAATTGTTCTAATGAAAACCAATTCGGTAAATGGAAACTGGCGAACTAGGCAGTCGAATAAAGATTTAAAGGGGAAGTTATTCGACTGTCGAATATTCTAATATATTTTTATTCAAATTATTCGAATAATTCGATTCGATCGAATTTTCAAAATTCACTGGTGGAATTGGTCTTCAAAAACATTCGAAAATTTGAATCTTTTTGAAAATTCGATCAAATTTCGAATCATTCATGTGAATGCCTAATAGTTACAGATCAGGATATTGACTGATACTTGCAGAATGGACTGACAACATTTATAGCTGTAAAAGTTTAAGCACAAAAGCACACTAATTAACATATGAACCAGTGAGATTTTAAAAAATGTATAATTAACGGGGCTGTTCACCGTCAAACAAATAGTTTTTTTTTCAGATAGATCACCATAAATAAGGGCTTTTCCCAGGTACTTACTATTTCCTATGTGTGACTGTTTTTCTAATATTGAAGTGTAAAGTGTAATATTTCACCTTCTAAAGCAGCTTCCTACAAACTGTCTAAATTTATACTTATATTTAATGGATACATTTCTTATCTTTGTCCCTGCTGAACAGAATCTCTGGGTTTCATTACAGGCAGCTGTTAGAATTGATATAATAGTTGCTAATACTCCAGAGTTGCTGCTAAAAAATGTATCAACTAAGTAAGTGTTGAAAAATTGTAACAGTTTAGAGTATTCACCTGAATCACTGAGCTTCCAGACTCAAACTCCAGACTCAACTTTAAACTTAGATTTTGGAAAAACAATAAAAAAATAAATAATGGATTTGAAAAAAGTCTTTATTTCTGGGGAACAATCTGAAAACAACTGAACTGAAAACAGAGCTTGGAAGGTGAATAACCCTATTTAAGACTTCTTTTGCATTAATTACATTACACAACATGCTTTTAATAAAAACCTGTTCATGTCAAGCTCAAAGAATACTGACGTCCTATAAGAAACATGACAAAGAATGAATGGGTTAACAGTTGACATGATATCCAGGCTCTCTATACACACCACCAAATAAACAGAGTATGCTAGGGCTAATAATGTGCTGCTGCCATGGCAAATACCAATTAAGACTTTGCATTATTGTGTCCTCTAAAACGATGTATCCTGTTGGCAGATCTGGATTGGGAGTCAAAACAGGCCCTGGTATTTCAAGTACACAGAGGCCCAACCAGTCCCTCACCAGCCCACTAAATAGTTACATAGTTAAATTGGGTTGAAAAAAACAAAAAAAACAAAGACAAAGTCCATCAAGTTCAACCCCTCCAAATGAAAACCCAAATGAAACAGTGACTGTCTATGGTATTTTACAGCAGCCCCTCTGGCATTTGCCAGAACTCACAGATTGCCAATCAGAGCCTGCCTGTTGGCCTACTTTTTCCAGACAAACGTGAGCAGAAAATGACTATAAAATGTCATGTAAACAAGGTCTATGAAGCCCTTGGGCAGGTTCACCAAACATTTTGTTGTAGGGCCCACACCACTGCCCAAACAGCAATTTAAATAAGAATGTCACTAGTCAGTACATTACAGGGATTAAAACGGTTGGTATTTCTGTTGCAGAGTTAATGGCAACTGTAGGGGACAGGTGGGTAAGTTATTTTTATGGTAAAGCCTGTAATAAATAAACGCTTGCCCCAACTCTTGCTTAATAATGATGTCACTGGGCAGTTGTGATGTCACATGTGTAAGATTATTATAACAGGACAGGGAAGAATTGATCAAGCAGCAGCAGTGGTTAACTCTTTACTTGTGGTTGGGGCCTCCTAGGTGCATGATGATAGCATCAAAGGGGGGCTTACCAGTAATGGGAATGTAAGTGTCAGCTTCTTCCTCAAAGTCATCCTCCTCTCCCACCTCTTCTTCATCAGCCAGATTCCTGGGTCTCTTGTGGCAAAGCAGGTCGTTGTTGCGCTGTGCTGCCTTGCAGCTGTCTGTTCTGCGCTTCATGCCTGCCCGGGAGTCCTAATCATAGTTGTCAGGGGAGACAGAGAGTATGGCTTGAGCTGCACGTACTTTATTGTGCCACTTGTGTTTGCCTTGTAGGCGTGCAGTGTCGCTGCTAGATTCCCCAGCTGTCGGTGCCTTCCCTGACGCTGGATAGAGCAGCCGAGCTTTGCAACTAGTTCCATGTACTGTGCAGCTGTTGTGTGTGATGACAGAGCTGCTTCTTCCTCCCAGCTGATCCCCCTCCTCCTCCTGCTGCTGGTGGCCAGGCCGCCTCTGAGCTTGATCTACTACGTGGAAGCCCTCCACCGTGCTGCCACAGCTTTCGGGTCACCATGCCGACTGTGCAGCCCTCCCCTCCCCTTTCTGCCTCCCGCAGTATGTCAAGTGTACTGAAAGGTAGAAGAATCAGAGGGAAAGCGAGCCTGGGCAAGGGTGACATCTTCTCCTGTGGTTGGCTGGCACCCGGTGACGTAACGGGCAGCGTGTTCACTTTGTTGTGCAGGTCATAGCAGCACTGTGGGTATGAAACATGCTGCAGCCGGGCGTCAAGGGCGGCCTATGCGTCTGCCGCAGCAGCCTGTTTGCACTAGGGTAAGGCAGTGCTACATTTAACAAGGTGTCTCTTCCTATAATTTGCTCTACTTTGTCCATGAGACCTTCTATACAGTGGGGTAAGATGTACAACTGCAGCCCAAGTTGGACCTGCGGGGTTATATCCCTGACTAAAAAGTACATTAAGAGGGGATTTGCTGATAGCCCCTCCCATACTGCATCTTCCTGAGGAGAGTTGTTATTATTTAAAGGAACAGTAACACCAAAAATTTTGAGTGTTTTAAAGTAATGAAAATATCATGTAATGTTGCCCTGTACACATGGGCGATCCTGATGATATTGCCACCTGAGGCAGCCTTCAATATGCCGCCCCCACGGCACTCAATTTTTCAGCGCCGTACAGGGGTAAGGGGGGTCCACGGCGATAGTGCAGATAGAAGAGCAGAATTTCCAGGTTGAAAACTGGAAATTCAGCTCTTTGTTACCAGATAGCGTCTTTTTTGCCGCCCCTGGTAACCAGGGGGGGGCGCTGCTGCCTGAGGCAAGTGCCTCAACTCGCCTCATTGGCTGAGTGCCCCTGCCTGCACTAGTAAAACTGATATGTTTGCTTCAGAAACACTATAGTTCATATCAACAAGCTGCTGTGTAGCAATGGGGAAATTGAAAAACGGCTATATGGCACAGGTTGAATAGTGGATAACAGATACCACCATTAT
>CM044431.1:147707248-147723692 GCA_024363595.1 Xenopus borealis
TTTGATAGGGTACATTGTGCCTTATTGTTATTAGTGCAATTATTATTTCCATCATCCTTATTAATAACAAGTACAGCAAGGAAACAGATACATAGGGAGAGAAAATGTCCCATGTCTGAACTATTTAATGGGATTTGAAGACTCAATTTCTGTATATCCCGGTGTAGGTCTTTTCTTATTAAAAAATAATCTCTGCTCCTTGCCTGCAGCTGTGTTAACTAGTAAGTGCACTTAGCGCATTTTACCCAGACATGCAGATCCCATAGGATGCAAGTGGAGCAAAACAAAGAAACCTTTGGTTGACATTATGTGCCGCACAACTGCAAATAAGCAGTATATGGACAGGTGAGAAGGGCATCAATAAATATGAGTAGATATAGCCCATGGCAAGGTGCGGATTGGCCAAAATGATCTGAACACATTTATAGACAGTTAGACATTAAAGGGAATTAGTTAATGATGGTACACAAAAGAAAAAAATGACTGTTCTGTTCCCAACAAGTAATTTTTATTTTAGAATGCAGACGCCTTGCTACAGTATATTCCGTATTCATTAGAGGAATCGTATGGTTAGTATAAACAGAGGCATCTGCACTAACCTCCACACAAAGTCCCTTAGAGCAGCAGGTATATTGGGTTGAGCTACTGCTTATAATAGTGGTTGTGATTGTGAATGGAGGAGAACACAGGACAGCAGACTTTTATATTAGCATAATCCAACTTTTAGCCTTTCAGTTATTGTTAAACAAAAAGTCTCAGCATCCACTGATAACAGGAGGCTGAATGAAAATATATTGGGCAACTCTACTATAAATAACTGGGCCCTTGCAACATCCCAGTTCTCTCATACAAATACTATACCTTCAAAAAATTGAGGAAGTGTTCTTTATGCAAAAAAAATTAGTTTTAGAAAGTTTGCACTTTCAGAAGCGTATCTGCAATGGGTTTTCCTGGTAGATTGGAATATAAAAAGGCAGGCAGTTGTGGACACACTGTATGTACCCCAATTTTTCAGAGAAATTGTTGCCACTTCTTTCCTGCAAATTCACAGCAGTGGTGTAAATGCACTGGGAGACAAATAAACTACAAACATACATTATACGTATGATGTGAAGCCAGGTCCCTTTCTACTCTAATCACATCATTGTCCATTGTAGCTGTTCTGCATACTGGATAAAAGGCTTTGTGGATGCAAAGGAAAATAGGTTCCCCTGAGTTTTGAAGCTTTGTCATTATAAGGAACATTGTCTTTATTCAAAATTGAAACTGAAAAGCTTGATCAGCAACACACACCCAACATTTTCCTCCGTAACTGATTTCTCTCGAAAATAAGGGCTTTTATATATGCTGTCAGTGCCTGCTACAACTGCCTTTTATACTCCAATCCAACCCATCTGCCTTGTACATGTAGGCCCTGATTATATACAGGGCAATGTATATAGATATGTACACAGCTCCCAAGTAATTGGTCATACAGCATTACAGTCACCACAAGTGCTATGTTTGCAGTGTTTACCTATATGCGGTCAAAGGCTTAACCTTTACAAAGTTGAAACTGTAACTGACAGCAGATGACCACCTCTCATAGCTTTCTGCTGTACCATGCTCAGACATATGCACTGTATAGTTTTATTGCCACTTGTCATTCTCCAGAGGATTAGGCTCAATGGACAGATTGACACAAACAGGGTGCAGCAGACAGTTATTTGTGTTGTGGGGAAGTTGAGTTTGTGTGCAATACAGAAACATTCATATACCCACTGTGTATCTATGATAAGCAACCTGTGTCAGTTCAAGTGCTGCAGAATGATACAGATAGAGTATGATGATTATTTTAGTCTTCTAACAGCTACTGTAATACTGCATCATGGCAAATGGTAGTTTAACGGATACTGTATTTGTTCTTTCATTCTTAATGGAGTTTTCTCAACCTGGCTTGTTCAACAAAAGGGTTTGTGCTGAACATGTATGTATGTATATTTTTATTTGTATAACGCTCCTTGAGGACAAAGCACTGTTGTAAGGGCCGAAGGCTCTGGTGGAGTTGCGGACCAAGGAGGAAGCAGCAGTCCGATTGCCAGTCCAAGTACACGGTACAGGCGGGGGTCAAGAACAAGACGTGGTCGAAATCCAGGCAAAGGGTTGGTTCAGGCAGCAAAGAATCACAAGTCCAAAAACGAGCAAAACCCGTAAGAATAAAAGAACAAATAAACTACCATTAGGCACACCCAGGAACAGCAAACGTGAACCTATAATCGGGCAAGAGTCCAGAGTCCAAAGCTCCCTTAAATAGGCCCAGATTGGCACCAAACGGACGCCGGCGTGATGGCATCAGGACGCACGCCTGCTCACGCGCGCCCAACCTGACGCAGGCGAAAATTAGCAGGAACCCTTACAACTGTACAGCAACAATAAATTATTAGTAACAAACAAGGGATCACTGCATTAATAAGTAACAATAAGTGCATTATTATAAATACAGTTCACATAAATATAAAATATAATTACACAGTGTCGAGGAGACAAAAGGATGGAGGACCCTACCCCTTGGGGCTTACAGTATAAATGGGAGGGTGGACACAATTTGGAGGGGTAATAAAGTGCTCTTACAGTTGGTGAAATGGTCGTATAAGTGCCAGTTCCCAGTTCAGGTGTTTTCCAGGTGCTCCCAGAGGTGGTCTATTGAGGGAGGATTCTCTCCGGAGAGATTAAGGAATGGCATTCCAAATATAAGGAGCCACAAGAGAGAAAAGTTTGACACGGGAAACAGCAGTAGAAGTGGGGGGTGCAACCAAGCGGATGCTCTGAGAGGAGCGGAGGTTTCGGCCAGGAACATATAGAGAAACAAGAGATGAGATGTAGTTAGGTGTAAAGGAATGAAGGGCTTTAAAGGCTACGAGGAGAAGTTTATAAGTTATTCTTTGTTTTATAGGAAGCCATGATAATGACTTCAACAGGGGAGGGGCCTGTACTCTTTTGGATGAGAGGAGGATAATTCTGGCAAGAGAATTTAATACAGACTGTAGAGGGGAGAGATGGGAGTTAGGGAGGCCAGTTAGTAGAAGGTTACAGTAATCTTGTTGGGATAGGATGAGAGCATGCATGAGTTTCTTGGCTGTAGCAGGTGAAAGGAAGGGACGGATTTTGGCAATATTATGTAAGAAAAAGTGACAGGTTTTGATATACTAAACAAAGTAAATGGGGAAACTAAAACTACTCCATGTTTGGTCCTTGCAAGGACTATTTTCTTTGGAGGAATCCATTCTACAAGGTGATTATGTGTGCACTGGTATTATCTACACTGTAATGCCCAAACATGGAGTAGCTTCAGTTTCCTTGTTTGCCTTGTTTAGCAAATAACAAAAAAAAAAGGATATCTTAATTAAAACAATACTCAATACAAATAATCTGCAAATGATCAAGACTGTTAAACGCTACATTTTACACTCTCACTTTATTGTATAGAGCTAGAGTAAACAGAACATTATTGTAACTTCATTTTATTATTGTAATGTTGCACTGCAAGTTAATTGTCTAGTCTGTGAAGAAGGCATTCAAGTAAGATTTAACTCCGTGCTATATGCTGTACTCTATACATATGACAATAAACTTTGAACTTGAAATGGATATAGCAAGAGACTTCCTCTGCACCAGTTTTATCCTACTTACTTATATTCCATTTATCTACATGCAATACTCTCTGGTATATTTATCATAGCATGTTATGATTGTCAAACCAACAATATTTTTGCTACTGTATGATTAGAATTATTTTTGTTTGTCCTTTTTTTCATTTCTTTGTAATTCTTGAATTTGTTATATGAAACAATTCTACTTTCTTATCATTTGAACTTTCAGTAAATATTGTTCATTAAAAGATCTGAATAAAAACGTACCAACTGAAAATTATGCTGCACGATCCTCTAAAAAAATATGAATACCTCTAAAAATTAAAGTTTTTTTGGACAATTCCTAGCAAAAAGAAAATCCAAAAATTTCTGAAGTCTAAAGTTATTTAAAGTGGTCCTAAAGGATCAGCGAAGGATTCCATTGACTTGTACTGGAGGTTTTTACACTTGATATTTTTCGAAATTTATAGAGCTTTTAAAAAAAAAAGAATACTACACATTTTTAGAGATTCAACTTTGTTAGTAACTGGGCCCTTTAGTTTAACTAAGTTTGCAGCAAAATAAGAAAAAGAAAGAATGAGTTTTGTTCATTTATGTGCATTTGCTGTGTTGCATTGTAGGATAATCCGGGCACAAATGGGACTTTGAGAACTTGATAATCAATGTGACTTTGTTACACAAGAATATGATACTGTATAGTAAGATCTCTGTACTTGAATAGTATTATAGTCAATGAAACAAACATATGGGGGAATGTGATAAAAGTTGTTTACAGAAGACATGCAAATTATTTTTCCTTTGTGCAAATATAAAACAATTCATCACCTTTAAGTGGCGTTCACAATTAAAATGCAAAAACATTCTGTCAAAACATATTACTTTGCAAAGTGTGAATTTGTGTGATTATTAATGCAAATATAGGTGAGGTTTAGAATACTAGCAATGCTGTATTGCTTGGCTGTGTGCCTCTTTAGTGATGGCATGGAACCTGCTGATGCCACTCTAATACAGTGTGATATACATTAGGCACAGTGTTAATGCGAAGAGTTCTGTTATATCAGTGATAATGCCAGACAGTGTTAGCTCTGATTAATCCCATGCTGGCAGTGTTAAGTCCCTTTAGCTATAAGAAGAGCCAGTAATAACAGCCCTTCTGATTTGGTCTTAGGCCTACTTGAAAAATTCTGTAGGAAGTCACAAGCAGAAATTTCAGCTCTACGATCCTCTAGCTTGCACACTTCCACAGTTACTTTTTATATATAAACCCTTCCTGTCTGTTAGTGTTGTGAGTCTGGCAATTCATTACATTTCAAGGAGACCTCAGAACTATGTTCCACAATCTGCCCTGCTCTGTATGCTCCTGCTAAAAGCAAAGCTCATGCACAAAACTATTACTGCCAATATAGATAAAGTACATTGCAAAATCCACTTCTCTGTTTAGCCTGTGTGTAGTTATAGCATTTTCAGTGATTATCCAATATACATTATGCAGCAACAATTTTCTTGAATTATAACCCGCACTTGAGTTCGCTGCCTGTAATCTGCTTACCAGTAGAGAAACAACTGTGAAATGACTTCCTGTGAGTCGATGCCGCATTATCCTGCAGTTTCATTTATGCCAGGACATCTCACTTTAACATTTCACACTGTTCAAATGCAGAATGCAAGTGAGTGAAAAAATAGGAAGCTTATTCTTATAGAGAGTGGTGTTAGGAAATGATTAGCATGTTTAATATATTGGATTGTAAATGTAAATCCTAAATTTGGGCTGAATATAGAAAGTCGTTTAATGTAGGCTTTGATGCATGTAATAATGGAAATGATTGCTTATATATATATACAGTTGTGCTCATAAGTTTACATACCCTGGCTAGAATTTATAATTTCTTAACCATTTTTCAGAATATGAATGATAACATTAAAACTTTTCTTTCACTCATGGTTAGTGGTTGGCTGAAGGCATTTATTGTCAAACAACTGTGTTTACTCTTTTTAAATCATAATCACTACACAAACTACTCAAAAACTTTACATACCCTGGTGATTTGGCCTGATAACATGCACACAACTTGACAAAAAAGGATTAGAATGGCTATTAAAGGTAACCATCTTTACCTGTGATCTGTTTGCTTGTAATTAGTGGGTGTGTATAAAAGGTCAATGACTTTCTGGACTCCTGACAGACCCTTGCATCTTTCATCCAGTGCTGTACTGATGTTTTTTGGATTCAAAGTCATGGGGAAAGCAAAAGAATTGTCAAAGGATCTGCGAGAAAAGGTAGCTGAACTCAGGAAACAGGAAAGGGATATAAGAAAATATAAATTGAGAATGTCAATCAGCAGTGTTCAAACTCTAATTAAGAAGTAGAAAATTAGGGGTTCTGTTGAAACCCAACCAAATAAAACTAAAATTCCAGCCACAACTGCCAGAATAATTGTTCAGGATGCAAGGAAAAACCCACTAATAACTTCAGGTGAAATACAGGACTCTCTGAAAAAATGTGGTGTGGCTGTATCAAGATGCACAAGAAGAAAGCCATTACTACGCAAATGTCACAAATTATCCTGCTTACAATAAACCAAACAGCACAGAGACAAGCCTCAAACTTCTGGCACAAAGTCATTTGGAGTGATGAGACTAAACTTTTTGGCCACAATCATAAACGCTACATTTGGAGAGGAGCCAACAAGGCCTATGATGAAAGGTTCACCATTCCTACTGTGAAACATGGTGGTGGATCACTGATGTTTTGGGGATGTGTGAGCTACAAAGCTACAAAGATACAGGAAATTTGGTTAGAACTGATGGCAAAATGAATTCAGTAAATTATCAAAAAATACTGGAGGAAAATTTGCACTCATGAGTCCGGAAGCTGTGCATGGGACGTACTTGGACATTCCAACATGATAATGATCCAAAACACAAGGCCAAGCCTACCTGTCATTGGCTACAGCAAAATAGTGAGGGTTCTGGAGTGGCCATCTCAGTCTCCTGACCTCAATATCATTGAGCCACTCTGGGGAGACCTCAAACCTGCAGTTCATGCAAGACAGCCCAAGAATGTATGGGAGCTGGAGGCTTTTTGCCAGGAAGAATGGGCAACTTTACCATCTGAGAAGATTAAGAGCCTCATCCACAACTACCACAAAAGACTTCAAGCTGTCATTGATGTTGAAGGGGGCAATACACGATAATAAGTACTGTGGTATGTAAACTTTTGATCAGGGTCATTTGGCTAGTTTGTGTAGTGATTATGATTTAAAAAGAGTAAAAACAGATGTTTGACAATAAATGGCTTCAGCTACAACAACTGTATATATATATATATATATCCTGATGACGACCCTGTGTGGGTTGAAAACGCGTAGATGTAAGCGTGGAATAAAAAGAAAACCTTTTTTATGTGACCATTGATGGAATGAGCAGTGAGTGCTTTCACTTTCTGACTATGTTATTTATTTTTTTATTTTGAGTTATTTAGCTTTTATTCAGCAGTTCTTCAGCTTGCAATTTCAGCAGTCTGGTTGCTAGGGTCCAATTTGCCATAGGAACCATCTATTGAGTTGAATAAGGAACTGGAATATGATTAGGGGAGAGTCTCAATAGAAAGATGAACAATAAAAAGTAGCAATAACAATACATTTGTAGCCTTACAGAGAATTGATTTTAGATGTGGTCAGTGAACCCCATTTGAAAGCTGGAAAGAGGAAGAAGAAGAAGGCAAATAATTAAAAACACTAAAACAAAATATATAATGAAGACCAACTGAAATGTTTCTTAGAACCGCCCCTTTACCCATTTGTTTTCATGACAGTCATACTGTACATACATCTGCCATTAGTCTTCAGATCTCTAGCAGCATTGGCTTCCATTTCAACCTAAGTGTGAGCATTTTGTCCCGGAATGCAGCTGAGGGTTTTCAAGTCTTCTAGAATGAAGCACATATTGTGCTTAGTCATGAGAATGTTGGTGCTTGCAGTACTTCTCTTAAAGTACAAGTATTACAGGTATGGGATCCATTATCCTGAAAGCTCAGAATTACAGAAAGGTTGTATCCCATAGAACACATTATAATCAAATAATGCTAAATTTTAAATACAATTTCCCTTTTCTGTAGTTATAAGACAGTACCTTGTACTTGATCCCAACTAAGATATACAGTAATTAATACTTATTGGAAGCAAAACCAGGTTATTGGGTTTCTTTATTTTTCACATGATTTTCTAGTAGACTTAAGGTATAATCCAAAGATCCAAATGCCAGGATTCTGGATAACAGGTCCCATACCTGTATTTTAAAACAAATACTTTAAAATCAGTCTCCTACAGTATATATATATAAATATATATATATACTGTATATATTCAATCTTTATCTTAGCACAACAGACCAAACAACAGATCTTCAGACAAAGGGACTCTATACATATCTTCCGTTCTTTGCATTCACTTTAAAATTAGACTCCTATTTATCCTTGGATGGCTCCCATTTTTCCAGAGAGGACTTTGATTCACTGTGACCAATGCAGTGGATATAAAGATAGTTCTGTCTTGTATAGATCTTCCATGGATTCACTGATGACCCATATTACAGAATATTAAATTCTACATTCAATTTCCTGCCATTTATGACATGACCACCCTAATATTATAAAGCTTGTTTTGGCCATAAAATGAATCAGTATTCGGCAACATCTGAACAAGGGGTTTGTGACTTCTATCTCTAATTGCTTCTTATACAGTTAAATAACAAAGGGTTCCCAACCGTAAGACTATCAAAAATATAAAGGCTCCAGAAGGTGTAGCCTTATACATATTTCACTACCTTATAAAAGCAAGTACTGCATCTAATCCTTGTGGCCAAAGCAGCATAACATGGTTCTAGAATTACATTTTCTTGTGCTGAGAAAAGGAATGGCTGGGAAAAGTCCATCTGCAAATAAGTAGCGCTCTTTAAAAATGGCACGCCTCATTGCTTGAATTTGTTTCCTTGGCGTTTTTCATGCTCTAAATGCTTATTTAATCAAATAAAGTTTTTCTTAGTGTAAGCTACTCATGAAGCGGAGAAAAGCCAAGCTGTTGTTTTCTATGTCCTGAAAGAAAATGGTAAGCACTTCTAAATGTGAATTTCTTTCCAAATGTCTATAAGCAGTACAGAAAGCAGGCATCCATTGCAGTGCTGGAACATCATGTATTTACTGTATCAGCCTGTTGGTCCTTCTGTCTGTGTCTTTAGCCCATACAGTATCTGCTTACTTCTGTAAAACATTCTGACCTATTCATCACTTTCCTTTTATTCCTTTCTTTAGCTTGATTAACAAAATTAATTGGCCCCATGTGCTCATAAATGATCAGCATGTAGCCTGATTTAATTTCTGTTATCTGTAAACCCATTATCCAGAAAGCACGGAATTACAGAAAGGCTGTGTCCCATAGACTCCATTTTACCTAAATAAACCAAATTTTAAAAAAATGATTTCCCTTTCTCTGTAATAATACAATGGCACCTTGTGTGTGATCCAAACTAAGATACAATTAATCTTTATTGGATGCAAAACAGGCCTGTTGCTTTTATTTTTTTTTAGTAGACATAAGGTATAAAGATCCAAATTTACGAAAAACAGAAAACCCCAGGTCCTGAGCATTCTGGAAAACAGGTCACATACCTGTAGTATGAAAACCAAAAAATGATATTTCAAATCTGTCTATATTAAGTGCTTCTATAAAAAATGTATGCGGTACTGACACTTTCCAATGTATTTTGCACATTTAATTACCAAAACCCAGGCTATTAGCTGTGCTTTGATATAGCAGGTACTCTATTTTTAACCTCATGTTAAAACATCATGTCATACATATACTAGGGGGTGCACAGGGATGAAAAAACCTGGATTCTAATACAATGGAAAATGCAGGTTTTAATGCATGGCACACTAGGGCTTATTTGCCAAATACTGTGCAAAATGTTCTTAGTTCAATAACCTATTGCAATCAAACAGACAATTGCTGTAATTATTCTAGCTGCAGTAGGCAGATCTCAGCTAAATGCTAACTGGTTGATGCGGGTTGATGTATTGAGATAAATGTGTCCAGTGTTATTCTAATAAACAAGTCATACTGAATTATTTTGCTGCTGCACAAAACATCCTCTCTCTCTCTATTTTGGAGAAAGCAAAACCCTGGACAGTGTATGCTGGCAAAGGGTACATGACAGGGGCGGGACAGAGCTGCCTGGCAGGGGATTAGTTGTGGGGCTTAGTGATGTAGTTGGGGGGAGTGGAGTTAAGGGGACTTAGAGCACTCACTGCTAGGGAGGGCATCCATTTTGGAAGAGAAAAAGGAGTCCCACCCTCCCTCCCTCCCTTTGTATTAACCGTTTGTGCTAGTTGTCACAATTTGGCCTGGGTGAGTTGGGCACAGGTTAAGTGGACATGGAATGGTGAGTATTGGGTTAACTAACCAAGAGGTGATAAGAGGGGTTAGCCCGTTGTCACAGCCGGGCGGCGGGTCCCTGGCAATGGCGAGAGTTAATTGAGAAGCTGGAGTTTTTACCAAGTCCCAAGTTGGTTAATGGAACTTGGTTGGTGGTGTTCCTCTCTAAGAGCATTGGTCTCTGGGAGGGTATGTGGTGTTGGGGGTAGCATGCAATCCAGTGTACCCATCATGCTAGAAGGCACAGGCGGCTGGTGGCTGGTACGATTGCATGCACCTAATTGGGTCCATTGCCAGGGGCCTTGCAGAGGAATATAAGTTAATATATCACTGTTCACATTGTATGTTTACAATTTTGTTAATAAATGGTTATTTATATCTGTATTATCTATTGTTAAATTATGTCTGTGCAATAAAGCTGTGGCCTAAAGACTCCAACTAATAAATGAATGGTGAGTGGGTTATTTCTAGGCCAGTTTGGGGGGAAGGCAGGTATTTGTCTCTGCCCCTTGTCATGCCTGTAAAGTGAGGACTGGAACTCCTAGGGTAAAAAGGATTATGACATCAATTTGTGAAGAGACAACAGGGTAAGCGGATCTTAACCTGATATGCCCATCAAAGGCAAGAAGAAATCTGGTTAATCTGATCGTTCGGCCCTAGGGTCAACTAGCCGATGCGGTCCTTGATTGCCAAAAAAATTAAACCTGCCTGATTGATATATGCAGATAAGCTGCCGAATTGGTTTTTATGGTTTCTACTTAGGGCATTTTATTTATATATTGGCGGGACAGCTATAAAAAGGTGTAAAATGAGTGCAGACTCAGGGGATGTAAAATTGAGGTTTCATAGAAGTACCTTCTGTGTGATCTCAAGAAGATGCATTTTTTTTCTCTCTCTCTTTACATTTAACATTATTAAAGGAGAAGGAAACTAAGTAAGCTTTATCAGAAAGGTCTAAATAAACACACTAGTAAACCCTTAAAATAATCTTGCTCTGAATCCTCTGGCAAAAGAAACACAGCATTTCTTTCCTTCTATTGTGTACACATTGGCTTCTGTATCAGACTTCCTTCTTCAGCAAAAATCTCCAGGGCACAGTATGAGCATGCTCAGTTTGCTCCTCACCCCCTCCCTCCTCCCCTCCCTGTTGTAATCTGAGCCCAGAGCCAGGAGAGACTCAGGCAGGAAGTTAAGTCTCACCAAGCTAATATGGCAGCTGCTATCCTAAATGAACAGACTTCTAGAGCTCTTTAGTCAGGTTTACAGAATAATATATAGCATTGTAGTTTGCATTATTGGGGCTTATCTAGCATAGATAGCTTCCCTTCTCCTTTAGAAATAGTTTTTAGACTGTTGGTAAAACATATGATATTTTGTTGCACTTTAAGGTGTGTGCCTGATTTCAAAATAGATATATGCATTCTTCCATCAAGAAAATCTCAGCTATGCCATACCAGGAAAAGTAAGTACAGTTAATTTATAATTTAACTAATTCCTTTTTTTTTGCACAATTTGGAATAATTTATACAGTATATTGTCATACTGATACATTTTAGCCATTATTTCATATTTACTTTGCTTGTCATAACAATATAGTCCATTAACGCAAGCCAACCTCCTTAGAAAAAGCTAAAATAAATCTGCACATTCTACATCTGACTGCTCGTTTCCTTCTTAATCAAAACAAAATAAATATATGTTACTATCATGCATAATTCAGCCACCAGCAGAATGTGTGTTGGCTGGCACAGGTCTCCAGTCCATTTATAATATACAGTGCTGGGTAAGGATTGGTAGGCATCCCTGTTGTGCTTCTCTTGCAGGCTACGTATCACAAATGAAACACATTGAGCGGATCCATTTAATAATTATGGCAGGGCTCTCTAGGGCATGCATTGTTGTCTCATAATCGTGCGTTTCGGGTGGTTGAGTTTAAACAATTATAAAATGTAAATGTACCTTATTCAACAAAGCAAAGGTTGGCTTAGAGGAATACCAACACAAAAGACAAAGCTGTATATTTGAACTTAATATCATTTAAAGTGATTCAAAACAATGCCTCATTGTGCTCATGTATGAAAAGAATGAGGTGTAGAACTGGCAGATGTTTGGAAGACTTCATAGACAGGCAGGTTAAAGAGGTGTTGAACCATAACTTTGCTATAAGCTGTCCATTTAGGAATTGTTGTAGCTGCAATATATACAGGTATTTGGTATTTGAGTAAAAGATTTAATAGTTTATTTGTTGTCAAAGTCAAAGCTGTAGAGGTCACCTTAAATAAATGGTCTCTTAAATAATATATACATTTGTAAAACATAAATCATCCACCGTCTTATGGTTAGTATGGACTATTTTTTGCAGGAGCATGTTTGCAATTTCTGCCACCATAGACCAATTAGTTATGATGCTTCCCATCCTTGTCCTGTGATTCATAGCTCTGAATCCTGCCATGTATATGTGCACTTAAATTAAAACGACCTTTAATAATCAAACTAATATATAAAAAAGTCATGCTGCAGAGGGATGACCAGTGAAACACCCGAATTCCAAGAATTCCAGTGCAAAGAAATTGCTTCAGTTATGATTACATATAATTAGACATCACTGCATGTGTCCACACACATTGCTATTCATCATTATCAGTCTTATCCAGTGTTCATTCCAAGTAGGCGTCTAGTACCCACAGGGGCCCATTTACTAAATTTTTGTGAAGGATTCAAAGTTCGATCAGGATTCGATCGAATTCCGATCATACGATTTTATCGAATATTCGAATATGCAAATTTGGCCACTTCAATCATCGAATATGCAAAATTCGATCGTATCAAATAGATCGAATGATCGCATACTCGACCGTTCAGTGATCGAAGTACTTCCCCTTTAAAATTTTCTTCGACTGCCTACTTCGCCAGAACCCCCCATAGGCTTCTTTTCTAAGTTTTATGTTCGAATACCAATCGTACGATCGAACGCTTCAATTGTTTGATTTGTACGATTTTTTCAAACAATCGAACTTTTTTTTACTATTTTTTCGTAAGCCCTCGAAAATTCAGGACTTAGTAAATTTGCCCCATAGTGTATAAGTAGTGATCCTAAATTAAGGTCAAACTCGGCCAGGCACAAAATGAGCAGGAGCACCCTAGTCACCAATTCACTGCCCTATAGCTTGTTAACCCACCCTTCACTGCATCTCCCTAAAGCTAAGCTCAACATTGAGTCAACAAATGGTTCCAAGTTTAGCAGTATCTCTGTTTATTAAGAGAAAAATCTAATAAACATGGCTGCACGATGGTCATGTACACAGCTGGCCATATAGGGGCGGTTTTAAGATGCTGATTCAATCCCTTCAGACCAAGTTGCTTATCCAGGCCCTGCCTGATTGATTTCTGGCTGATAATGTGACAGATATTGATGGGGCAGGTTTAAAAATCCAGTTGGATGAGGACTGCATTGACTTCTTTATGCGGTCCTTGCCCATGGCCTGAAATTACTATCGTTGTGATCAATATTTTTTGCCTGAGGGCATATTTTGGAAAGATTTTCTCATCTGGTGACCTCACCAAACAAATGGTTATTGTATGGTGTAACCTAGAATATCCATGCTTGAAAAATATTTATTTTCTTTGTTGTTACAGAAAATCAGTATGGCTGTGCTTGTAAAGCAGTGTGCAACAACAACAATATTTTCAAGGGGAGCATGACACTGAATTGAAAGTGGGAGCTCAGAATGCTCTGCTAAAACAGGCCAGACCCAAGTGGGTAAATCAATCTGCACCCACAACACATTAAACTTTACCCAACTGCTACCCTTCCTGCTTTGAGACTTCAAGTAATTGCGGGTCCCCAACCTACTCTTTATTGTGTCTTGTAATAAATCTAATGAGCTACTCTTCTTAATCTGCCTGCCCTCTCACTGGACGCATTTAGATGACTCGTTAAAGCAGTGAAACTATTGACCATCATATAATTTTTGCTATAGTAACCCACCAAAATCAGAATCAAAACTTACAAAATTAACATCCGAATACAGTAATTTCATCTAGCAGATGATTTGGGCTTTAAAGTACATAAATGTTCAGTCACATGCCAACATGCCAGCAAAAAACTAAATGAATTGAAGTTGTAATATTTAATTAATGTGCAGAGTGCATATTCCCTGGCTTGTTCCATATAAAGAACCAGTTAAATTAAATCATAATAAAATGGCTGAATATTGCAGGCATCGAATCCCTTTGCTACAAATCTCATTGGCAGAAGACATTGCCAGTATTGTTATAGATAATATTATCTACCAAATGACTAAAAAAATCACTACTCCACTAAGATTGTTCAACCAAGGGGAGTAGGAGAGTGACATAGAAGACCTATAATAAAAGGCAGCATCTAGGATGGGTACAATGTTCAGAAAGAGCTCTCAGGCATGAAAATCAATAGTGAGACAGTACAGGTTCATTAACTCCATCAGTGCTGAACTGAATGGGTCAGCAATAATTTGCAATGGATTGCTGTGGCTGTGTCAGCTAGCGGGTGATTGTTAGTGAGTCACATTGATCTTGAGTCAGTCTGACTTATTTCTGTCACTGCAAGTTTTTCTAAATAAAAGAAAGAAGGCCATACTGCCGAGAGGCTGAGACCCAGCAGGCAGCTGGCAGATGGAGAGCTGAGAATCAAGGAGAACCAAAAGATATATGAAGTATGAATTATACCCACTTACAGTAACAAATAGGTTGAATCTGAATGATTGGCTAATACAATTAATGGTTCATGTGGCCTCTGCTTTACAATAGTAATTGGATCCAAGACAAAACATGTTCTGTGTATTCTTATTTTAACCAAATAATACATTAAGAAGTCAAAGTAGTAATGAAACATAGGAAGAACATACAGTACACATGTATAGACAGGGACACATACATTACTTAAGTAATGGGTATAACAGGACGCAGCTTATATACTGCATGCTGTTCATTCATTTTCTGAAAGAAATAACATAATCTAAATACATTACTCTAAAGAGATGCAGACTAAATAAGATGTAGTGGGATAATGCCAATAAAGAAGGATGAAGTGCTTCTTAATTGATTGTCCAGAGCAGATTATGATAATAAGAACTGATTTGTAAATACACACAAAGACAACAATGTGATGAAATGGTCATCACAAATATAATTTATTTCTGAAAGCTGTGTCTAATGTAGATCATAGCAGTAATAGAAATGCATTACAGTAATTTTTTGGCATGTACTGCTACATATACTGCAAAGCTCAGATTCTTCAAACAAAATGGACTGGATTAGTAAAAGTAAGAAAACATTTATTTGGCCATTAAGGACAAGGGCCTATGTACTGCTACTGTACATATCTATGTATAGTGACTGATCAGTAGAGGGACCTTAAAAGGATTCAGTAGAAGGTTTATTAAGTGGTAAAATAGAAATAGAAAAGATATGTTTCTGTTTACATGAAAACATATCTGTATATTAAAGTGTTAAACTCTGATTTTCTAAGCACAAGTTAGTTTCCTCTGCCATACAGTGAACCATTTGAATCATTTGATGCTGCATGTACTGTATTTCTGACAAGTCTTTCTCTTGACTTGGTTAATTATGATAGTCTGAAGTTCTAAAATAAAAGTCAGTCAGAAGCAGTCAAATCTGGGACATCTGAAGTTACATTTCCTAGGTGGATAATTAACATGATGACTCAGTATAATGAGGAAGGAAGCAGCAGACTGCCAAAAAGGATATTTTTTCTAGCTTAAAGTGAGACAATGTTTTCACATGAACACCAAGGCCTCGGTAGCTTGCGATTGCTACTCGGTAAGGAGGGAGCCGGCACTCCTAAGCATACAATAAAGTATATAAGGCTACTGGCACACATACCTTGTGTGCTACTAGCCTTCTATACTTTGATTTATCACTAATCAGGATAAGTCTAGGACAGGTTTGGGTGGCACCTTGCTGCTTAAGATTCCCACTACCTCCTAAACATCAATATCCATCTAGAGGGATTGGGCAAGTCCAGCAGGCCACTCTTTGCAAAGGCCACTAATGGGATAGGGTCTTTGGACTTATAATCATGAAATAGTCCTCAATTGTATATTGTATGTTTCAACAAGTCTTTGACTTATCACAAACAATGTGTATGTGTTTGTGTGTGTGTGTGGTACTATGTTTGACATATGCTTAATTCTGCATTTCTTCGTTCTTCTCCACTGAACTTCAAAAGCTCTGCACCTGCTGTTATTGTCTATTGAGTTTCAGCATTGCCTGCTTAGTGCAGAGACTGCCATAGTTACAGATGCAAATAATCCAGCTTTTAGCAAAGAGAATCATCTCACTATTTACATTTCTTTTGGCTGACATATTGATATTTACATTTTA
>CM044431.1:147726755-147760898 GCA_024363595.1 Xenopus borealis
CCCCCCCCCCCTTGTTTTGGCCTGTCTGCTGATTGGCTTGCTGTAACTAAAGTGACAGTATATACATCACAAATCACTACAGATTTAAATTACATCTACAAACCGGTATGCAAATTGTAGCCATAATGTTGAAGTAGCAGGCGAATCCATGCTTATATTTTATTTTCCTTTAGGTAAAATATGTCCAACTTGGGAAACTTATTCTGTGGCTCCACAACTCATGGAGAGTGGCAGGCTGAAAATGCCCCTTTAATGAGTTTTGTTTTGGTTGACATAGGAATTTATGCATTTCCCTGACCTCCAATGTTTTAACTCATTCTAACTCATTCTTTGAATCTCAGGGGCTGCTTTACAAGTATTGCATTTTATGTTTTTGGAAATATTCTAGTAACTGCCATAGCTCTAAAGGAAGGGAAAATCCAAACTGATATACTTTGCCCATTAAATTGTTCACTGGTCCCCTCCTGAATTATGTTATTCTGCAATGAAAAAAAAAAACTGTTCAGGAGAGGACTATACCATTTGCACAATGTAATTGGCCAATTGGGGTTTTGGCAAATAAAAACATATTGCGGGACAGGTAGGTCTATAGCATGGTGCATGAAAGAAAAAGCTGGTAATGTCAGTCCATATGTTCAAACAAAACTGTGTTCTCTGGAGAAGATTTGCAATTCCTTAGCAGGCATTCAGGAAAAAGTATATTAATTGTGCTTTAATATTTATAGCCAGTGGAGTAACTATAGAGCAGGCAGACCCCATGGTCATGGGGGAGGGGGGTCATTGCTTCCTCTAAAGTTTTAAGAAATCCCCCCCAGCTGCTCTCTTATCTTGCTTACACAAGAGGCTCAGATGAAGGGAGGGCTGGGTATGTGCAACCTGGGTCCCTCCAAAGACTGTTTTGCAGGGGGGGGGGCTGTGCACAATTGTTATACCACTGTTCATAGCCTTTCACACTGGATGCTATTAACTTAAGTTGCTTTAGGAGGGTAAAGGTTTTGCTCAAGGGATAGGTAGCATGGGGGAAAGATATTCCCTTTCCAGGTTAGAATTTTCTGACAGTTCTTTAATAGTACAAGGGGTCTTAGGTGCCCAAGTTTGTAAAAAGTGGAGTCACTGTATGCTGTTTCTACTGACTGAACTTGCGGGAGAGGGTGGCCAGTGCTAAAGAGACTGAGGTGGATGTAGGCCTCAGTAGGGGTGGATAGTGTTTAACTTGAAAGAGTTATACAACGAATTTGAAAAGTTTTTTTTAAATTTGCCACACGTTGTGCATTTATTTATTTATTGAAATTAATTCAAGATGAATTCAAAATGCTTTATGACTGATAAGTGATAAATAAGGTTGCCTTTGTTGATGGCGCAGAAAACTGTGCATTTAAGTATAAGAAGGAATTTTGCTAAGTAGCTCATGTTTTCGTACAACTTTTTGACCACACAGACAGAATAAACATCTATTTTAGCTCATTTTGAATTTCCATGTCAAAAGACATAAAAGTGTTAAAAAAAGAAACGAGTCCCACAAGCTGAATAAACTATGAGTAGGATTTGAAATAGGCATGAAGCCAAAAAAACTGAAAGACTAATTTAAAACTGGAAACATCATTTACTGCAGCAGGAGCAACATATGTTGCACAGCGCGGGAATAAATCAAGCCCAATCCACCGCTAACAAAGGCATTTCAATATGCTTAGCACTAGACTACTGTTGATTAAAAAGCTCACTAGGGGAGACACGAACACATATCTGCTGGGTGTGCAGGCTTCAGACATTATGCACTCAACTGAATTTGGAAGGGAGGGATGATAACCAGGTTCATTTTTCCTGCGTTTGCGGCCGTTTTCAGCTCTTTAATGTCGTTGTTAGTAAAGAATCTGTTAGGGTATTGAAGTTACACAGTTTTTTATATGGTAATGATGGCATTCGATGAAAGGTAAAAAGTGTAATGTAGATGTATTTTATTCCATATTCTTAATGAGAGAACAATGCCTTAACTACAATTGCTCAGCCAGCATTAGCATTGCTTACCTTTCCATTTAGCCCTTGGGCATGAATCAGGCATGTCCCCCTAGATCTGGAGTGACCATGGATAGGATGCTTGTGTCATGCATTGAAAACTATAATTATCTTTCTGAAAAAAAATATTTTTCTAAAACAACTCACTTAATCATCTGTAATAAAACTGAACATTTTGGTCAAATTGCTTCTTTTTCCTCTCCTAGGGTTAAATTCACTAAAGGGCAAATTTTTGCCGCAGAAGGCTCTGCCACACTTGGTGCCACTTCGTCAGATGTTAATTTGCAGCACATACGCTAATCGTCAAAATGCAAGTTACGTCTCAGCAGGCGAACGCTGGCGAAGCTTGGCGAGTGAAACTTCATCAGGGAGAGCATTTTATAGTGAACTTTCACTATTGCTCATTTCTGGCTAGCAAAACTTTGTTAGTACACGTACGCTTAGGTCAATTTAAAATTTAAATAGGTCATATACATGTCTTTATTACTGATGTTGGGGAAATTGCTTAAAAATGTCCAAGGAAGCAAAATAAAGACAAAAGAGATCCTCTATTGTCCTAGACACGAGCCCACCCTAAAACAAATGTAGCATGACCTTCACGTGTTTAAAAATTGTAGATATATATTTTACAGTTACAACTTTTTAAAAAATTCCACTTCAAAATATGAAAAAATACCATACAATAACTTTTTTTTTAATGACTTTTCAGCATACAGGATATGATGTCACTGACATAAGAAGGATGCAGCTTCAGGTATAACCTGATGAAGCAGACTCTGGCAAAAGGGGTAACCAAATGGAAAATTTGCACTTCGTAACCATTGTTCACCTGGCGAAAGGGCTTGAAACTTCATTAGGGATGTACTCTTTCTACTACAAACATTAAACATTAAATAAACCCAATAGGCTGTTTTTTCCCAATAAGGATTAATTAAAAATGGAATCTAAGGGAGATGGCTTTCAGGACTTTCTGGGTTTCCAGATAGCAGATCCTATACCTGTACTATTAGTATTTTGCTGGTTGTATTTATTAATAACCGATCAAGTGTTCCTTGGGGTACACACAAATGGCCAAACGACATTGATCAACAGATTGGTTTGCTGGGGACCTAGTGGTCATCCACATAGTTGGGCAAGAGTCTGCGTACTAATAGAAAGTAGTATTTGGCCCCACAAAAATGGATGCCGATAAACAAATACCTCCCTTAAATAAGTTCATACAGAAGAACCTTTCCTCACATAATTCTGATAAAACCCTACAGTGAACATCCAACAGGTACAACTGAAATTAAATACCTTTATAAATGCAGGACACTTTTTTATTCTAACTTTTAGTATTGATCTGTTATCTACTGAAGTCTCAATATAAATATATGCTTCCCAGGGGAATAATAGCAGACATATTTCATAATATTTGTGCATGGGCTAGGGTAGGTTGGAGGAATTGGGTTATTACTTACTGATTGCTGCCAATAAAACAATAGGGAATTTGAGAAGCTGAAGAATCATATTTCAGCAATCATGCCCGTAAACATTGGCACCTGATGTTTCAGACACAGGAATTGCTGTGGAACTGTGTGGCACAAGGCTGAATTGCTTGTTATTGGGATGAAGTACAAGCAAGTAATTCTCACAGCTATTCTTTCACTGCAAATGTGTTTGGAAAAAAAAAAAAGATTTATTTTCCAGAGTAATGCAAACCTTTCTGTTAGCTCCCAATCATTAGGTAGAATGTTACAGGGGTCATTATTATTTTCTTTAACCCTATATAAATCTACTAATTAGATTTAGTACTATTCTCCCATTTTTGTTGTGCTCTGCACAGGGACTTGCTTTATCAGAGATCTTACAATAGACTTTTAGAGCCTGAGGCTTGCCAAGAGATCACAGTAAGCTCCAGTAACGCATTCAATCGCTTTGAGCTCCCTTACTCACAGAAATAAGTTATGGGCCCAAATTAAAGGGCACCTATCATAGTAAAAAATCTTTCCCCTACAGGAGGTCTGCCATACAGGGAAACAATATTATTTTTGCACAAATATGCCTCCTTGTGTGGGTGGCCATATTGGGGCACACACATGCACACAATGAATCAGTGTCACAGCTTGTGCATAATGGATGAGCTTCCACATGCAATCATTGTGCACATACACGTTCCCCCAACATGGTTGCATGCACTGGAAACTGCCCCCTGGTGCATGTGGCATAGCGTTTGACAGCGGCATTTAGTGGAAGAATAGTATTGTTCCTTCTTCCAAAATGGGGGTTATATTAGACTGCACCTGATTGGGGAAACAATTTTACAATGATAGGTGCCCTTTAATGCTATTACATGCAGGTTGAAACTCTATTCAGTACGTGAATTACTGAAGGTCCAGGTCAGTAATGTGATTCATTAAAAGAATCAGCATTTTGCAAGTACCTTTATAAGTAGCATTATTTAGTGCAATTTAGTGTCCATTATTGCACTTTTGCGCTTTCAGTAGTAAAGCTGCCTCAGTTTAAGGGTCCACCCCTACAGGATCTTTATAGTGTGCTAGCAAGCCTATATTGTTTTGGGTTGCCGTACATACAGAACCATAATCATGGGCATTTGTGTGTCAACAACTTGCAACCTTATATGTGACTATTACAGATGGGATGCTGATGGGGCAAAAGTAGGGTTTCCACCTGGCCGGTAAAAATTATACTTAACACCGATATTATTAATAGGGAAAATATCTAAATATTTAGGAAGGCCGGTAATTTTTTCCACAAAAGGTGGCATCCCTAGGTAGAAGTACAGTATTTCTATGGTGTTTAAAGGGATACTGTCATGGAAAAACATGTTTTTTTCAAAACTCATAATTTAATAGTGCTGCTTCAGAAGAATTCTGCACTGAAATCCATTTTTCAAAAGAGAAAACAGACTTTTTTTAATTCAATTTAGAAATCTGACATGGGGCTAGATATATTGTCAGTTTCCCAGCTGCTCCCAGTCATGTGACTTGTGCTCTGGTACTGCAAGTTGGAGTGATATCCCCCCACCCCCACCCACAGCAGCCCAACAAAAGAACAATGCAAAGGTAACCAGATAGCAGCTCCCTAACACCGGATAACAGCTGCCTGGTAGATATAAGAACAATACTGAATAGTAAAATCCATGTCCCACTGAGACTGATTCCTTTACATTAAGTAGGAGAAATAACAGCATTTGTTTACCTGCACTACTCTGATCTGTATGTGTTTTGGATTGTTTATGCCTAATTCTTTGATTAAATACACTATGCTTGTTCTTGGGTAGTAATGGGTGAATAAATTCGCCAGGCACAAATTTGCAGCAAATTTCAGCTTTTGCCACCAGTGAATACATTTGCACAACTGCTGCAAAAATTCACTGGCAAAAAATCCGCCACGACAAAATAAAATGGTCAGAAACCAGAATAGTTGTGCGCATAAAATTTTTGCGTGTCAAAATTGACTTTAATGCATTTGGACCAAATAGTCGTATGTGTAAAAATTGTTGTTCCCATCAAAATTATTTTTATGCCCAATGTGTTTGCTAATTTTTCATCGAAACGGCACAGATTCGCCCGTCGCTAGCCTTGGGTTACAAAATGTAAAGTTTGCTTAAATGAGAAACATTGCAGTTGTTTGGAAAATAAAGACAGCGTGGCATGCCAAGGAATTACAGATGCAACTATAATAAGGGTGTGCTTGTATCTGTTCTGCCTCAGGCAATGTCTTTTCTTGCAATTTCAAATGTGCTACCCATTCTGCAAAACTGCTTTTGCCAGGGGATTTAGATCCCCATAAAAAATTAACATCTCTCATAAAGAACATCTATTTTGGAAGAAAAGTAGCAGAACTATCCATGGTTTGTGGAAATATATAAAATACAATGAGAACAGGGCAATTATTCTTTAAGAGAGCATGATGTCTTCTCATATCTTGTGATCTTTTTGTTCAGCAAAGATGCCTTAATGTGTGAAACACTTTCTGTTAAATCCACATAACAGAAGTAAAGGAAGCAATTGATTTCTAAACAATAAAAAATGGCTAAATTAGCAGTCATGTTAGCAGAGATTTATAAGCAGGTTTGCTGGATAAATTATGCTGTCAGGAAATTGCAAGTTGTGAACAGGCAGCCTGGAGGCAATAACACTGTGAAGCTGCAATGTGATAGTTCTGATTTAAAAGGGTATAGCATAGTGAGGAGGGGTAGAGCTTGGGTCAGGTAGAAGCATGTAAAAGGCAAGTTGGTAAATGTTTAATAAGATGTAATGTAGGTAAATAAGAAAATAAGAGTTTAGGGCAGGAGGCAAACAATTAGCAAAGGCTGGTAAATGGACAAAAGATTATGGCAAGTGATGGGCGAATCTACCCAGTTTCGCTGAAAAATTTGCGAATTGGCGAAAAAATTCACGAAACGAGTCATGACACGGTTTTGACGCGTAGCGTCGTTTTCGGCGCATTGCGTCAAAAACGACACGCGGCTCGTTTTTTTTGGCGAATTTTCGCTGGCATTACGCAAATTTATTCGCCAGCGGCGAATCGCGGGAATTCGCCCCTGGCGAATAAATTCGCCCCTCACTAGTTATGGCAAGTGGCAGGCAACAGACAGAAGAGGTCAATCTTTAGGTGCAAATGTGCTGCCTCTATTGACACAGGGTGCTGTGGAAAACATTCAGAGGTTCTGTTAAGCTGGCCATAGACGCAACGATCCAATCAAGATTTTCGGATCGCGTGTGGAGTGTTCCGACATTTGTCGTGCCATGCCGATCGGTCGTTTGGTCGATCGGCCAGGTTAGAAAATTTCTGTCGGCTGGTGATCATATCTTTGCGTCTATTGCTCCCCACCCCTTTTATGTCGCTCCCCGTCCCTTTTTTCCGTCTGGGGGACAGTATTTTTTTAAAGGTGGCAACCCTATGTGTAATATCAGAAGCAGTTTGCTATACTTCTTATTACCTATAGCAGTCAATTAGCAGTTAACATGTATTGGTCACCTGCAAATATTGTTTGCTGTGGGTTACTACTCCTGGACATACTTTGTACCTTTTAATACATATGGTGGTTATTAACCAAGCACCAATGCAGCCTCTTAAAGGACCAGTAACATAAAAAAAAATAAAAAATAATTAGTATATAATGAAAAAAACACCAAGACATATTTAATTTTAAAATCACCAGGTCTTTATTAAGAAAAAAACTAATCGAAACTCTGCTTGTGCTCCTCTTCAGAAAATGCAACAGGGTGATGATCCATTGTGTGGCGATCGATTTCTCCTCCCCGGCTATCTCCTATAAGGAAGGCAGGGAGGAGAAATGAAGCACTGCATGATGGATCACCCGATCGCCTTTTCTGATGAGGAGCGCAAGTGGAGTGTTAAGTTATTTCTTAATAAGACTAATGGGGGAATGTAATTAAAGTCGCAAAGAGAAAAATATTGCGCACCAATAAGAGTTAAAATCCACATCTCACAATTTAATATTGTTACTTAAACGGTTATTGCATTGGGAATCGTTATTGCACATTGCGGATTGTAATTGCGCACTCTTAAGAAGAGCTTGAAGGTGTCGTAATCTTTTGGAGCAAACGTTGCGACTTTTTTAGTTGACATTGACAGCCCATTAGTGCAAAGCATAACATTTGCAAATGGCCTTCCACTGGCGGAAGTTGTCGCTAAACAGTTTCCGGGTTCGCAAAAGGTTTATTGCATTCACGCAAAGCAAAATTTGTTCGGGCAAAGGCTTATCTTTTCGCATAGCGAATAGTCTTTTCGTTGCCAACGTATATTACATTCCCCTATTTGGATTTCAAAGTTAAATATTTTTTTAAATATGCCTTGGTGTTTATTTTTTGTTATAGACAAAAAATTTTTACAAAAAGTTTTTGATGTTACTGGTCCTTTAAATAAATGATTGCATACAGCAGGCAGTAGGTGGACATAAACGATTGTTCTTGTGGCTCAGTCAAAAATGCACTGGTTCATTCAGTGGTGTAATGCACATCCATGCCCCCCCACAATTGGACCATAGCACAAAAATGATGGGGTGATAGATTATGGTTTCCTTATAGATTAAAGGGATACTGTCATGGGAAAAAAAGTTTTTATTTCAAAATGCATCAGTTAATAGTGCTGCTCCAGCAAAACTACACTGAAATCAATTTCTCAAAAGAGCAAACAGATTTTTATATATTTCATTTTGAAATCTGACATGGGGTTAGTCATATTGTCAATTTCCCAGCTGCCCCAAGTCATGTGACTTGTGCTCTGATAAACTTCAGTCACTATTTACTGCTGTACTGCAAGTTGGAGTCATATCACCCCTTACTCCCCCACCAGCAGCCTAAAAACAGAACAATGGGAAGGTAACCAGATAACAGCTCTGTAACACAAGATAACAGCTGCCTGGTAGATCTAAGAATAGCACTCAATAGTAAAATCCATGTCCCACTGTGACTCATTCAGTTACATTGAGAAGGAAAAACAACAGCCTGACAGAAAGCAGTTCCCTCCTAAAGTGCTGGCAAAAGTCACATGACCAGGGGTAGCTGGGAAATTGACAAAATGTCTAGCCCCATGTCAGATTTGCTGTTTGCTCTTTTGAGAAATGGATTTCAGTGCAGAAGTCTATTGGAGAAGCACTATTAACTGATGTGTTTTGAAGAAAAAAAAAAAAACGTTTTCTCGTGACAGTATCCCTTCAAGGGGGTAATGTAATGACAGGCAGAAAGTTTTCCCAGGTGCAGCAACACATAGCAATCAATAAGCTGCTTGACCAGTAAATACTACCTGTTGGTTGGTTCCTGTAGGAGACTAGACCTGTAAAAAGCTTTGTACAGTTCATTACATAGCTCATTTCATCCTTTCTATATGGCTGCTACTGTATAAAAAGTATATCAAGGCATTGGGAGGCAATTTATATTTGAACATATACAGTTTACTATAAGATCATGATCAAGCACTTCATAAAACCTTTATGTGTTTCTACTGCCTGACCTAAGGTTTATAATCAGAAAGATATTTTTATCTTTGGCTTCATTTAAGAAGTGTTATAAGTGTTATGCTTTAACTGACTCACATTTTTTAAATGTTAGAACTCATATATATATAGATTTATGAAGTATGGAATAATTTTCTGTATTATTCTTTTATTTCTTCCAGGACTGACTCATAAAACCCTTAACTACATGCAATATTAAGTGCATGGCCTTTACTGCTCAGTAGCACCTGCTGGGGGCACCTACTTTATGAATATGCGCTTGCAGAAAATCAGAATCAAAAGAATCACTGATCCTTCCTAAAACTATTGTAGAACAGCGTATTAAGATGGCAATACGTGTACTTTTTCGAACTAAATTAGGACTTTATATAACAGCAGAAAATAATACAGATGCCACGAAACTCATACCAGCATGAATGATGATCTGTATCCTTTGGTTGTGAGTAGTGATGGGCGAATTTATTCGCGAAACACCAGGAAAAATTCGCAAACGAAAATTCGCCCAAAAAAACAACGCGACGCGCGACAAAAATGACGCAACGCGGCGGAAACGATACGCGACTCGTTTCGCAAATTTTTTCGCCAATTCGCAAATTTTTTTGCCAAGCGAAACGGGTGAGATTCACCCATCACTAGTTGTGAGGTTATTTTACTTTTTAAGCTGCAGTTAGCTTTTCCTGCATTCTCTAACTTCTACTTCATTCCTATTTACAGCACACCAGCTTTTTGTTTCTTGCAATAATTGTCATTAAGATTTATTTTCAAGTTTAGAGAAAGTTTGAGCACCTACTTTAGAAAGTAAACAGTATTCAAAGTGCTTCCAACATGATAGATGGACAATATCAGGAAAGTGTATGCATTCAGTACAGAGAGAGTGCCCTGGCATGATACAAATGTGTTGTTATTATGTTCTTTCAGTAAGGCTCTGGACAGCTCCTATGTTTCTAAGGTTGTATTAGCCTTACCCTATCCTAATCACTGTCATGTTTAGCCTTCCTCTAGGATACAACAAATATGTTAGCAAAAGCTGATTTTAGGAGGAGGAAACTTAGGAAATATCATACAGATTATCTTTGACCAGTCCATTTTCTTTTCATATTAATACCACTGCCAAAATGTGTTGTCTTTCCTCTACAATATTGCCAAGATGTGCCCTTTCTTTCACAAGTAACAGTTAAAAAACAAATAAATGCCTGTATCCCATCCCATTTCCTCCTGCCTGTTAAGCAAAGGATAGCATACAAAATCCTTCTGCTAACAGTCAAAGCCCCCTCATCTGCTCCTTCATTTCTTCACTTGTCTCACAGTCCATTCCTGGCCATCTCCTCCGCTCCTTTCATAGCAACCATCTTTTAAACCATCCACAACCTTTGCCATCTCTGGTCTTAAACTTTTTATCTTGCTGCTCCTAATCTCTGAAATAATGTCCCTGAATTTCTCTATAAGGAACACTCTCTCAATGTATTCAAGAAAAAAACTGTGATTCTACCTTTTTGAGCTCTAGAATATTATTTAGTTTAGTCTAATCCTGGCACTTAAGGACCAAAGGCCGAACCATGTACCCTTTTGACCTACAATTTCTGCCTGTATGTTACCCGCCCACTTACATCCAATTCAATCCAACCTGTAATTAAAAAAATCCTCCACCCGTGTAAACCCCCTCCTTCCTCCACCCCAGCCTACCTCTCCGAGCAAATGCCCCTAGTATTTTACTTACCCCTCCTGCAGATTCGGCCCTCGGGAGTTCACAGCAGCTGTCTTCTTTCTTTGGTCTTTTTCGGAAGTACTGTAGACTGGAATTTTTGGTGCATGTGTTGTTGGAGTAGATCTCTGGACCCGAACCACTGTGCATGCGCTGAAAGTCACAAAAATGTCCCAAATTTCCCGCTGATTTCTATAGAACTTCACCAGTTTTTACTTTCCAACTCTTCAAAGTTTCAGAAATGTTTTGCCAATATTTTTGTGTCTGTGTTTTTCTTGAATGCAGAAAACCTGCAAATTTTTGATTACTGACCCCATAGTGTAAAATAATTTTATTTCATCTAAACAAGCAGTTATTTATGGATATAATTGCTTAATATATAGTTTAAAATATTATAACCTTTTAGCTGTATTTGTTGTTTTATTTTATAACAGACATACCAGTTGGCTTCTGGGTTCCCAGCTGGATCTCACTAACAGCTCCACAGAATACCATTTAGTTCTTACTGTGAATCAGAGCTATCCCTCACTCCAGCAGGACAAGCTTGTCAGATTCACTTTGAAGTAGAAACACAGAAAAAACACAGAAAGAATGGTCTGTTTTACGTTGAAGTCTATAGCTATCCAAGTTGACTTGTCTATTTTGTTCTGTGCAGAGTGAAAACATTCCGTATACAGTAATCTCATAATAGAAATAGAAGTGGGCTTTATCCATGACTTTGTACATACTAAATATATTTTTATTATTATCTTCTATTCATATAGCACTTTACAGGTACATCATTCACATCCCAGAGGAGATTAAAATGTAAGGTCCATTTCACACACACATTGTTTATTCTATCAGAAGCCAATTAACCTGCCTGTATGTTTATGTAAAGTGGGAGAAAACCCACACAAGCGTACTCCTTGCAGATTTTGTCCTGACTGGAATCAAACCGAGGACCACAGTGCTGCAAGGCAGTAGCGCTAACCATTGTACTACCATGCTTCCTTATTTCTAATTATTCATTATTGTGTAATGTTTGCTTTATTAGGAAAAAAAGGGCATTAAGTAATTGCATTCTTAAGGGAGAATGTAATTAAAATTTGCTAAAGTTATTTAAAATGGTGTTTTTGCAAATGTTTAGTGCTGCTCGCCAAAACATTCACAAATATTACATTGCACATTTTCACTATGCAAAGGTTTAGCATTAACAATACTTGCTGTGAGTTTTGTTAAATATTTGGTCACAAAAAACCTTTGTGCTTGCGATATTTAATTACCTACACTGAGAATTTTTCAAAAGTCACAAATTTTGCGATAAAGTCTTTGAGGTATTTAATCAGTCAAAAAGGATGCAAACATTGTGCAAACACGGTTGCTAACTTCCCCAATCAAAACATATTATATTCCCCCCTTGTTTTTAATGAGGCCTATAAAATACCAAATAGAAGTGGATATAATGATGTAATAATTAAACGTACTACATAAATTTCCTAAAGATGGGTCTTTAAGACTGGATTCTAATATACTGTATGTTTTTACACTTAGTCACATAATAATTTCTTTAGTTTTGGAAACTGCCCTCATTAATGCCATGTTGACCTTTTATAATTCTTTATTTTTGATTAATCAGAATTATTTATTTAAATTATTTCCCAAAGTTTTACACACTCTTTTACATAGTCCAAGCTATCTATAAAGCACAACCGGCACGCTAGTAGTTTTCGGCTTTGCTGTTTTCTAGAATTTATATTTCCAAAATATCCTTACAGCCTTTGAGATGTAAGAATTACCCATTCATTTACAGATCCACCTGTGCTCCTGTGATAAAGCTTCTAAGCTGGCTGATGTGGCCTTCACTATTAATGTTACCTAAGTAACAATATATACATCACAGTTGCAAAATGCTTTAGTCTTAAAGGGATACTGTCATGGGAAAACATGTTTTTTTTTCAAAACGCATCAGTTAAAAATGCTACTCCAGCAGACTTCTGCACTGAATCCATTTCTTAAAAGAGCAAACAGATTTTTTTATATTCGATTTTGAAATCTGACATGGGGCTAGACATTTTGTCAATTTCCCAGCTGCCCCTGGTCATGTGACTTGTGCCAGCACTTTAGGAGGGAACTGCTTTCTGGCAGGCTGTTGTTTTTCCTTCTCAATGTAACTAAAGGAGTCAGAGTGGGACATGGGTTTTTACTATTGAGTGATGTTCTTAGATCTACCAGGCAGCTGTTATCTTGTGTTAGGGAGCTGTTATCTGGTGACCTTCCCATTGTTCTGTTTTTAGGCTGCTGGGGGATATCACTCCAACCTGCAGTACAGCAGTAAAGAGTTATGAAGTTTATCAGAGCACATGTCACATGACTTGGGGCAGCTGGTAAATTGATAATATGTCTAGCCCCATGTCATATTTCAAAATGAAATGTAAAAAAATCTGTTTGCTCTTTTGAGAAATTGATTTCAATGCAGAATTCTGTTGGAGCAGCACTGTTAACTGATGTATTTTGAAATTTTTTTTCCAATGGCAGTATCGCTTTAAGAGTAAACTTGTATAGGTCCAGGGATCTAGAGTCTTATTCTTTCTTAACAAATGTGATTAAATGCTTCACCTTTTATTTGGCGAAATATAATTTCAACTACAGGTATAGAATCCGTTATCCAGAATGCTCAGGACCTGGGGATTTTCAGATTTTCAATTTGCAAATTCATACTTTATGCCTGCTAAAAAAAATTTAAATATTGAATAAACCCAAATGAATTGCTTTGCCTCCAATAAGGATTGTTTTGAACTGTTTTATTAGTAAAACAAAACTGAATTATTTTGAATTATAAGTGGAGTCCATGGGACATGGCTTTCCTGTTAGTCGAAGCTTTCTGGATAACGGATCCCATATCTGTATTATTATTTTATACGGACCTTACAAATGATGTGATGCGCAGCAATATTTGGTGCCTGAATTATGGATGATTATGGATAGTAGATGATGATGACAGTTTTGAGTACATCTGATTCTAAAAGTATATGAATTAACCTACATATTGAGAAGATGTATAGGTAACAGTGCATGATATTTATGCCTTATCAGAGCAATGATGTAGATAAAACAGGCTAAACACTTTCTTCTAGAAAACCACAAGGAGATACAAACATATGCGTTGCAGTAAATCGGGCAAGCAGTACGCCAGAATTATGAGACGGTGAATGCATCTGACTATAAACTGTGGTTTTGTTTAAAATATTGATGAAGAAATAAAAGCACAAATAATACAAAGTTGGACTTCATCAAGCCTCAGGAGACGTGCACCAAGAGAGTCAGGCCTGTCATTCCAGAACTTACTTGATCATGGCTGGACATCTGACAGCTGTAGGTAAAGGGAAACTCTGCTGGCTGCTGTTAGAAAGGATGACAGACATTGTCACAGCACTGCACTGAGAATAATGAGACCCCCTGCTACAATATGTTTCATGCAGATGGTATAGTGTGTGTAATATACACTAGGGCACATATCTTGTAAAAGGCCAAATGAGTACTGCAAATGACAAAATGAAAGGAGTCATTTCAGAAGTCTTACATATTTTTATCACAAAGATCAAGTGATTTTATGTCCCAGGATATCTAGGAATGATAACAAGTTTGTGATATTTACGTTGCTTAAATCTACATAACAGCAAGCTGATTACTGACTCCAAGTCATTGTCTCTGCTGAGTTCATTTTTTTATATATCAATATAACTATGTCGACAGCAATAATCTCAATGTTTTTCCCAAACATAACAAGAGGTGGATAGTCACATAGAAGTCAGTGAAAGTTGTATTAGCAAAATCTAAGCTATTTCAACTTTAGCAGGTGTATAGCTACAGGGGATTTATCCACCTTTTGACCTAAGGTGGCTAAATGGGCACAAAAAATCTTTTGATTAAACCAAAAAAATACAATGTTAAAATGCAATTTGCAGTCACAAATGCTGGGGTTGTGGGATACAAGCTGATGATAAATGGGGGTGCTAAAATAAAAGAGGAGGCCTACTGCAAATTTTGCACTGGGGTTTGTGGGCTTCTAGCTATACCTAGTCTATCTATGACCATCAATAACAAGGGACTCAGGGGTTATTTACTGTTGTGCTCTTAACCAAATTTCCATGCATCATTAAAATACAATGCTGTGACACCATGTTCAATAGATAACGCCAGCCTAAAGGTTATCATACATTGATCCATTGTTGATCAAGTGCAAGCACTCAGGGATACAAGAGCGTTGTCCTGAGTGCTGCACTTTGCACTAATCCCCAGATTAAAAATCTGAATTTTGCACTTAATTTGTATTTTTAATGAGCCACAGTGTTATACTTATAAAAGGATGGGGGAGGCTGGGGGACCCAAATTGTTTGCTTCCTCTATAGCTGTAAAAAAATGCCCCCTTTCTAGCTGCTTTCCTACCTAAAAGTGAGCTGGAAATGCAAGAAAGACAGGAGGGCAGGGGGTGAGGCAGTGTGTCCAGATTTTTTTTTTTGGGGTGCGGTGGCCCAGCACCATATAGTTATGCTGCTGATTTTTTTTGCACAGTTTTTTTACATGATTAATTTTTGCAGCACTGATGTGAAGTCTTGCTCAGCTTATGGCAGTCATGGAAAATAAACTCTGTTTCTTTTCTTTCATTATAATCACTCATCAGTCATTAATTGTAATCATGCAATCTGAATGCGCCTGGATTGCATTGCACAGAACTAGAATCCTACATTTACCTATAAGAACACTGGGAGGTCATTTGCTGACCAAAAAGTGTCAAGTGCTTCAGCCTCCCTTATTTCAAAGAGAATATAGTCAATGTCGGGGGCTCACTCACTGCCTCAGTTGTAAACTCTTCCCTCGAACCTCAAACCTGCTGCCACGGTCTGACCTGCACCCCCCCCACGTGTGCATGCTGTACCTTTTACCAGGGTGGGATCTGGAATGCCCAAAGAATGGGGAGCAGGTTTTGTAGTCATTTTACACACAGTACAACATTGGCAGGAACTTTCTGGCATCAGGCAACTAAAGTGCTAAACTGCTTTTGCTCCATGATATTTATAATTTATCATTAACACCCTAACTTTGGGCAGCACAGTACTGAGGCTTTGTATCATAAAAGTATTACTATTCATGAAGATGTAAATGTAGAAGCAGAGGCCTGTACTGTGGTGCAAATAGAAGCTGTTGAATTCGCTGTTGTGAAACTTTCCTTCATGAAAATATTATCACCTGAGCAAATTCATGTCAGGTAGTTTAAAGATAAAATCAAGATGGATAGCTTCAATCAGGAATGCCTCTACTTTTATGCAGCCGCTTGTGAGGGTTTCTTATCCTAGTACATGGCTGTCACCTGTATGTTTACAACCCATGAATAACTTGTTTTTTTGTGCTTGTATTAAAGATCACAGGATGAAAATAGGAACGGAATGAAGATTTATAAGAAATGCATCTCACATACATTTTAAAACTGATCACAACCCCTGAATCCTTTACTAATAATGATTTAGTCATATTTTATCCTTCTATGTATACTTCTTCACCTTTATCCTCCTCCATCTTGTTAAAAAAAACGTCTTTTCCTTCCTACTTCCTGTTGATCCAACTTGCTTGACAACCTTAGTATCCCACCCTGTTTTAAATATAGAAAAATTCGTTAAGGAAACCGTGTTCTAAAAAATCTAAAATGGCCACAGCTTGGTGTATTTTTCTTGCATAAACTGTTTGGTTAAATAATCTGTATTGCTACATCCTCACTGCTTTTTGCAGTCTAGCATCTGGTTTGATTTACATGGCTTTGTTTTAAAGAGATTATTCACCATTAAATTAACTTTAATATGACGTAGAGAGTGATACTCTGAGACAATTTTCAATTGGGTTTCATTTTTATTTTTTGTGCTTTTTAAAGAGCACCAATCATAACTAGAATCATATACTAAGTAAATACACTATGTTCGAGAAATCTGATTTTTAAAACATTTTTTTTTATAATGTAAATCATCAGCTCACTATACCTTCTGCAAAATCTCCCCTATCTCCACTGCAGTTCTAGCTGAGGCAGGCATCTTGGATTTCATTGACTCCTCCTACCTATATCGTCACAGCCAACTGCAGCTCTGAAATCTCGCACATGCTCAGTTGACATTTCTTGGTTGCCTAATAAACCTTCTAAGCTATTTTCAAATCTGCCAAACTTCTGTGTTAGTGCTGCCACCTTCTGGAATTTGGTGTGTGCCCTTCATTTGCATAATGACATCAGTAGCAGGGGATAAAATAGGGAAATCTCATGATACTTCTACAGTTTACTAAAGCTAGGCATTCTGGGTCGAATACTCGGGGCAGTGCTACAATCTGAGCATGCTCATGAACTCATTTGCATGTAATAGTCACAGTATGGATTCCCTCTGTGAAAGAACCCATTTGACAAAGTATGGGATTTTTAAAAAACTGCTGTTTTTTCAAACAAACTGTATATGTAGTTTGATTAAACGTGTTTAGGTTGTACTGTTAGATTGTTAATATGCGTTTGATTTTGGCTGTGATTGGTGCCTTTTAAGTTATTTAGCTTTTTATTTACCAGCTCTCCAGTTTGAAATTTCAGCAGTTTCCAGTTGCTTCAAATTACCCTAGCAGCCATGTCTGAATAGAGTAATAAGTTGCAGTAATTAAAAAAAAAAAGGTTGAACTTGATGGACGCGAGTCTTTTTTCAGCCTAACTTACTATGTAATAATAAATAGCCTTACAGACCATTTAATTTTTAGATGGGGCCAGTGACCCCATTTGAAAGCTTGAAAGTTTCAGAAGGCGGCAAATAATTAAATTACTATAAAAAAGAAACAAATGATGGTCAATTGCAAAGTTGCTTAGAATTAGCAATTCTGTAAGATTCTAAAAATTAACATAAACATAAACCAGCCCTTTCAGAAAATGAAATTCAGTATCAAGTATTGTTTTTCATTGTGTTCAATAAACCTGTGGAATCTACCCAGGATACTAACAGGAAGGTGTGGGCAGAGTGTTCCCATCTCCATGGTCTCTTCCAGAATCTTCTGTAATGGATCTGTTCTTTCCATAAGCTTGTGGCAGGGTCGGAATGGGGGGTTCTGGGCCCACTGGAGCTACACCACATCAGGCTCCCTGCACCCCCAGGGGACCCCATCCCCAGACACAAGGAACCTCTATCCAGCCGCAAATCTCCCCACCAGAGCCTACCTGCTTTATGCTATCGGGTGGGAGGGGGGAGGTCAGGAGCACCAGCTGTTTAGAGTGGGTTTTTTCCTGGTGTCCCGCTGGCTCAGTTTGGCCAGGCATCTTAGTACTAGTTCTTTTAAGTTTCTCATGCCTGACTACCTTTAACAACTATACTTTTTTAACTATCTATATCTAGGGTAATATACTTCATGCTGCTTCAAATAATTGTTTTAAGTGTTTCTGTTCAGACTCTGTAATAAAACAGTAATTGGTTATAAGACTAAAGAGTACACCTGTTATGCGTTTAAGTAAGAGTTCTTTATTACTCAGTACTCCCACCAGCTGCGATCTATTGTTGCCTTGGACGAGCCACATCTACAACATTTATCTGAGGCTTTTGAGGCGTTAGGAACCATCTGTTGAAATATTGTAGGGCATCTGTAGCATCTGGGCAGCAGTTCAAAATGCAATTCTTGTGTTTACAGACAACTGAGACCAAATTCATTATCTGAAAGATCTTGCACCACTGAGGAAGAAAGTTAATTTGTAGCTGTCTTCCCAATGATACACTGATCTTACCTTTGGTAAACTCTATGAAAATACATATTGTTTGAGTGAAAGCCTTTGAAATCATTTATCCTGTTTATTGGATCACTCACTTTGACTTCAAATCCTATCAGGGTAGATGAATTGTGAGTTTTCCATAATAGTGCTGTTTAAAACTTCATTCATATTTTTCTCTATATTCCTTAGGCACTATCATCCATAACTGTATAAATCTGTGACTCAATACAATATATAACCTTAGTAAAGTAAAGTAATGCTGGGAAAACTGTATTCATACGCTTCCGGTTTTGTCCGCATCTCCTCGTGATGTCATTGGTTTGAAATTCTAATATTTAAAGGGCCCATACCCAGTAACTAATTGCCCAATGTAGGTCTACTCATATAGTTCCTGTGAGCAATTTCTTAGTGTTTTCTGTCCAGTTCTGACCCTGACCAAGCCTTGTCTGCTGCCTGTCCTGACTCTTGCCTGTACCTTGACCATTGTCTCGGATCACTTCTATATCTGCTTTTTTGTGTACTGACCGGGCCTGTGACTTTGACTACGGTTCTGCCTCTCGACTTTGTACTGCAATTCCTGATTTTGTATCAACTCAGCTTGTCCTTATGTCTTATTCTCCACTCCTGTTTGCATGCATGACCCCCTTGCTCGCCCAGAACTCTCTCCTAGGTCCACTCACATTAAGACCTGGCCGCATCCAAGTAGACAAGGGCTCCACCCAGTGAAAGGCAGCACAGTGAGCCATGACTGGGACCTTGGGATCTGTTCTGGGTTTGGGATCACATTATCTTTAGTCAAGAATACATTTTTTGGCAAGCATGTATTCACAGTAAAATTCTGTGTTTTGTCATCGATGAAAATTTTACCTGTGAATAGACAGAGTCCATTGACTTCGATGTATTTAGTGTGGAAAAGTCACTGTAAAAAAACACCCATTGATTGCTTATCACCATGAATTTTTGCTGTCTTTGCAACAGACTTTTGCATCGCATTGGTGTCAAGACTTAAATCACCGGAGCTTGATGTAGGAGAGCTGTGTCTACATCAGGCCCTGGGTGTCATGAATGGCACCCAATACCAGAACAGTTACTAAGCACCTTGGTTTCAGCTCGGCTTCACCAGTTAAGTGAACGCCTTTGGCCTCGGGAGGAGCCCTCAGCTTACTCAGATGCCACCTGGACTTATCGAGAGGTGCAAAGCTAAGAGTTCTGGCTAGCACAGGGGCACGATCGTCTCACCAAGGATACAGGATAGAAGAATACCACCAAAGTGGAACAGGCGGGCCGGACCAGCACAAGCGGAGTAGAATAGTCAGTGGACAGGCAAAGGTCAGGATTGGAGATTATCAGAGTAAACGGACAGGCCAAGGTCAGGATTGGAGAATGACGGAGTAGTCAGGCAAGGCAAGGGTCAATACAAAGTAGGTCAGGCAGGAAATATTATAGAAATCGCACCCAGGAACTTCTAGATAGAACCGAACAACTAGCAATGACAAAGGAAAAAATATCCCTTTAAATACTTTTAAATTTCGCGCCATGCACTGATGTAACTATATCCTTAAAATGAATTCTTAAGCAACAGATTTATACCATATTACATGGCATATTAAAGAATCTTACCAAACTGGAATATATATTTAAGTTAAATTTGCCCTTTTACATCTCTTACCTTGCACCACCATTTTATGATGGTCTGTGTGCTGCCTCAGAGATCACCTGACCAGAAATATTTCAACTCTAACTGTAACTGAAGTGTGGCAGCAAAGAAAGAACTCTGTCTTTTAATTGGCTCATGTGACTTAACATGCATGGTTTGCTTGGTTTGTTTGTGTGCACTGTGAATCACAGGATCCTAGGGGGCGGCCCTTACTTCTTAAAATGGCAATTTTTATTTATGATTACCCAATGGCACATACTACTATTATGAAAATGGTTTATTTACATGAAGCATGGTTTTACACATGAGCTGTTTTATGCAATATATTTTTCTAGAGACCTACATTGCATATGAGTATATAAGGTATAATCACCAGTAGGCACCAAAAAGCAATTAGTTGCAGCTTACTGCAAGTAGGAAAATGAAGGCAAAGGCAGTTTAGTAGAAAGTTTAAAAAATTATTCCTTACATGCTTTGGAGCATTGAGCATCTATTTGAATCGTCGCATATTCAAATACCCATGTGTAAGAGCCCTCATTGAGAACTCAGAAGATCAAAAGAATGCAGAAATCCATTTTTTTTATCTTACTATGGTGAGTTCACTGTATTATGAAGAATAAAATCATGCCCCTGAATCATATCCTGCAGGAAAACAAATTTCAGTCACTTGAAAACTTTCTTTTGTTTAGATCTTTCTTGTAAATTAAAAAATAAAAAACATGCCCAGAAAACGGTGGTCTCCGAGGTGTAATGCATCCATCAAAATATTGTGCTGCTGTATCAGCAGATCTAATCTGAAATATAGAAGGTCACACAAATGTTCTGTTAGATGCATCAAACACATTCTCTTACAAAACAGATTAAAGTATTTTTGATGGCAGTAGAAATGTGAATATTGAGGAATGATGAAAAACACGTTTAAATCTATGCCCTACAAGGACTAATTTATTGGTATTTATTTATAAATCATTTCTTTTTGTATCATGTAACATATATAACTTGAGAAAGGGTAACTTAAAATATAAAATTTTTTGAATGCAGAACCAAAATTTGGGAATGATAGATCACCTATGGTTGGTTCATCTCTGCTTTGAACTAAACACTTTGGATTTAGTTTTTATGTCCATTGCATGTATTTTTTTCACCTAGTAACATTTACAGCCATGTTGTATAAACTATTGACACACAGGGGATAGTTATTAAAATCTGAAATGATCTCATTATTTTCTGAAATATTCTCCGACCAAATCCGCACTGGTCTTTCCTCTTATTAAATAATACATTTTCCCGAATAAATCGTAACAATATCGCATTGTATGCATTGTTTGGATTTTCTGCACAAAAACTCAGATTTTTTCAGATCTTTTGCCTGAAAACCACAAAATCTTGAGATTATTGCACGAAACCTAGCACAAATCAGGAATGTCTTCGGGACTTCTCAAATTGACTTATATAGAGTACAGCCTCAGCAGGTTTGAGATACTGGATTTTTGGATTCAGACTTTTTCCATGCTCGGGGTATAATACATTTTTGAAAATTCTATTTTTTTCACCAAAAATTTGGATTGTATATAAAAAAATTTTTGTTAGTTTTTGGCATTCGGACTTTAATGAATAATCCCCATACTGTACTGTACTGTGCATACAACATTACAACAAAATATGCTTACATTGAAATGATAGCTAATGCAACCTCCATGCCTGTAATCATTGTGATCCAAGACATGTCATTTGTATAATATAATACTTTCTAGTTGTTTGTTCTGGAATTGTGTACTAAGAACTATGAGTGTTTTGTCCTTTGTGCTTTATTTATGTTATGAATAAACATCCTGTGTGCACATATTTATAGCTTAATTATAATAAACTGTGGTCTGAGCATCCCGTTGAGATAGAGAGCTCTATTAGCAAAATCTGATTTTTTCTATGCACGCACACTTTTTTCTCAATAGTTTTTTTTAAAAGAATAATTCACTTGTAATGTTGCAAAGTTTTGAAGTTATGCTGATGACACTAGCTAACTAAAAGGATGTAATGGTTCCTATCATCGGAATTTACTGTATCAGTGCTTAAGCTGGGAGTGAGATTTATCTGCTTGGGAAACAGAGATGCAAGAGATGTGAAATGAAATCAGTCACAGTTTGCAAAAATATGCATATTTTAAGGAAATGTAATTACGTATTTATATTCTGCAGAGGAATTCAACTAAATAGGTAAAAGCCAATAACAAACACACAAAAGCAAACCAAAAAGAGTACAAAGCATATCACAGAAGTGCACTGTTTAGGTACAGATTTATTTTGACAAGGTGATACTCAAAATATTCTTACAGAACTTTTAATTTGGGGTCAACATGGGAACAAGGGTAACGGGTATTAGGGAGGCAGATTCTGCAGATGAAGGTGGGAGCAAATCAATGGGAATCACCAGATGGGAACGTTAAAGTGATACTGACACTAAAAAATTACTTTTTAACATATGAATGTACATTTAGGGGCAGATTTCCTAAATTCACATGAAGGATTCGAAGTTCGATTTTTCAAAAAGATTTGAATTCGAATTTTTGATTGTTGATTGCTGAATAATTCGAATAAAAATCTATTTGAATTTTCGACAGTCGAATAACTTCCCCTTTAAATTTTATTCGACTGCCTAGTTCGCCAGATTCAACCTACCAAAGTGGTTTTAGTGAATTTTGATCGAATAAAAAAAAAATTTGATCGAACGGTTAAAATCGTTCGATTCAAATTTTCACTATTCGATCGTTCGACCAATCGAATTCAAATGATTTTAATTCCCATGCTATTCCCATGGTTGAATTCGACCATGGGAATAGCATGGTTGAATTAACCCTTGAATTCGACCCTTAGTAAATCTGCCCCTAAATGTTACCTATAGGTCATGTTGATCATTTTTTGCTGAGAGGTTTGTTTTTGTATATTATTGTTAGTTGAAGTTCCTAAGCCTGACTCTCTGACACTCTTACTTTGCCAATCTGGTTGTCCCATCTCAGCCTGTTGGTTACAGTTCTAATGCTAACAGACTCCTGCTCAGGCCTGGATTTGTGGAGAGGCCACCTAGGCCCGGGCCTAGGGCGGAATGATTTTAGGGGGCGGCATGCTGCCCTACCAAACCCTCATTTGTTCAGAAATTTAAATTTCCCATGTGTCAATTCTCATTGTTCCTTCACGATGATAAAAATTTGAGCAAATGAAAGGGAGGGTACAGAGGCGACAAACAACAGCAGGCCTATGAGCGCCCGCTGTGTAAATCCGGCCCTGCTCCTGCTCCCTCATATAGAAACATGGGGCAACAGACAGGTAATGTAAATTCATCATGCTAATTCTTTATGACAAACTTAGAAGTAGCTTTCAAAGCCAATATTATAATAGATGTAAAAAAGAGTTTAATTTCAGGTGTCAGCATCTCTTTAAGCAAAATCTTTTTGTTATGTTAGAGCCCTGTATACTGTATGTTCCTTCACGTTTAAGTGGAAGACAGGAAAATAGCCAGACCTCAACACAGGAGCAAAGGTTTCAATTTTCTTCAGCTTTTGGCATTACTGGCATTAGTGCAAAATAAATACCCAGCGACTTGAAGGGGGGCCACATGGGATATAACTGTTCAGTGATTTAGCATGCAGGTCAAATTCAAAAGCAAACCATCCCTCAAGTCAAAGATTGGTTACTGTCTGGAACAGGGGGTCACCATCTTGTAACTGTGTTAAACATCTTTGCAAGACCAAGACTATGCACATGCTCAGTGTGATCTGGGCTTCTGTTGGTAGGTTAAGCTTAGGGATTGCCATTAATTATCAAAACAGCACAAGTGAAATAATATCAGCCATAGAAGCCGATACACGGATCTACACAATACAGTTCTATGGAGCACAGGGGCTGGATACGGTAAAAACTTGATTTATTTCACTTTGATTAAAAACACGTTATTACAACCGCAACATTGAGTATTCATACCCCACACTGTATAGAAGCCGATACAGCAATACTGATTAATAATCAGAATATGCAGACTGCACTGGGTGTGAGGATAGGAATCTCTACACAGTCGCTGGCTGCTCTACTGGGAAACAAACTAAGTTGCTCAATTTCTAAGAAGTAATGTGGGTCCTGTTTGAAAGTTTTCCTGCAGGGAAATTGGGGACCATCTGAAGTTTCCTAGCTGTCAGAGCAAGTAAATAAAGGCTGAATTTCACTGCAAACAGTCAGGTTTCTTATAAAAACGGCAGACATTTTTAAATTAAAATATACTGGAGATAGATTTCTTTTTCATTAAATAAATTAGCATTGTTTTTTTTTTTTAACTTTACACCCCCTTTAAGCCCTTACAAAGGTGTCTTAATCTTCTGCCTTGGACCTCAAGCAGTAAGGGATTTTCTCCATTTTTTCCAGAATACAGCGAAGGTGGTTTTTGTGTGGGATGAAGTTTTGTGGTTTCGCCCACAAGAGGCTACTGCTCCTGCAGTTTTCTGATATTGCATAAAGTAAATGTCAGTGCTTGCTGTAAAAGCAGAATGTGCATGCCCTGAGACTTAAGGCCTCACTGAGAAGACATCTGTTCACCTTCCCTTGTTGGAATGTCCTCCCAAACCAACCTGCTGAGAAGACATCTGGTACATAGAAATGCTGATTGCAACATGGTAGTTTAATTTTTTGTTTGAAGATATTTTGTTTTTTATATGGATCCTTTGGACCCAGCTACTGAACTATGTTGAATGTACATATGGATGCATGAATATCTAAATGTATATATGCTACAGTATATAAAATAACATATCATCTGATGCATTATTTCTATTGTTTATATGTAAACGAACAGATACTTCTAGCTGCAGTATGATACTAATCAACAACTTTTCTCTGATCTGCCAAAAATGTCCTTGAATAATTGACATACTGTAAATAAAATCACAGATTTATAGTCATATCAAACTGTGTCCATTAGGGTGACTAGTGTGCTGGGCCTTTTAATGGTTTAGATGTACTACAAGGTATCAAAAAAGACATTTTGTTTTCTCATTCTAAGATTAGTCAATAGCAACTAACCATAAGCTTTTTAGTCTCCTTGTTTTTCAAATGCCTTATTTTCATGGAAGATGTAGATTCCACCAACAATCATTTAACTCTAAGGATAATCTAAACGATGTGTGAGGCTCTATTACACATTTTTATTTATTTATTTTATGAACGGAGCATTTCAATTTTCGTTTAATAACTTCCAAGCGGCAGGCAGTCTCGACAGAAATAACACCACCTCAACTCCTGTGAATTCTTGCACCCTGTACAGGAACAATTACTTTACTGCACAGAGATGTATTGTATGTCATTAGAAATCCATTTAGACCTCCTGTATCGGACAATTTCACTAGATTCATGATAATGAATGCTAAAGATGTATTTTAAATTCCCAAGAGCATTAAAATGTGCTTGTCTGTTATTGCCACTCTTTTCAGGGAAACAAAAACATATATTTGTTTGGAGGATGAGAACAAACAAGAATATAGAATCACAACCTACTTGAAATGACTGCATCCATTTTTGCACAGCTGCAAGCTTGTTGTTGTACATCACCTTAGGTTTATTAAGGATAAGCAACATGTGGGGCTCTTAGGCCGACTAACATTTTCAGATTTTTTTATGTAGTCACTTCTAAAATAAGAAAATAAGTAATTATAATCAGGATGATTGTTTTTGGACAATCTAATGTGCAAGAGTTATCCACAATATTTGGCATATACAGTAACTGGTTTGACCTTTATTCAATCTTTAATGTAGCCATCAAAAATCCCTTTACCCTTTCTTTATTAAAAATTAAAATTTTATGAATATAACATTTCCATTTCTGTTCTGTAGCTTTCATGGAGTGGGAATATTGTGGGGGCATGTGACACTCATCATGTATGAACTGTTGTGTTCTGGCAAGGAAATTGCCAGCAAGGCACATTTCTGTGTGTTATAATGTGTTGTAATTTTATTAGAATGTTTTTAATCTCTGATTTTTTGCTGTAAACAGAATGTTCTGCTGTCAATAGCTGCCCTGTGGGCTTAATGTTTATATTCTGAAATCGATTTGGACCTCCTGCATGATGAGATTTCACCAGATGTATGATAATGAAGTTTGTCTGACATGACCTAAAGCCATGCTGATTGTTGCTCATAATGTCATTCACTAGGACAAAATTTCGAATGTGATCCCTTAAAAAGCCTTCAAATAATTTTCCCACCACAGATGTCAACTTCTACCTGAGGTAATAAATGGTTTCATAGACAGAACAGATTACATACAAAAACAACCAAACTATACAAGACGTAAAGAGGCTCTGTCCAAAAGAGCTTACAAGCATTTACATTTACAGGTAGAAGAGCATTGGACAGGAGATAAATACACAACCCAGTTGAGGCCTATTTCCTTGGGCATCTGAATGACATGTAAATGTAGGGGAAAAGAGGAATCCTCCCCTGTTTTTCTGCCTGTGACATCATCCAGCCCAGTTAAAGGCTGGAGAGCGATCCAATTGACTGGGCACCCCAGTGCATCCTTGGGAGAGAGGGTGCGCCTGATTTTGGAGCAAAATGTACGGGGTCTCCAGGAGAGCCTAAGAGAGCCAGTATGAGTAGCTGTAAGACTGTCAAGTACATAGAAACTGTTAAATCTGTGGAAACTGTTGAGGTACAGATTGAGCCCAGCTTGTCCCTGCCAAGCTGCTCAGAAGGAGAAAGGTGCCACTGTTGAGATTGATCCTGTTGCAGAGCTGCCTGTAATCTCCTATGAGAGCACCCCGGTGAGTGAGCCACTCAAGGGAGGATACTGGCATAGAAACAAGCGTGGGGCCCCAAAGGGAAGACAGATCTTGTGTATTTGCATGCTACGTGGGAGCTGCTGCTAAAATACAAAAGTAGAGGTATTTTTGGGAAATGGTAGCGCTACCTGGGAATAAAAGCCCTGGCGGACTGACATTTGGGGGCAAATTCACTAATTCACCAGCGTGACGTCAATTCGCAACTTCGCCGATTCACTAACAGTGTCTCTGGCGAAAATTCGCTAGCAAAGTAGATAGACTTGCGCAACTTTTCACCCTTAGGTGAAGTTGCGCACGGACGAAGGGACGACACTACGCTAATTCACTAAGATGAACATTTTTCTGAACATTACCTCTTACGCTAGACGTTACCTGGGCTTGTGTAGTGTAATGTAGTGGCTGTAACATACACCTCTATTATACGCTTACGTTTGCACCGTATGCAAATTAGGCATCGCTAGTTTAAATGCGCTTTGCCTGGAGAATTAATAGGAGCACTACTTCGCAACTGTTCGCAGCCCTGAGCGCAAATTAGCATCTTAGTGAATTTGCGTATCGCTGGCGAAACTTTGCCTGGTGAAGTGCGGCGAACGCCAGCGAAGCTGTCACTAGTGCATTTTCGCGCTTTAGTGAATTTGCCTGTTCATTTGAACTGTGTGGCTAATAACCCCTTCGGAAGAATTTGGGACTTTGATATTAAAAAGGACTGTGTTGGAGCAACAGTTAAGTACCTAATAGTGATTTAGGTAGTGTCCCAAGTGTAAGAGTGCATGATGTATTTTGTAGTTTGCCCAAGTTTTACTACAGTTTATATAAATTTTATATTTGTTTCATTTGCAAACGGGGCTCATTTATCAACAATGGGCAAATTTGCCCATGGGCAGTTACCTATAGCAACCAATCAGTGATTAGCTTTTTAAAGCCAGCTGCAAGTAGAACAATGAATGCAGCAATCTGATTGGTTGCCATGAGATTTGTCCAGTGTTGATAAATGACCCCTTATGTGTGTTTTATTATTCCTAGTAGAATCTCCCCTGTGTTCCTCAGTGTTCCCTAGGTAGAAACACTGCACTGTTATTCCCAGTTCCTGATACTTTTCCTACGCAAAAGGGAATCAGTGCCCCTAGATTGCCAGAGGAATTTTCTATTTAAAGAGACAGTAACCAAAATAGAGTCATATAAGTTAGGGGATGGGCAGGGTTGATGGGTATCACCTCCACTCAACCTGTCTCTTGGACAGAGGGCTGCTGTTAACAGCACTATTCAAGAGGTTAACAGCAGGTCTCTGCTCCAAAACAGAGTGCATACAACTGTGCCAAATCTAAAACAGGAAAAATGTAGTCATTTATAACCTCTGATGAAGTGCATACATTGCAGAATACCTTGGAGGATATAAATCACCCCCTTGGGGGCAAATTCACTTGCCAATTTACTAACAGTGTCCCTTCGCTAGCGAAGATAGACGCACTGCCGAAGGGACGTAACTACGCTAATTCACTAAGATGACCATTTTATTGAATGTTACCTCTTGCGCTAGACTTTACTTCGCCAGGTCAGGCCTGGCGAAGTTCAATAACATATATAGGAGTTTAAAAAAAAAGAAAAAAACGCTGGTGTTTTTTACTTTTTTTAGGGTGATAGTCTGAAAAATAGCATTATTTTTTGGGGGGGTTACCCTCCTTCCCCACTACATTTCCTAACATATGGCAACTCATCTATACAATAGGCACATGTTTAGGGCAATAGGACAACTTTCTTTTCCTTTATTTTTTTTATTAAAGGTTTACTGGGCTTGGAATCTGTATGCAGGGAATCTGTATGACTCCTGCAGAAAAAGTAAGAAGGCTTACCAGAGAACTTTACAAGCTATTGCCAACAATTAAGACCTCTGTGAGAGATTGTTTTCCCAACATGTTTATGAATCACTTTACTGCATTTTCTTTCCTGTAAAGAAATTGACTGGCTGTGAGTAACAGCACTGTGGGCTTACTTATCATCTGAAATCCATTTAGACCCTCTGCATGGGAAGATTCTCCATATTTATGATAATATAAATCTAAAAATGTCATATTTTCATGTCATTATCCCTGTGAAATATATTATATTTTACATTATTTCCATTGTTTCTATGGAACCTAAAGCTTCTTTTATAGGTGGATGATGAATCTATACAAAGCAGAGGAATTACCTTCTGATCTGCAGAGAGATTGCATTGCAATGCTTGCCATTCACAGACTTAAATCAGATGCTTACAGTAATTTTAAGCTGTATCTATTGTGGCATCAAGGACTATGGTACATGGATGTAGCATGTGATGAGAAAACTAAAAGGGGAGACACAAATTATGACAGAGACCTGAAGTGAAAGACCAACAACAGCCACAATTCCTGCAATAAGGCATCCCCCCACATGTAGTAAAATGCACTAAGCTTGCCCAGGAGCAGCAACCCTTAGCAGGTAGCATTTACTTGTCACCTGCTAACATCTTATTGGTTGCAAGCTAGGCAAGCTTAGTGCCTTTTATTGCATAAACCCCTTGTTGAACACATCTGCAAGGGCCATGTTGGAGATCTCATGGATTGGATTAGTGTGCCCCGGTGTGTCCTGTGACAAATGCCAGGGGTGAAAAGTGTTTTCTAAATATCATTTCTAACCAGCCCTATAATCTACCACATAAGGACTGTTCATTCTTCCTCACATCTAGTGTCCAATATGTGTAACATGGGTGAAAACATGACAAGAATGTACTTTAAAGGGGATACCACCGTTAAAAAATAATTTCAAATGATTTGATGAAGTGATTGTGTTTGTCAAGCAACCAGCAGCGATTCTGGGGCTGCTGCAATCCCTCTCCTGCTCTTCGCTTAAAAATCAGCTTTGGAGCGGGTCAACGGGGAGCAGCATCACTAGTGCATTGAGAGCAATTGCACTCTCTGCACTAACGGAGCCGAGTTTCTGGGTTAAAACCCGGGAATTCAGGTCTTACAAGAGGTTCTCACCTTGCCTCATGGCAGGAGCGGCCTTGCAAGCAACACAGATAAATGATTTCATTTTTGTTTCCTTCAGTTTTGGAATACACAGTCACAGCAAGCAGGGAGGTGCCATTGTGAGCACTGTTACTAGGGAAAGCTTTGCATCATCCCAAAATGTTGTGGATGTGCCAGAATGGACTAACTGATACACATGCCCATGCACTGGCTACAACTATGCCTGAGGCATAGAGACGGGGCTATCAATATTTGATATGATATTTTTTAAATGAGTTTATAGCAGGTTTACAATTGTTTCATTAAAAAAAAATAATTTGGGTTTCATGTTTAATTTGAAAATTACTTTTATTAGACTACACTTGATGTCTGGTGACAAGCCTCCTTTAAAGAGTCTATTCCAGTGTAAAGCAAAGAACCTAGCCTGGCTAGGTTGACATCGGCTAAAAGGAGCCATTCCACAAGTCCTACCCACTCATAAGCCATGTTCCAAAACCTTGCACTGATGAGATCTAACAAGATTGAAATAGGCTGTCTGCAAGTTTGGATAATATATATAGCTCTGAACCATGTAGGCTGTATGCATAGTTGGCCAAAGGGACATAAAGGAGTGATTTGCATGTCAAATTCTCATTTTTGGTATTAAGGCAGTGCTATGTATATGGCACGAGGCAAGTAAATACCTTCTGTTTTCAGAAGGCCTTATACTGCATGTTTTCTAGTGTGAAGTGAGTGTCAAGTGGAGATTGAAATTTAAGCCATTTCTTTGCCGGATAACAATAGATCATTTGGGTTATGGCTTCTTGTTTTTCAAATACCATATTTTCAGGGAAGAGGATTATTCTGTCTATACTTTGTTACTATTGAAAAGCATGTCAACCCATAACAATTTAGGTCTCCTAAGTATAAGACACCTTTTCATTAAATCTTAATATTTTCAGATTTATTGGCATAATCATTTGCACATGAAAATAGGACGCATACAATGATGTAATGATTATATATAATCATGTTGAGTAAACTGCTTGCACATAAACACTTTTTGAACCTCCTTAATAAAATATTTTCCATTTTAAGAGAAAAATCCTTCCACGGTAATTCTGTATCAGTTTGAGTGAACTGCTGTTGACTGGGCAGGTGCACAAAAGCTTCAGATCCTGATATCAGAAGTTTGCGTTATTTCTAGCACTATCCATTAGGGCCTCCAGCACCCTGACACATTTTTATGAAAGTGCTGCTCTCCATTAGACATTTTTAGCATTTAAATATATAAAATATGCATTGTTGCCTCTTCTTTCATCATCCCTTTACTTCCAGGAATGTATTGTGTGTTTCTAATACACTTTTAGGTTTGACCATGACAAAAAAGGGGTTGAATGAATAATACTAAATAAACAATGTTTAAGAGATCCAGGGCTGGAGCTGGCATAATCAAGGGATGATTTACTATATGCATTGTAATGCTTCATTACCATTCTGGCTAACCCATATAAATGGATATATTGCTATATGAATCCAGAATGCTGCTTGTCTCTCCTAGTTATGTGCATTTTCTTAAAGTACTGTTATGGGAAAACATGCTTTTTTTTTTTTTTTTAAATGCATCAGTTAATAGTGCTGCTCCAGTAGACTTCTGCACTGAAATCCATTTCTCAAAAGAACAGATTTTTTTATATTCAGTTTTGAAATCTGACATGGGGCTAGCCATTTTGTCAATTTCCCAGCTGCCCCTAGTCATGTGACTTGTACCAGCACTTTAGGAGGGAACTGCTTTCTGGCAGGCTGTTCTTTTTCCTTCTCAATGTAACTAAATAGTACGCAGTGGGACATGGGTTTTACTATTGAGTGCTGTTCTTAGATCTACCAGGCAGCTTTTACCTTGTGTTAGGGAGCTATTATCTGGTTACCTTCTCATTGTTCTGTTGTTAGGCTGCTGGGTGGGGGAAAGGGAGGGGGTGATATCACTCCAACTTGCAGTACAGCAGTAAAGAGTGATTGAAGTTTATCAGAGCACAAGTCACATGACTTGGGGCAGCTGGGAAATTGACAAAATGTCTAGCCCCATGTCAGATTTCAAAATGAAATATAAAAAATCTGTTTTCTCTTTTGAGAAATGGATTTCAGTGCAGAATTCTTCTGGAACAGCACTATTAACTGATGCGTTTCGAAAAAAAATTTTTTTCCCATGACAGAATCCCTTTAAATGTAAGCACTTTTAGTGTCTGCTAATGGTCCAGTCCTTAGATGCTAAGAACTAGAATATTATACTTTGACAAGGGGAAAAGGAACCATTCAGGCCAACTCTGTAAATTTACTGACAAAATAGCCATAAAACGGTCGTAAAACAACCTGACTCATTTTGTGAACCAGCACTGCATGCACAAAATGCATCAGGACTTTTTTTTTGCTGAGGCTGGGATATTTGGCCTCTTAGATTTCACATTTTTACAGGTAAATTGATTTTGCAATGTCTACTTTCTGTGTTTTTCTTCTTGTTTTTGATATGAAATCATTGTGTAAGCATGCAGGGCCAGAGGGGGGTTGCAGTAGGGATGCCAGGAGGGGCCTTGTGGTCAGTCCAAACTGTCATTATAATTCTGAGATTTAAAGATTGTTATCTAAACAGCTGTGCTGGTAAAAATATAAAAAACATTTAGGGCCAAATTTACTAAGGGTCGAAGTGAATTTTCGAATAAAATTTGAATTTCGAAGTCATTTTGGGCTACTTCGACTATCAAATAGCCAAAAATTCAATTGGAATTGAAAAAATTGTAGCCTATGGGGGACCTCCTTGAAGCTTTCCTGTAAATTTCTGGAAAATCAAATTTGTTTTAAAAATCAATTCAAACAGTTTTAATTTGATGGAAAACGTCTGATCGAAAATGACCCCTCAAAAAATTCAAAGGGCCCTTTTTTTTTAATCCAAAATTTGTCCAATATTAAATCTGCCCCTTAATATATATAGATCTTAACATTGTTAAATGTAAAACAGATGCTCAAATATATTATTACATGTTCCTTCACTGTGTAACCATAACGTCTTGCAGGTGTATCACCCAGAAGAAGGTTTAAGGATGCAATAAGAATTATTGGATAAAGAGCAAGAACAATATTTTGAACAGGACAGGCAGAATTAGCAAAAATAGATGTATACAATATTTGGATAAAGAAAAAAAGGAAAAAGGTTTAGTTAGTTTAAATATACAATAATTCATTTTCTTAATATTTTACAACAAACCTCTTTACAATTGACCAAAAATGTGTATATAAAAAGTTACATAATTATTACCTTTGATTAGTTTCTAGCTGTTCCAAAGTCTACTTAGCTACATTACTAGTTGATATAGGAATTAAAAGCAGAATTCTGATATATCCATTTTACAGAACTAGGCAGAGAATGTGCGTTTCCCTGTACATGCTGTGCTACACGTTTCTGACATCTAAATTGCTCACATTATTTTCCATTCTGTTATATAGGAAAAGTCTGATAGGAAATTGCAGTGAAGAGCATAATGCCACTGCTTCTCTTGATAGAAAGAGCACCTTTATCCTCATTTCTGCGCCATCTGCAACTATCTAGTGCACAAGGCTATTCTACTTAAGCATTTGATATTGTCTTCAGCTTGGAAAGTACATATACAGTATATATCTCAATTTCCTGGATCTGAAGCCGCACTGTGTTGGAGAAAGTAACAGAAGAAAATACTTGTTAGTGGAGAAACAGATGGAAAACTTAATTTAACATCATAGACCAAAAAAAGGATTTTTTTTTTTCATGCAAAGTGTCCAACTGCCATTTTGGAACATATGATTAGCAAAACACAGTAAAGTAGAGCTAAACCCTGAAAATTTATGTGGATAAAATTGCCATATTTTATATACTGCTATATTGCACAAGTCTAAAGTTTCAGCTTGTCAATAGCAGCAATGATCAAGGACTTCAAACTTGTCACAGGGGGTCACCATCTTGGAAAATGTCACATGCTCAGTGGGCTCTGAGCAGCTGTTGAGAAGCTAAGCTTAGGGGTTGTCACAAATTATCAAGTAAAAAATGAGGTTGGCATTTCAAATAAGGTGATGATGCAGGGATGATTATTAAATTATGATGCTAGCTGCTCTGGTTTCTGTGCTGCCATGTATTAATTATCCTAATCAGCCTTATATTATGACATTTCTATTCTATATGTACTGTATATTGTGAGTGAGTCCCTAAGCTCAGTAAGTGA
>CM044431.1:147774069-147786339 GCA_024363595.1 Xenopus borealis
TGAGATCAAATGTTTAGTGGGCGTTTTTGCCAAACATAGCTCTTGCAATAGTGTTTTTGGACAGGAAGACTAACCAAAGAGTGACAGAGAATGTTCCGGTTAGAGAAAATTCTCATGTTGAACATGAACAAAAAAATTAGGAGATTGCCTTGTTAAGGGCAAGCCACTGAGGTGAGCCATGCCATCAGTTACCATAGGCAACCCAGCCGGCCACCTTGCCCCCCCTCACTTATGCATGTGATTGCACAGTGATGTCATGTGAGGAGCGCACTGTGAGAAACTGGGACTAGTAGTAGTGGGGGTAAGAGAGCCTGGACTAGGGGTAGGCAGCAAAATACTTTTCAGTAGTTATCTGCTCATCGCCCGTAAGCCTCTTCTGCCTACTCCTAGTTTTGGCCCTGGCAATCCATGTGGATCTGCACTCATCTTGGTTTGGGATGCTTGTGTTTTTCCGGTTGTGTACTTTTGCAAATGTTATTGTGCCTGTTAGCTTACCTGAGCTGGTGACCCTAGCGTCAGTCATACAAATTGATCATGCAGCTTCAGAACAACAAAGTTAATCTACTCTAAGGAACCATGGGGATCCATTCCCTACTGGTTTGTGAAATCCTCTAATGTCTCAGGAAGTCCAGGTCCATGTAATCTATGCCCTTGGGTAATATAGCTTTCCCTATTGGCCTAGGACATTTCCTATTCTATATTTAATAAAATATGTCTGAGGACATGGCTCTTCTCCTTTGTTCTCCACCTGCTGAATAGGTTGGATGCTGATGGGGAGCTTGGGATACCCTAGTGGAGTCATGAAAATCAGAGTACAGTCCATATACTAGCAGCTAAATCACTATGGAGTCCTTACTCCACTACACTGCTTGTTGGAGCAAAGGGCTGCTCATATACTTTCCCTGACCCTACTTTTCGCTACTAGAGCAACTATAACCAGAAATTATTATCACTAACTAAACCAACTAATCACCTACTCAGGCCCTGGTCCTCTATCCACCTCCCTGGTGAGGTGAGGTCCCAGGAAAGACCCTGGGCACATGGGTGCTCTACATTTTATAAAATAAATATGCTGCCACCTTCTGGGAATTTCTTGAACTAGCATCAAATTATTCTTACACCCAGGAAAGGGAAATAATTGCCTCTGGGGTAGCAAAGGACCACTTTAGGCATCCAAAATAAAGGATAAACTGCCAGTAAAATGCAACTAAATTCTCAAAGTCTCTACATAGGATTTTTACCCTGGAGGCACTTGAAGGTAATACTTGACTGAAAGTGAAGGGACCACAGTTTGCAAAAGGACTCACACTATATCTTTCTACCACTAATAGGTATTCCAAAAGGTGAACTTAAACTTATCAACCTATCAATTGTACTGCATGAATATTACTCTGTGGACTGTATTCTGGATTTGGTAGCAGGGCTGGAACTAGGCATAGGCTTTCTGAGCCCTCTGCATTTGCAATCAGGATGAGGCACTGGAAGCTAGTTGGCAGCCAGTGGCATACTGGGAGGGGGGAAATGGCAATGGGAGGATGGGTGGAAGCAAATATGTAGGCAGGGGGGTTGTAGGCAGTCAATAATTGTGGGCATTGGGCTTGGGCACCTGTATCTTTTGGTACAGCTAACATTTTACTTGCACTGTTTCATGTAGACTGGAATTATGGCAATTTTTAAATTATCTGTACCACAATATTGCTATGTGAATTGATATGTTAGTACAATAAAAGTAGTACTCCAACAATATAAATTGCTCTTTCTGCCTGCAATACTTCTCCAAAAGTCCTTTAAATTATTGCTTTCCAATGGTCCCATAAATCTGACTTCTGACAGAAAAATTGGCAATCTCTTTTATATCTCCCTTTATCTTTCTTTCTACTAACCGTGGTTATAGTCTGATAACTTGGAAAGCAACCAATGAACAGTAATTATATTCTATCATTTTTACAAGAATTTTTTTTCTCTGTTGGATGTAGCGCAAAAATAAGGTTTCACATTAGTGATCTCTCTTCCAAACCAAAAAAAAAACATTCATATATATTTTTTAAATGTGTTTTCATGTTACTATACCTGGGGCTACTTCCTAAATGCAGTCTGTGTTACATGCTAAAAATACATTGGGTTTTCATAAAAAGAACCGTATAACCAGAGATGACTGTGTGCTTATTTATAAATTTAACTGGATATTGATACATCACAAGAAAGCAACATCATTAGGTCACACAGTATTGCATAGCACAAAGCATCTTCTCAGCATAGCACGAGAGGGCACAGCTTAGAACATTAGGCAAATTAGCAGAAAGCATATCCTTTTGACAGCTGCTCTGATTGCTTGTCTGCCATGCCCTTCAAACTGTCAACGTCAAAGCACTTCAATCATGTAGCTGTTGGCTATATTTGTTTTAATAAATCTGTCAACTGAGGTTAGACAACACTACAGCTGGACAATGCAATAAACTTTATTTTTGGACAGCAGTAAACATTTTTTTTCATCCTATTTAGTCTAGCAGGGCATCATTACCAAAGAATCTCAGTAAATTAAGCCTGGTCGTTTTTCTGCCCCCATTTAAATCACATGGAAAAGATTGAGTTTCCATCATGTACAGAGTACTGCTAGCTCACCCATGGCTTATTTCTTGCTAAAATGAACATAATCAAATACGAAGGCACTATTTAACAGTGAAAATGACTTCAGTGAAGGGTTAGCTTTTGGTCTGATTATACTTTAGACATTCTGCTGCCTAAAAAACAAAGATAGGCCACATTAATCCAGTTTAAGACAAATGCTTTTAATTCACTTAGCAGACAGTGGAAAAACAAATCCCTGCTTTGAATGAAAAGTTAGCGATTCACAACAAATGACTGAGATTAAAGTAATATCAACAGAATTTTTTTTTGTGGTTGAAGATAAAATAAATATTAATTATTAATATTATTATTATTATTAACTTTTAGCAAAGCTTCTCAAACTGTGGGGGCTGGCCACCTTCAGGGCCGACATCAAAAATCATGGGGCCACATACAAGTTATCTGTCTGGGTCCTTGAACCCATGAACACCAACAAGTAATACCAACAGTGTTTGCCGAGCTTGTTGTATGCACTACACAAAAGATCAACTAGCATTTAGGTAGGTTTTGTTAGAACAAAAGGATGAACTTAATGGATGTTTTTCTATTCAACCACAACTATTGAACAGCAGAGGTATTATTAGGATTATAGGGCCATGTAGAGCAGTTGCTGGGGGCCCAGGAACTATAGGGGGCCCAGTGGGAGTAATAATCAGATGAAATTATATTTTTGGATATAAATTTAAAGAAAAATGTCTTGATTCCAAAGTTTGGGGTCCCAATGATCTTGCTGTGGGGCCCAATAACTTGGTATTTCTGCCACTGAAAACGTATGCATGTGACAGCTCATATAAATAAGTAAATAGATAAAAAATATACTTAATGTTACTCTATGATATGTAATTCATAAAAATAGTTTAATTAATTCATGTGCTAACGACAGTCAGATCATTTGGGGTCAGTGCAATTTAAGTCTTTATTGGGTGTCATTGGCGTCTGCCTAAGTTTAAACCCTATAATCTTGCCTCTCCCTGTCAAACTGCACCGTAACACACGTTATGTAAGCTTATAGTCAAATCACTGAAGTTCTGAAGCATGGTATTAAGTTTTTATATACAGTACTTTACAATAGTATGAAAGTTATGAAATATTCCTATGTAAGTTGTGTATGTTTGTACTACAAGTCTGGACCCTCTTTAGGTCAAAATTTGACTGGGAGCCTGTGAACAGTCCCCCCTATACCCCCTGGTGGCGGCCCTGACCAGCATAGTAGTAACGTTACAGGGCAAACTAGTATGAGATTTGGGTTTATATTTTGCCATGCCTACTCATAATAAAATTAATTAAACTTGACATATAAGACATTTTTTTCTCATATACCCATTATTCTGTCTTCTCTGCCTGGGGCATTTGGGACTGCAGTTGTTTTTAGTGCTAGCACCCTCTTTTCTAGATATAGGTATAGGTATGGGATCTATTATACTAAAACGTAACCTTTCCCATAGTGTCCTCCTTAAACAGTTCTCTGTAACCTTATTAAGATCAGTATACTTAATGTTTATTAAACTAGCATAACTCCATGTTGATAGAAAATCAATCCTACTGGTTTGTATTATAAATGTTATTTAGTAGCCTTCAGGCATAGAGCTTTGCATTATGGAAAGATCCCTTATGCAGAAAGCTCCATGTCCCAAGATGATATACTATATCCCATGTAGGGGAGCAGCCATGGGTTTTTCTTCATTACCTGACACCATATGGCTAGCAGCTGTGAGTCAGAATTGATTAAGTTAGCAGTTAGACTTCTCTCTTGCTGTTATTCCACACTGGGATTTCTTTTTAATTTGAATTCAGCAGATTTTCTTTATACTTTGGAGGCAAAGAGTGGCATGATTACTCAAGCTTTTAAATTATGGAATTAAAAGTAAAGTTTTAATTTTACCACTATTTTCAATAACACTATATTAAAGTGCTTAGTTACTATAGGGCATATAGACTAGCTGCAACTGTTACCTGAATTGACTCCCTTCAATAAAGGCAAATGTGTCCAAATCTGCTACCTGTGAATTATGGTGATGCACTGATGCACCCTGCCAATCTGAAGCAGGGACACTTCAATTTAGTAGTAGCTCCAAAGTTCTCATTGCTGGAAGTGACAAAACAAGCAATAACATTGCTGCACATTTCAACACACAGTGCTGCCAATGAGGAAATCCAATATGCAGTTGTGTGCATTTTGACTGTTTAGATGCAATTGCACCAGGCAAACTCCCCACAACTCTTCAATGGGGCTGGGATCATGAGTGGGGTGCATTCTGGCTAAAAACTCTAGCATTTGCCTATGGAATTGCACTATGCATATAAAAAAAGTTGTTCTGCCTTTTACTCTTGTAGTATTAATCTCTTATACTGGAAACCAGAGTCAGACTTTCCTGCCAGTACACCAAGTGGTAACCCAATAGGCTTCAGTCTCCATAGGCCCTATATCAATTATACAACCTTAATTAATTTGTGATATTATGGTTTTTAAATTTGTAGACAGATCACAACACTCACAAATAGTACATGGACTAAATTCCCATGACTTTCTCGTAAGCGACAAGCCTCCAGCATGGTCACGTGTTTAGTTAGGCCCTTTTTGCAGTGTGTTATGCTTTAGTAGCTACAGAATGACACTGCCCAGAATTAGACAACTTGTTATCTATAAAAACCCCAAGATCCTTCTCACTTAAGGAAACTCCCAACACACTGCCATTTAGTGTATAACTTGCATTTATATTATTTTTGCCAAAGTGCATAACCTTGCATTTATCAACATTGAACCTCATTTTCCAGTTTGCTGCCCAGTTTCCCAAGTTAGACAAATCACTCTGCAAAGTGGCAGCATCCTGCAAGGAACCTATTGTTCTGCACAATTTAGTATCATCTGCAAAAATAGAAACCGTACTTTCAATGCCCACATCCAGGTCATTAATAAACAAGTTGAAAAGCTAGGGACCCAGTATAGAGCCCTGCGGTACCCCACTAACAACACTGGTCCAATTAGAAAATGTTCCATTTACCACCACTCTTTGTAGTCTATCTTTTAGCCAGTTCTCTATCCAGGTACAAATACTATGTTCCAACATTCCCTAATTTAACTAGTAACCTTCTGTATGGCACTGCAGTTTGTTGGCAAAATCTGATATGCACTACTGCTCTGAACTGAAACTTATAGTTAATATTCATGTTTTTGGACAAGTTTATCATGCTTCCCCATCTGACCTAACACATGGTAGAAGTAAGTGGGATTTATGGGCTAACAGAGAGATGACTTGTTAAGTGCCATAAGAAGCAGCCTCTGTAACGTTGGGGCAGAACTACACGGCAGACTTACCTGCATTTCCAGGACAGGAACAAGATAAGTAACAGGAAGTCGGGTGGTGTTGCAACAGTGATCTGATGTGACATGACAGAAGCAGCTTGCAGCATTTGCATCCTAAAGTTGTGTCGAGTCGGATCACCATTGCGACACCATCCGACTTCCTGTTACTTACCTTGTTCCTGTCTGACTTGACGCAGGCGGTTTGTCACCCAGCATCGGATCAGATGGAAATGCAGGTAAGTCTGCAGTGTAGTACTACCCTTTGGAGTAAAAGGGGCTGGTGACTATCATGCTACATGGCTAATTCTGGATCAGATAGTATTAGACTGGCTCTACTTTTAAACTCTGCAAAAAATGTCAGCACCGCAAATTATGTTGGCACTATATAAATAAATGATTATAAATGTTAATAATAATAAAAAAAATTCACAAAGGGAAAAAGAAGGTTTACTTTGTCTACTGCATAATATGGCAAAGTATTAAGTTTAACAGCAGACTTTTGGAGATTAATGTGCCAGGTTTATTTTTTGTACAGTATGGGGCGTATTTATTTAGAGTGGAGAAAAACGACTCCAGTGATGCTGCCCATAGCAACCAATCAGCCTTTGCTCCTCCCCCTTTTTTGAGTCGTCTGACCAAAAGCAGTCTTTATAGATAATGTTGTAATTGATGAGGATTTTTCAAACAATTCATTGTATCATGATATTTATATTTAATAATAATTTTGACATTTGTATTATATACTATCCCCTATATAAGCAATTTGTATCTTAATGACTACCCAATGAATACTCTTAGGAGTTAAATGTTTTTAGTGGGTGTGTTCACAGATGCTTTTAAATACTTAGATGCACTCAATCTGACTATGCTTATGAGGAAGTGGTGTGAACCATGAAACGCGCCAAGCGTGTATGCTCCATGCTTTTAAGGATTCTACAATGAAATTAGATTTTTAGCCCCAGCGACAGTGCTCCGTGCTTTACTTACTTATCTTGGATTTTCCTGCCACGGGGAGCTGGCTTAAACACGTTGCAGCTGATGCTAGAGGGCTGATTATTAAATGCTGATGCTAATTGCGTTGCTTTCTGTGCTGCCATGTAGTAATTATCTGTATTAATTACTAATCAGCCTTATATCTATGTGTACTGTATATTATGAGTTGGTCCCTAAGCTCAGTAAGTGACAGCAGCACAGAGCATGTGCAGTGAATCAGCAGACAAGAAGATGGAGAGCTATTGGGGCATCTTTGGAGACACAGATCTTTACTGCCAAAGGGCTGTGGTTGCATTGGGCTTCAGTTAAGCTTTAGTTCTTCTTTAACCATGGTTCTTTTCTGAGAGCAATGACATATGTCAGAAATTACAGAATTCAAGGCAACCAAAGAATAGAGAAGACCAATGTTATGTGTTTTATTTTACTTCAGAACTGCATTTTATGTGAATGATAAATGATTTGGACTGGCTGATATTTCAGTTGAAAAACGAGTGCTAAATGTGACTGTTTGTGCCACTGATAATACATTTTAAACACAAGTTTTCAATATCCTTTTTGAGTTCATCCACAGCTGTTTTGCAGTCAATGATATGTGTACAACATAAGTTAATGCCTGGCCTACTTTAAGGCTTTACTTTACAGTTTTGTTATTGTTGTGTAGTCCAGACACCTAGAATCAGTAGAAATAGACAATCTATATACAATGCATAGAAAAAAAATTATATATATATATATATATATATATATTATACTTTTCTTTTCAACACAGACACAGACTGTGCAGAATAGGAGAAAAAGAATGGAAGAGGCTACAAGGCTTTCCACACAATATCTTACAGTGCAGGTTGAAATAGAAGGTATTGCATTGTGTTTACTGTATAGAAGAAGAACACTGATCTGTGGTTAAGCCTGGAAAAATATTTTTTCCCTTCAGCAGCCTTGGTGTGGGTGGGGTGAGAACACAGAAAGTGATGTTGAGATTTCAGCTCAATATGCAAGCATTTTCACAGACTGAATTGCATAGGTGTTTTCTCCTCCATCCCTTTTATGCCAGTGGAGAAAGTGCTGGGTGCTCCATTACCTTAGTATGATAAGATTTTTAGAGAGTGTAGCTTCTAGATGCAATGCTTTATAGGACATATACACAGTGTCGGACTGGCCCACCAGAATACCAGGACAACTCCCGGTGGGCCAAGGTGTCAGTGGGCCCTCATGCTACTAAACTTTTGGCCTATTTCATGGCCATTCCCTATTTCTATGAGAACAAAGAGGCTAAATAGATAGAATAATTGATTATAGTATGTAAAAAATACAAACTAGGAGTATAGAGGTTGAATGAGGAGATGAAGAATATTAGTACTGAGAGTGGCCCCTGGTCTACAGTTTTTGGGTGGGCCCCTGGTCTAAGGTTTTTGGGTGGGCCCCTTGTGTCCCAGTCCGACACTGCATATACAGGGTGTTCAGGATGCAAAGAATGTGTAGGGAGACACACAACAGTATATGTGTACGGTGGGTATAGGGTTTTACAATATTGTTTATTTGAAAATGGATTTTGCAAGCTATGGAGGCAGAGATCCTTGGCTCAGGCAGCATTGCCACACAAGAAACCAGGGGAGGCATAAAGCTGCTCCTGGTAACATTAAGAGCCTAATTTCTGGGTTTTAAACAGGAAATTCGTCTCTATTAGTGCAGGAGATCACAATTGCAATACTGATGTGACCCGCACCCCAGACTCGCTTTGACGCAAGTTAAGGTAAGAGCATTGGGGAGGGAGGGCCAGCACCCTGAGGCGGCTTAGGTACCCGATTCCCTCCTGTATGGATGCACAATTTAGTAGGTTAAAGTAAATGCTAAGGAGAGTGAGTCTGGCAACAGCATTTAAAGCAGACTGTAGATAAGACAGGGAGGCACATCCCTATCAAATGTCAGATTGCAAATTCACGAGAGCTTTTCAAAACTCCCCTAACATCCCAAAAATTAGAAATTCGACCAATCGAAACTTGTTATTAAAATAAAAGTTTTAAAACCCAGAAGAACTGAAACGACCTGAAAATTCTAATCAAATTGGAATTTTTCAATTCGACACTTAATAAATCTGCCCATTATTGTAGAAATGCAAAAAGTCAGGAGAATGAACATACATCATGGTGGTACCTGCATTGATGTAGGGTCTAGGGTGGAATCAGAAAGTCGAAAAGAGAAAATGTGGGTGATGCTGAACCAAGCCCAATGACATCTAATAAGAGAACATGTGATACTGAAGTGATAGAGATTTGTCATTTATTATTATAGATGTAGATGTTGCGTGCAGAAATAGTGGTACTTGGTGCAATACATCTGAACTACTACTTTGAAGAACTGCACAATTCCAGATCACAGGTAAAAGTAGACAATCTTTATTTTCACATCTGATTTACAAACATATCGTCCGAGGGCTGACGCGTTTCGGGAAATGTTTGGGGGATGTTAAAATAAAGATTGCCTACTTTTACTTGTGCTCTGGAATTGTGTAGTTCTTCAAAGTGGTTCCGGAGTGTGCTGCTGAAATGGCTGATTACGTTCTTCTTAGTGACGGACTTAGGGCAGCAGCCCCCGGGTTACAGCCATGTTGGGGTAAGATTTGTCTTTATACCTTTCTATACATTTGTCCTGTGTGTGGGTAAATTGGGTAAATTGTACTGGCTCCAAGGCTTCAAAGAGCGGTCCGAGGCACCCGGACCAAAAAGTACCTGATGGTGACACAGATTCGGATGGCTGTTTCGAAAATTGTAGTCCTATCCCATTTTGTATATTTACATAACTATGTGAAGCCTGGGAGAAGCGGTGGATGTGTTTGTTTGGTGGCACAGGTGTTTGCGTACTTGGTGCAATATTGTAGTCATTGGGCACAAAGAATGCAACTTGTTAAACAAGGCTACATTTTAAAAAGAAGATCTAGATTTGGTTATTAGCATAATTCACGCAGTTTAACAAATACGTATATTTTAAGATGATTTATTTGATAACTTGTAAACTATGGAGGCAACTTAATGGCTCTAAAATCATCCTCTAACTTCCACTTGTTAATGCCAACTTTTTAATGCACAGTAAATGTGGTCTGTGCAATCTTCTGTTACATATGATTTAATAAGTAGGTGTATTATGTTGTGTAATTATAGAGGTAGCAAACCCTTCTACTGATTCGGGGGCATACCAAGAGGTCTGCAGTATAAAATACTCCCTCCCCAACCACCTCACTTACCTGAAAATTTGGGCCGAGTGGCAGGGAGGTGGGTCATCCAAGTGGGGAATGCTGTACACTCTGAGCCCTGCCAAAGATTTTTTGTGGGGGAGGGGGACTGGTGAGGTGGGTATAGTGAAACCTCTGTGGTTGTAGAAGTATGGTCTCACAATTAAATATTAGGTTTGGGTCACACAAAGCCTTAGCTATTGATGTACCGCACATTTTTTCAGAGACAGTGATTGGTGTCGATCTATTCTATCTGTTGCTGTGATCAAAACAAATCTACATGCTCCAGATTGTCTTTCCACAGGCATTTGTGGCAGCAACTGTAGCTTCTAACACTTTGAGTCATCTGACTACAGAAGCAGCAGTACAACCACACAGGATACAGGAACTCCAGGCAGCATGTTAAAAAGATCACATAGGTCAATGTCAAGACAGAGGATTAGAACAGGTGGTAAGAGCATTGCCCAGGTCCAAGAAGAAGGTCAGGGCAAGTTCAGATAACAGACAAGGGTCAAATCCAAAGGTAGTACATAAGTAACAGACTAGTTTGTGGTGCAGACAGATTCCAGCTTGGGTACAGGAGCATAGGGGCAGGATCATTTTATAGGTGCTTTGGTGCCATGTATAGACTAGTGTTTTCTGAAACTGATGCCCAGTGCACACACAGCTAAAGTAAAGTGAGAGTGTGCTGGGAAGTGTACCAGACCATGTACATATCTATCTAATATATTCACTCTTTTAGGAAATCCAAAAGCTTAAAAAACATTTTTTAGACATATTTTAAATGTAATAGGGTCCTGGCTTATGGCATGTATTCACTAGCGTAACTATAAATAAAGCAGACCCGTGGGATGCCTGGGGGAAAGGGGAGTCTGGACCATGGGTCTGTTCCCACTGAAGTTTTTAGGAGGATGTTGTGTGCCCCTTCAACAATTTGTTTGCAAGGGGGGAGGTCTGAGGCATTTTAATTACACCACTGGATGTTTTTAAAGCCCAGTGTATTCTTTTTGCAATTTAGTCTTGTAGTTTTCCTAGGAGCAAATACAGTACCCGAAAGTCAGGTGTAGATGATATTCCAGCTGCCAACAAAGTGCAAAATGTAGACTGGGCCCTGCCAATAAATATATATACATATAATGTGTTTTGGGATTTAAAAAATAAATAAATAAATATATATATATGATTGTCTATTATTATACAATAGCCTCATTTAGAGAAAAAATTCAAAATGGACAAAAGAGAAATGCATCAAACATTCTGGCATTTTTTTAACTAGTTGACACAGATTAAAAAAGACAATTAAACAAAAATAGCCAATTTTCTTACTTATACATATACATTATAGGCCCTGTAGTGTTTCATGTTCTTTTATATCAGCTCCAGTTCTTTCAGTATCCAAACAATTCCTGAATGAATGTACTGATCAGAGCAAGGTCTTTCTTGCTCAGCACCCCAAAGTATTGTTCTCCTCCTGTGAACATCACAATATATATAATATATAGAGAAGGGATGGAGCATTGCAAGTCTCAGAGTGCAAGCATCAGCGTTCACATGTACTCCATCACTTTCCTCCTCAAGCTAAAAATGACACAAGTATCATAACTGTAGTGTGCAGGACATTTAGTAATATATATATATATTTTGTTGAACATATATAAGCTAAGAGTAGCACACCATTCTAGTGCTAGCCTCGGGTGCATGGCAAATCTTTTAAATAGAACAAAAAAAAACGGAAACACCAATATTTAATGTGAAGGTTCAAAATGGTTGTATTTAAAACCAGCATGTACAGCCAAAATGACATTTTGGTTCCCACTGGGACCTTTCTCAAGGCAACCCAATCACATATACTGTATATACCCATAGTGAGCCAATCAATAGGAAGTGACATCAGAACCATTGCTCGTAATAATACACCTTAAAATAGCAGTTATATTAATATGAACAATAAAGGGATCATGTACTGATTAAAAGTTACTATTAATATATAACTAAACCATCATATAAGATGCTGAACTGTGGGGCGTAGTAGATGTGATCTATTTGGATTTTGCCAAATCATTTGATACTGTGCCCTACTACTTTCTAAACTATGGTCTGTTGGGCTTAATGAAGT
>CM044431.1:147801880-147822089 GCA_024363595.1 Xenopus borealis
TTGCTTCCTGGGAATGTTTTATAAACTAAAGGGTTATTTAGAGTCAATCATCCTGCCATATGGTGCATCTGAAGGGTCATCACTAGAGAGGTATGCATGTCACAAGCCAAGGTAGGAGTAATGGATCTAAATGTGATTGCAGTTCAATAAATGTCAATTCAGAAGCATGCTCATTAGAGTATGGTCTTATGTCATTATTTATTTATAACGTGAACATGATGCCTTCTAAGAAAAAAAAGTGGCGTCACTGTATATCATGCTAAACAGGAGTCATGTTTAATCTCATGGAATTCACAGCTAAGCCTCCCAGTTTGATATCCAGTACATTCTCCGAGACTTGCACTATTTGTGAACCAACACTTCTCTTATAAATATAGAAATTTGTGTTTTTGTTGAATCTTTGAACCGTAAACTCATTTTGGTACCAAAGGAAAATAACACACTGTACCTGTTTACTTTCTAGACTGTAGCAAGGTGCTGTTTATGTAGCGATTAAGAGTGCGCTAATGATGACCTTTTCTAGGTCTGCAGATAATTTCGATAGATGTGTCACAAAGTAATTATCTTTTTATTTGTGTCGCTTGCATCCCTTGTCACCCTGAACTTTATAATGGGAAATTAAAGGTTACCCAATCTCATTTGCATATCTTAAAACTATTATCTCTCTTATTATTCATATAATGAGGATGTAAGAGCACAAGCGGAGTGTAAAAAAAAACAGCTTTGTTTTTCAGCACATTGGAAGAGGTAAACAATAAGAATTTGGATGCATTTAGGAGTGGAAAACTCAGCAGGCAGTTGAATTTTTGACCTGACTTTAATGGTGTAGTCAAATACAAACTTTGTCAAAGCACCTCGCTTAACAGTGATGAGATGTTTTTAACAGCCCATCTGCATTTTCAAATACCATCTAGTCAGCAATATTTGCCAGCTGCACAACTACTTGCCGTCGGTAGATTTGACAATTACAACAAACTAACCTCCATGCTTACATTTCATTGCAACCAGTCGTTCTGAGGGAGTCATTGAAGGAAACAATGCAATTAGAGGCTGTCAGTCCCAGTGTCTTTGAACAAGCTTCTTAAATGTTATGATACTGTATGCAATAAAGTGAGAGCATCATTCTGCCTTTTCTGCCATGTACCATAACCCTTGCAAAAAAAATATAACCATCAAGCAAAAGGTTGAGCAGGCAATTCCAGAAATGGAAATGACGAACATCTTGAGAATTTGATAATTGTTTTAACTACGCAAACAATTTTTTATAGCTATAATATCATGAATTTGAAAAAAATTGAATTCTTTGAATTCATATTCTATTAATCATCTGCTAATTTAAAAATAAAAAAATAAAAATTAAGAATGGGAAAATCTAAAAAACTTGAGTTGCCTAGGACAACTCTTAGGGGCAGATTTATCAAGGGTTGAAGTGCAAAAACTGCGAAATTCGACCATCAAATTATTTAAAGTGTTTTTTTCAATCGAAAACTGACTGTTTTTTGGTCAAACAGGTCCTTTTTTGATCAAAGTAAAATAGTTCGATTGAATTGTTCAATTCGAACTATTCAAACTTGCGATGCACCGAATCCAGGATTCGGTTCGGTATTCCGCCAGGATTCGGACATTTTTATCAGGATTCGGCTGAATCCTTGTGCGTGGCGGAGCAGAATCCGAACCCTTAAAATCATGTGACTTTTATTCACAAAACAAACCAGGCACTTCGAGCGCAGCTCTCTTTTGCCCTCCCCCTTTCTAATTTGCATATGCAAAGTAGGGTTTGGATTCGGTTTGGCATATGCAAATTAGGGATTGGATTCAGTTTGGTATTCGGACGAATCTTTCACAACGGATTCATGGGTTCGCCCGAATCCAAAATAGTGCATTCTGTGCATCTCTAATTCAAACTTTTGATTTCTCAAAATTTTTAAAAAGACTCCTTAACGGTTATAGGAGGTTCCCCATAGGATAAAACAGCAATTCGACAGGTTTAAGGTGGCAAAGGGTCTAATTTGAATATTTTAAAGTGGCAGTACTTTGATTTTCAAATGTTCGAATTTTTTCAATTCAACTTGAATTTTGGCCTATTTGAAACTCAAAGTACCCCAAAATGACTTTGAAATTAAAATTTTTACATGAACTTGAAAGCTTTTAGATGCAAACATTTTTCTTTTATGTTTTTTCGAACATTTGAATTTTGGAAATTCCAATTTGAATTCATGAGTTATAGTGCAGCAAAATTCAAACAGTGCTTTTTGAATTTGATAAATCAGCCCCGGGGAAGTCCATTTAACAAAATTTGAATTTGAGTAGTTTTAGAGGTTTGGGTACATGTTTATAGCGCTCATTTAAATGTGAAAGGTTTTTCTAAAGTGCAGCAGTTCTCTTGTACCCCCTACAACAGAAAAGCAGTGGAATTTTGAAACTTAAACTGGGCCCAATGATGTTGATAAGCTTTAATAGCTGTGCTGTTAATTTCAGCTGGTTAAATTTTGCAACTATGAAAAGGTGTATCAAGCATTCATTTTTAATATACACCCAGCTGTTCTGCACTTTAAAAAGAAAAAATATGAACAATTTTATACAGTTATTTCAAAGATGAGTTTATATGATATAAACTATTTATCAATAAAGTAAAAGAAAAACAAAACATATTATATTTTTAGCAAGCTTTGGCCCATTTTCACATCAAAGGATACAGGATAGTTTACAAGTTTAAGTATGGGTTGGCTCGATGGCTAATTCACACTTATTATGCCTGTCTGGCTCTCTACATGGCCTCTCCTGGATGATTTTGGCTCACTCTGTTTCTAAATTAAATTATTCCTGCTTGTCTGTCCTGTACCTGATAGTTTCATGTTATACTGTTATTACACAAAATTATCTCTGCCTGTCTTTCTTTTTCCTGATGTGTTTTGGCTCATTTTGCATATCACTAAATTCTCCTTTTGTGTGCCTGTCAGTGGAAGTACAGTTATACAAGTTATATATATATATATATATATATATATATATATACACACACACACACAAGATAATTGCCTTTTGTATTTATTACCTTTGCTTTACTCTAGGTTCTTGCCTTGAAATGTTATTACACATGCTTTGATTTCAACCTGTTAGCTTATTTATTACCTCTCACATAACACAATTCTTCATTAAAGTTTTTTTGCCTGTTGCAGAGTAATTAACTTCATTTTCTATGGTTGTTAAACACTCCCTATTGTTCACTGTATTCCACTGTTTAGAGTATAGACACTGCTTGTTTTTTTTATGGTGGTGTTTTTCCAATATGAAAACGCTGGATAGTTGGATGTGATTTGCCCAAGAAAGTTAATAACATATTATCGCACTAAAAGAGGTTCAAGAGTTTTGGCATGCCAGTAAAAATAAGGATTCTTTAATTTCAGATGGTCCATACTGAAGTCTTGCAGACAGTATCCATGTGGCAGAACTTGGGGATAGGATCTTGTTTAAGCCCTAACAAATCAAAGATATGCAGTGACTAGATGTACAATATTTGCATAATTAATTGTTAGTAATGATACCATAGTCTTGCTGTGGTTAGCATGTCTTAGAAATAATGCCTGAATATACAAAACTAATACATATCACATTTAATACTTCTAATGCATCTTTTCCTTTATTTACTTTATACATTGATTTCCTACATCCTTGGAGCTCCAACAGAAAGAATAATTCAAGAGGATACATACAAAGTCACTTTTGCATATGGAGTGATTCTATTTACTATTCTCCCCCATTATGTCTTGCAAACTGTTTGTTTCTTGCAGAGGGTTCAAACTATTTGTATATTTTCTCTGGCTTCTTTTGTGTGGCTACTCAGGATATGGACCTCCCTTGCCTCTTAATGCTGATGTATCTCTAAATATATTAGACAATACTATTGAATGCGTTTTATACACATGTTTCTATCTGTATGCCCATGACGTTACTCTGTGCATTCAATTATGAAAGCAGGCTGAATCTATGTCTGTGGATAGTTTTGGTTACCAATATTTAGCATGGTAACACTCTAGGCATGGAAATGTAGCCAAGGAACCATAATGCTGTCATTGGAAATATCATATTTATTGATAGTCTGTCAACTGAACCTCATTCTTTTGGAAGATTAAGGGGCAGATTTACTATTGGTCGAATTTCGAATGATAAAAAAATTTGAAATTCGACCAGGGAATCGAATCGAATATTCGAATCGAATATTCAAACGATTTTTAAGAGATCGATCGAATTTTTTATATTCGATTTTAGGGAATGATCCCCATTTTGGTAGGTTTAATCTGGTGAAGTAGGTGGTCGAATTTAAATTTAAAGGGGAAGTATTCGACCATCGAATTTTCGAATATTGTAATAAAATTAAATTAGAATATTCAAATTATTCGAATTTGACTATTCGATGGTCGAATTTGGTCGAATTTGCCTAATTTGCATATTAGAAATTCGAATTTGAATCTTTTTGAAAATTCGATCGAATATTCGAATCACTCGTGAATTTATGTGAATTTAGTAAATCTGCCCCTGAGTTAACTGGGGGCTTCTGTAAAATAAGGATGTTCTTATTTCCCACATCCATTGGTATTTTGTCTACATGAAAAATTAAAATAAAATGGATAGATGGAAATGTTTCTATTTTTGTAAATCATGCAATCTTTTTCCACTTTTTCTGACTTTTATTAGATTCCTTCATTATGTTTGCAGTGCCTGTTGAAGGGAAAAAAATATCTGTGAAGTTAAGTTGTTATAGTTTGCACCTTACAATGCTTATTTATGGCAATGTTAAAATATATAGATTCACATATGTTCAATAAACATAGCAAGCATGGATTAAATAACAGCGATGTTAAAAGCATCCCCAGAAATGTAACATTTAATTTAATTCAATAAAATAAACAAAGAAACCCCAGTGCACATATATACACATACTTATACAGACCTATGTATACTCTCACATATATAAACGTTATACCAATATCTATACTGTATCACAATAGCCTATGATATTATGCTTGTCCAAGGAATCATCCAAGCCACTCTTAATTACATCAGAGTTGCATAATACAATTGTACATCAATAACTCATGAAAACGGTTACATGTATAAAAAATGTAACTTTTATATGAAAAGCAGACTGAGTCACAATCGCCGCCCAAAGCTCTTCCAGGAGCTCCTAGCAGAGCGTTCTGTCTTGCCGGCATCGCTCCCACAATGGCGGCACCCACGTGGGTTGCGGCGCCAGCGCGATGACGTCACAGTGTCCATACCTTTGGCACCAATATCAAAAATAAAAGGACGCCGGAGACCAAGGTTCAATGCCCAAGTATAGCTTTAGCTAATTATCCCTGGGTTTGTTCCTAAATTATTTCTTTATTGATTTCTGGACTTCTGACCTTTGCCTGAACCTGACCTTGCCACTTGCCGCCTGCCTATTGACCCTTTGCCTGGAGTTTGACTCTGAATATTGCCTGAACCTTTGCTGTACCTTGTATTGGACTTTAACCCTATTGCTTCCTCCTTGGTCCTGACTAACTCCCTCTGGGAGCCTATAGACCCCACTGACACACTCACCAATAGTAACTTTGTCAAACTAAGTTAATCAGAAAATACAAATAATCTTACACCACAGTGAATCACATTGTTGTGTGAAATAAAACATAAGGGAAATCCTAAATTAGCAGTAGCCAATACAAAGTCAACAGGAACACAGTCAATGATATACATCATGCATTCTGCAGATACAGTAGTTCTGTATCTTCTACCCTTTTTATTAGTAATCGACCCCTGTATATCTATGTTAGTAGACATCACAGGAAAATGTGTTTAATTCATCACATATAAGAAAAGTAACGTTTAATGACATTTCTTAGGGCTGAAAAAAAGAAAAAAAACAAATAAATTGTGTTATGCAGCAGCTTATCAAGCAGTCATGTCTAAGATATTTCTGATGCTAAGGTTTAGCTAGAGCAGCATGCTGTTATCATGTTTAGTGCATGAAGAATTTCTATGGGATATATAGTGAGAACACTTTTGCTCCATGCAGACTCTAACCTCCATCGATTTGAGATTTTATTAATACATTTATATGTTATTTATATGGATAAAATGTATTATAGCTTAGGTTTGCATTATAGCGAAGTATTTGCAGTGAACAGGAAATTTACAACCACTATACTCGTTTTTCTAGATTTTACAGTTTAACTTGGTAGAACAGCTTACCTTTCTTTTAAGTGTACTGTATCTCTTTCTAGCTAAAAAGAAGAATAGTCATTGCCATGTCATAGAATATTGTGGCATTTACATAATGAAGGAAAGTGGACCCATCTCACACAACATTCATGTTATGCATTACTATCCATTATAGGTAATACCTATTCCATATATGGTGTTATTACATTAAACAAGGTAAACTTTTTAACTCCTTTTTAACCTGCCTAACTGCTAGTTCTTTTTTTAGCAGACTTAAGTTATGAAGATCCAAACTATGGAAAGATCTGTTATCCGGAAAACCCCCTGAGCATTTTAGATAAAAGTTAATATACCTGTGTCTGCTATGCTTTCCATGTACAGCAATGCTAAAAAAAAATGCAAATGGGAATTTCATACATTTATATCCACCTATAATCACTTGGTTTTGTAAAGATCACTGGACAAATACTGTATATATTGTTTAATCCTTTTTATGTTTTGAAGCATAGCAAAGATGCCACACAATGATTTAGGGGCGACTGGGCATGTCCATTTTGGTTAGGATTACACATTTCAGATGGAAGCTATGAATTCCTATCACGTGGTTGGAGGTGTAAAAATTTATGAACTTGGCTGCACTCTTCTAGAGAGTTGAAGGGGACATTCCACACAAGTGTCAGTGCGTTGCTTATTACAGCGTGGTCATTAGTCATGGAAAAATTGACTATCTGTCATCACTAGCACAGAAGCATTCATATTTCATCAGCAAAGTGTGAGAGGCTTTAGTTCTGGATTACTGGGTCTTTATGCTAAATGGTGTTGCCTCTAAATTGTTCCTAGAATCACCTATATAATTCTTGGATAAACACCAAACAAACCTTGTGGGAACAGACTGCACATTGCAGAACAGCTGGAATAGCTCATGTGATTTATCTTTTGATGATGGATGCAAAAACATATGCTGTGCTTAGCTAAAACACAAATAGTAAAATTAGTAATAATAAAATGTGTTGATGATATAGTGATCTAGATGCAACGATAGCATTCATTAGCTTGACTTTTTTTTAAAAAAAAATTCTGTGACATCTATACTTATGAAGTGGTTATTTTTCCCATGATAAGTTTGCTAATAGATGAGAAAATAAAGAGGGACAATATATTGTTTAATAAGACCTATTTCATACTTGCTACTACTTCACACATCATGACACTCCCCGTTGACATTAATGAGAAGTGCTATGGGTCCTCCCATGCCAAGCTTACATTTTTTGGTGATTTTTGAGGGTGCAAAATATCTAACAGTGCTTTCCGTTGATGCCACAGGCATGTAGCAGGTAGTGAGTGAATCAATCACTGCTACAATTAATTGTGATTAATAGAGAATGGAATCTCTGGAACTAGCGGTGTGGGATTTTACAGGGCCAGGTTTTTCAGAGAAGCCATAGATATCTTTTACATCATCATCATTTTTATATGAACTGGTTCCTCAAGATATGGCATGTTGATTAAACAAACCAGTACATGGAAAACTTGGAGAGCACTATAATAGTGTATGATATGAAGGTGTTTCTGATGGTTGGATTAATATCCAGAACTTTCCCTGACAGCATTTTAGGGATTAAAGAAACTGGTATAGTAGACAACCTAAGACTAGGGGGTCCGTTTACTAAAGTGCGGTAAAAATTTGCGCACAAAATACAGACAAATTTAACGCAGAATATGTTTTCGCGAGTTTATTAACCTGCGGTAAATATAAATTTGCGAATTTTCTTGCGAAAGAATATGTATTCGCCAGTTATCGCATCCGCTGAAAATATCGCTACGTACATATTAACACATGGTTTACTAAGCAGCGAAATGTGTGAAAGACAAAATTAACGCCAGAATATTCGCAACATTTTACCGCCATCTATATAGTGGTGTTAACTTATTTTTTGGCCAGAAAATTCTCAATGGGAGTTTAATTCTCATTTAAACTGTACATTTAAATGATACAAAGAGATAACTGGTATGATTTCTTGTTCATAGGATTCTATTGGCAGAAGTGTGTGTTCGTGGGTGGATGAAGTATGGGTTTATATGATACATACATGTTTGATTGGTGTCACTCTGTAATGCTGTTGGATGGTTTAATCATCAGTCAATAAAGTTTATGAGTTTTGAAGATGCATTTCTGGCAATAAATGTCACAGTAAAAATTGCCATAATTAACGCCATTATTAACGCATAAAACAAGACTATTTCTAGAATAAATATATGCAAATGTAAATTGTCGCCAGAAAATTCGCAACTCGCTAAAATTACCGCTAACGTAAGCTGGTTCGCTAACGTAGTTACCGCAAGTGATCGCAATGACTTCTGAGCACATCGCTGTTTCGTTTAAAACTTAGTCGCTGCGAATATTCTCAGCGATAACATGCGGAAACTTATAGTCAAATTTACCGCACTTTAGTAAACGGACCCCTAGATCAGGTGGGTATAGTCTTTTAATGGCAGGAGATAGTGATTACTATAACAGTTCTAGAAGCATTTTGGTAGACTTAGTGGGCTTGAAATTACATTTCACATGCTCTTAGGGTAATGGCATATTTTGTTTAGAATTTACTGAAGCATTTAAAATGCCTGCTTTATTTTTAATCAATGGGATGTACCTCATTGCCCAAAACCCACAATATTAAAGAATCATTTGAGCAGGGGTAATTGTAGTTATTTAAACTGATTTTCATTAAATGATCTCCACTGTGGATTGTAAGCATTTGGTCAACACCCTGTTAAGGTCTATTCATCTTGAAAAACTTTTTGGACATATATGGCACAGACAACTGGTTGTCATGATCTCATTCAAGATCACATTCATGTACCTAATTATCCAAGAGACAGGAAAGTTTGCTTAGTAAAGCTGACTCAATAATTGATACTAATCTGCATGTATATTGTATTTTACGTACACATTGACAACAAAGAAGTACAGGGACAAAGCAATTCAATAAACAAAATATTTTGATAAGAACATACATTACACTTTTGTTTCAATGTGATAAACGATGGTTCCTAGAAATAGAGATTGCACTTACTGTACCATCACAACAATCACTGGGGCCAGTGCTGGGATTGGAACTTCAGCTAAGAAAGCCTTCCTTTTCATTTCATGTGCATATACTAATTCTTTTTTTTTGCTATTTAGAGGTGTATGAATCCTCTTTTTGTTCATGTTTAAGAGCTAAAACCTCATAATAAAAATAAACTGAAAGCCAATAATATAGTCTAGTAATATCTACTTTTTCTTGCAAGATAGAACACTGAGAAATTAGAAAATGTATTTGAATTAGTATGTATTTTGCACAGTGTATAAATGAGTGCCAGCAGCATACTGAAAGAGATTTGAGAAGATTGATTCTGATGTAAAACAGCACTCCAACAGCAAATCCAATATGCCTGCATACCAGTCAGCATCTTACACAGAAAATTGTCATTTAAAGTTCTTTTGGAAAATAGATGGAGGTAATTGAAATGGTATAAAAATTCCAGAGCTGGAGACATTGAGTAGAATCATATATTTTATAAAACCAGAGAACAAACCACATCAGATGAATTCATTTAACTGTGGGTACTCATAATGCATTTCTTACCCATAATACATTGCTTTTACCTGTGATTTTTAACCCTCTGGTAATAAACCTACCGATGGGATGTGTCAGAAACCAATAATAAATTTTTTTCATTAGTTAATGAGAAGATATTTTCTCATTTTTCAATATATAGTATATATATATATATATATATATATAAATAAACTGAGCTTATAGTGTATGTAAACAATCTTGATGGCCATAGGTCTCTTGAATAATACTGTTATTTTAATACAAAATCAGCCAACAATAATATATCTAGGCAGGGTCAGACTGGAGACTTTGGGGCCCACCAGGGGGCAAACAAAAGGCCCTTCTGGCAGTCCCCGGGGCCCCTCCCAATTTCCTGGCCTGCTGCCCGTATACGTTGTGCTGCTTGCATGTGCGAACATGTTGCATTGCACGTATGCACAACCATGTGCACTCATACATGACAGTGCAGTTAATTTCTTTATGGGGTAGCTGGGGGAACAAGTCTGGGAGAATAAAGAACCAGTTGCACAACATTAGTCAGTAAGTGAAGCTTAGCCAGGCCCAGATTTGTGTCGTTGCCACAAAGTCCGTACACTTGCGAGAGGTGTTTGGGTGGTGGGTGCTAGAAACGGCCCTGAGCTTGGCCTCTAGCTGTGAGAACATATAGTATGTACAGTACATTAGTCATGTTCGGGTAAGGAAAAACTCAACTCGCACCTGACCCTAACCAAGAAAACCTTTTCCCGCACCTGACCCAAAACCACAAAATGTTGCATCACATCACTTTGTACATTACTACTGTGTGCTTTTCTGGTTACCAATCTGCAATGATCGTCAAATTTTCAAACTTAACCCTCCCAACCGGATGTCAACCCATGGGTTACCATGGGTTATGGGTCAACTCACACATCATTAATGTACATGCAGTTGGTATGAGGTCTGCAAAGAATAATGGTCATATCTCCAATAAAATTTAAAACCCAAAACCAATAGGGTTGTAATAACAGGCTTCAAAGTTCAGGTTGAGAGAAAGTAGAAGTTTAGAACAGTAGTGAGGCAAATAAAACCTAGGCCATCCATGCTGAAAGACTCCATGTCTTTTATCAGGTGTGAAGCCCTTGATAAATGGCACAAAGCCTGAATGTTGCTGTGTGAATAAATCACATATTTGTGTTCCTACATGTTTTATGCTTTAAAGGAGAACATATTTTATAAGTTGAGCTTATTGACCCATGCCAAATGTCCAGCATCTTTATATTAGTAATTATCCAGGCCTTTCAAGTTGTTACAGGAGTTTCCCATATTGGATTTTGTTAGGAGTTTCTGTGACACACACATTCTCAATGGGCTCTCTGTAGCTTTTGGGAAACTAAGGGGGTTGTCACAAATCTTCAAGAAGAAAGTGAGGTTTGCCATATACACTGATGCCATGACTATGGAATTCTGATGCTAATTGTGCTGGTTTCTGAGCTTCCATCTACCAATCAGAATTAAGTAGCCTCTATATGTTCAGCATATTATTCATCTGCCGCTAAGTTCAGTAAGTGAATCAGGAGAAAGGAAGATGAGGAGCTACTGGGGCATCTTTGGAGGCACAGATGTTTACTGCTATGGGGCTGTGGTTGCCTTGGTCATGTATAGAATCCCACAACATAATATACATTTCTGCCCTGCTTATTTAGCTAAGCTTTAGTTCTCCTTTCAGGTGACTGCATTGTTTTAGTCTAGCTCTGTAATACTTATATTTACACTGAACTCAAGCACAGTTCAGACATTAAGATTTCTTGACTTCAAACTCAGTTTTAGTACTTAAACAAGCAGGAATGCATGCTGCCCTTAATATTTATTATTATGGAAATATCAGTTACATCACATTCATTAGCAATACTGCAAAAAAAGCTGCTGGGTTCCACTAGTTAGGCAATTAAATCTGTCTTGTTACTGTGAATATAGTGCTCGTCTCTCTAGACTAATGTAAAATAAAAGAAAGTGAACGCCACTTAAATATAAATTACCTTGCAAGCATCTCAAGTGGACTAAATAGCAATTGCAAAGAAAATATTGAAACTGGAATGCTGAGGCTTGTTATTACAGAAATGTGTGGTTCAGAATGATTTACTAAAATAACCATTATTTAGATCATTGCTCTTTCTGTTTGATGTATGAGAATGTAATAAAATAGCCTGAGCTGATAATGAAAATATTTTAGTATTGCACTTTCATAACTGTGCAAAATGATTAACAAACACTATTTTTGGGATCACATTGTGCCTATAAGATAAGTAAACATTCCACATAGCACCTACCTATAAAAAAATAAAAATAAAATAATCGTTGGGTAGCGCTGTACATTGCTTAACCCCTTAGGCGCTGTATCTGTCAGATAAAAGAGTAACCCAGAAACAGACATTTTTTGGTTGGGAAGCAGTTGAGTTATTAAAAGAAGAGAAGCTTTATGTTTATAGATTGCAGTAAATTGTAATGTACAACCAGACAACTGCATCACTCATGTCTGGATCAGATTCTTCAAATGCACTTGCCATGCAGCCATGTCTGGTTGCCAGAAAAAGCATAGCATTTGTAAATGTCCTTTTGCGTGTGCTGGCTAGAAAGGCAATATAAATCAACATCTCTTTTGTGGTGGCAGGTTAACGTGAGAAGCTAAGAAGTTGGATATTATCCCAGCAATGTAGACATGCCCATTATCTGTTTGGATTCCTAATATCTATCTTGCACCATGGGCATCCTTCAGAAAAGAAACAAACTCCTCCTGGATATAGCAGTTTATTGACTAATAGTTTGTATTGTCCATTATTATAGATCTTTTTGGAACACAGAACCAACTATTTTTTATACTTGCGAGTCAATGAATTTATTCAGAAAGCCACATAATGTTGAAAAGGTGAAATAAAAGTAATATAGCTAAAATGTTATGTACATTGGGAATCCTTCAGATAGTTCCTCTTGCAGGGACATGCCTTAATGTCCTTTTGGCGCCCCAGCAAAAAATTATCTTGTGCCCTGCCAACTCTTGCATCCTGAATGAAAGCAGGCGCTCATGAAATAAACATAGTAGATGCAAAGAATACTTTATTTACATTATTTACACCTTTTCTACAGACAGCAAAGAAATTAAGACTGGTTTGAGGAATAGATAGGAAATTGTCGGATCAGAGTCCTCACTAACACTTACTGAGATTTCCAAGTCAGCTATGGGCTACAGACGGCCAGTAACCTAGGGGATTTGCTTATGGTAAAGGATCTTAAACCTGTAAAACCCCCACTACTTGGTTGGGTACATTGAACAAATTTGGTTGCTTTAGATGCACTGGTTGTTTCACTTGCAGTGGCATGGCTCAGGGGTCTGTATTTAATCAACCACACACAGGGCATTGTTACAAAAACAGACTTACATGGTGTACTGTGCTCTTGTGGTTTTGCATATGTGGGCAAAACCTCCACTACCTACAGAGAACGTACGAAGAACCCCAGATTTGCCATTAGAACTGATCTGGCTACTGGGAAGGCAGATCATCCCATTGCAAAACACTTTCTAAATGGCACATGATGAGGTTGACAGAAATTTGGTACTCCTAAAATTGAAATCCAGATGGATTTATAGACTGGACACTCTAGTCCCTAGGGGCCTGAATGAACACTTGCCTTTATCCATTTTTATTTGAAATATTGAATATTATAACCATATCTTGGGGCCTAGTGAAACAATATTCTCTGATTGGGGCATGGACCAACACATAATATCCCTTCTTCTTTTTTTCCATGATAACATTTGTATGCATAACAGAAAGTTACTTTACTAGTTTGGTTTCCCTAGGGGGCCTCTGTTCTGGTATTTTGGTTTGCCTGTAATATTGTAAGATCCTAATATCAATATGATGCCAGATGACTTGATGCACCAGTTGAAGCACCATGTTATGAGTTATAGTCCAGCAAGAACTATTGTTGGGCACTGAAACAAACTAGGAGGCAAGATTTTTACTATGTACTTTGTTCATTGGGTCTAATGACCCGTATACACTGATATACCTGTATCTATACAGCTTTATCCCATGTATCCTTTTATATTGAGGTTTTAAACAGTTCAACTATCAGATCACCCTTTTAACCAAATCTACAGGTAGGTTAAAGGAAAAAAATGAATGAAGGATTTTTTTTACAATGTAAAATCATTCATTAGATCTCTTCATACACATGTTGTTATGAAAACAATCCCAGTTCTACCTAATCAAAGAAGGGACTATGTAATTATTAGCAACAGCAAAGCAATATTCAATAACATTTCTGGATTCGTTTTCTCATATACACTAGATTTACAGGAATAATGGCCTTTTCAAGCATGCTGGAAAATCTTTAATGATAAATGTACCGAGAACCTAGAAATTAGTTAATATTGCATTTTTATATCACTGGAAGGCCAGATGTTTCTCCTTGAAAAATTTTTTTGCAAACTACGCATAAGAGGAAAAGTTTCAGCTTAGACTGCGCATAGTTATAACTCTTATGCAGCATCCCATCCATATCCTTCTGTGCCAGCGGGGCCAGGGATACAATCTACAGAACAAGAACAATGAGCAACAGAGCATAGTTGTACAAAGAGCTTAGAGCATCACTCTTTATTTTCTCCTACTCTAAGGGATTTTTTGAGGTGGAAAACAATTTATGGTCACAAAATTCATCTTTCAACACAATTTAGTCATGCTTTATTTGGTTATTAATGACAAAAGGACACAGAACACCTTATTAACAGACTTGCTCTGGAAGACTAGGTTCATCATTTAATCTTTGCCATAACCAGGGCAATGCTGCAGTAAGCTGCTAATGATAAATCATATACTTTGTACATATACATATGCTGATGTAAAATAATATATTTTGTACAAAATATGTGTTTTTTCCCAAAATTCTTACTGTGAGATTATTTAAAAAAAAAATCATCTAATCAAACCTTTGAGTTATTTAAAGGAGAAGGAAATGTTAAACCTAAGTAAGCTTTATCAGAAAGGTCTATATAAATACACCAGTAAACCCTCAAAGTAATGCTACTCTGAGTTCTCTGTCAAAAGAAATACAGCATTTTTGTACTTCTATTGGGTACACATGGACTTCTGTATCAGACTTCCTGTTTTCATCTTAAACCTCCAGAGCTTGGGCATGCTCAGTTTGATCATCTCCCCCTGTCCCCTTCTCCCGCCTCCCCTCCCTGCTGTAATCTGAGCCTAGAGTTATGAAAGACTCAGGCAGGACGTGATGTCACGCCAAGCTAATATTGCAGCTGCTATCCTAAGCAAACAGAGGGGGTTTCTAGAGCTCTACTCTGGAGTTATTGTAAAACATTCTACAGAACAAATATAGCCTTCTTACTTGCACTTGTGGTTAATCAATTGACAATACACTGCCTTGGTAGCTTTAATTCTCCTTTAAGGAAATTTCCTAAACCATTGTTGTTCATTTGTAAGCTTAAATACAGGTTTAAAATTTATAACTAATCACGCCTTTTCTATAATGCACTATTTCTTGAACATTTTGCCTATTTCATTTGTTTTTAGATGGGGTCAGTTACCCCAATTTGAAAGCTAGAAAGAGTCAGAAGAAGAAGGTAAATAATTCAAAAACTATTAAAAAATCAAGGTAATTTGAAAAGTTGTTTAGAATTAGTCATTCTATAATATACTAAAAATTTACATAAAGGTGAACCACCCCTTTAATTTACCCATATTTTCTTAATGTACACATAGGAATACGCCATTTTGTTCACGTTTGCTGGTTAAGCAGCAGTGAGCAGTCAGTGAGTAACAAAGCTACCTTGTCTCTTTAAGACACTTTAAAACCATGTTTCTCCTCCAGTATAAGGCTTCTACCAAAAAAGTCATCCTTGCATTCATAGTAGCTCAATGTATGTATCCTCTTTGTATAAACACCAATCACCATCACTGTCAAGCAAAACAATTTATGCATTTATATATTCTGTTAGAGTACACAGTGCTTTCCAAGACAGAGGAACAGGTTAAAATATACAATATATTTAATAAAGCAGAGTGAAATATATTGTCATCCATTGCAAATTATGAAGGTGTTCCTTGCCCAGAGTAGCTTACAGTTGAAGTACTAAAAGCTGGCTAAATTGTAATGTATTCCTTTTCTTTACTAGATTTAAAACATACTATATATATCATTTTTTTGTTTTATTCTGTGTCACTTTTCTGTATAACATTCTGTATTTCCACAGGCAAGCTTGTTACGTCAGTAAATCAGTTAATGTGTACAATTGCAAATGATGCCATGTACATGGATCAATTGCCCATTTTAATGATTTATCCATTCGCTTCTCCTATCAACAAAAATAAAACATCCTCATTGCAATCTACGGCTGGTATATTTTCTTATTGCATATCACTGATGTAATAACACCCAAAGCAGCTAATAAGAGTTTTGCTTTCTAGATATTACTGTTATTTCTGTAATTACATGATCTCCCCTTCTTTTAAGTGTTATTATCTTCTCTTTCACTATGTTTTTGAGATTCCGCCTTAAATTCCCCCTTGTTATCATTCTCAATATATTGTAGCCGGTGCTTTCCTTTATTAATTATATAAAGTTTATGTTTACCTTTAACTGCTCTAAAGTAAATCATAATATAATACACTAAGGGGCAGATTTACTATTGGTCTAATTTCGAATTGAAAAAAATTCGAAATTCGACCATGTGAAATCCTTCAAATCGAATTTGAAGGATTTTTACTGAAATTCGATTGGTTGAACGATCGAATATAAAAATTCGATCAATTTTAAGCATTCGATCGAATTATTTTATTCGATGAAATTTTTTGAATCCCAATTTGGTAGGTTGAAACTGGCGAACTAGGCAGTCAAATAAAAATTTAAAGGGGGAGTAATTCGACAGTCCAATAGTCGAATATTTGAATAGATGTTTATTCAAATTATTCGAATCATTCGATTCGATCGAATTTACAAAATTCACTGGTCGAATTGGTCTTCAAAAACATTCAAAACTTCGAATCCTTCACACAAATTTAGTAAATCTGCCCCTATGACGAGAAGTTGCGATTGTAAGGATTAAACTGCCTTCTGAATGATTGCATTTTTTTCAGGTTCAATGTAATTTAAAAAAATATATTTTTCAGGCACAAAAATTTTTATTTAAAAGTCAAGATTATGGTTTGTATATGTGGATTTTAGGCTGCAGTATTTGCATTGTGCTGCTGGGCTTCCTTTGATCCTCCATAAAGCTGCTTCTTTTGGTCCTCATGGAAAGACTGTAGCATTCCGATCCTGGATTCCAGCCTCTGTGTCCATTCTTCCCGTAGTCTGTGACAAGAAAATTTTATAAAACCATTATAATTTGCTGGTGAATACCAGCATAGATTATATGTGTTTTTCCAAAGGGCAAAGTCTGGTTTCCAAGTGGATGTTTTTTGTAAAAAAAATCATCAACACCAATTGCACTCTAAATTGGCTTAGAAGAGATACATATTTATAACATATGGTTTGAATTCTGTATAGAAATGATTTTCGATCTGGAACATAACTTACTAAAATAAAAGTATACACCTGAGACCCAACTAGTTTAGCCCTAAAATTAAGCTTGCCACATACACAAATTTGTCAAAACATTGGTCAGTTGTTCAACTCTCCATCTTACAAATTCACTGGTGTCTGTCCCTCTGTTTCCACTTGTAACTTACTGTAAGTAACTAAAAATCAAACTGTAGACAGCAGTCCTTGGTGTGCATACATTTGCCATTAAAAGGGATGTAAAGTCAAAAAGCAACAAAATCATGCAATAAAATGTTTTGAGAAAACCAGCAGGTTTGGGGGACCCTTATTATTAAAGGGAGGTCAGTTGGTTTATGAGAGCAGGGAAAAAGCAGACATTCTGTTATTTTCCATCTGTCTAACAGCTGAGTAACTGGCTAATGAAGGCTTGCTTTTTAAAAGACCTAGTTTCAATAATATAACTTTTGATTCCTGTGTGACTCAGGAGGACATTCATTGAAGTCTGCCTATGGACTGATCACTTGAAAATGTGGTGCTGCTATTCAAAAGGGATTCCATAGGAAAGCTTTTGGAGGGAGTAGTAAGGGATAAGAAACCTTTTATAAAGAAGTGTAATTGTAATTTTTTTTTAATACTATATCATTCTACATCATGAAAGTAGCAGCTGGTTATGCTCATCTTTATGAGCTGTATGATCTGATCACATTTCAGAAGAAAGTCAAAATAAGTAGAGAACATTATAAATATGTTTGTGTAGTCTATACAGAAAAGCTATAGAGATAGTGATTCGTGACTCTGGATATGAGCAAATCAAGGACACTTGTCTTATACCACAGCATGATAATGAGGAAAACTGAAGCAATGTGATAAAGTCAGACACATTACAACACACTAAGCAAATTCCTATCAAAAGCAAAGTTACTGTGTCAATAAATTACATCATGCTTATAACATGACATAATGTATTATTTTATATAATTTATTATAGTTCAAAAGGTCAGTACACCAAAATTATAAAAAAAAATTCTCAATGAATTATAAAAGCAGTTTTGCGTACTCTATATATTGTTATTATAGTACCAAAGTTTATCATTACCTTTACACTTATTTGTAAATGTATTTGAAACTGAAAGCATTATTTGTCACATGAATATCTATTTATTACATAAACATATTTATTTATTTTCCCTGGACTGGTTGAGAAATGAAAAAATGGCTCCCCATTCCCTTGAAGCACTGAGCGGCGCGCATATGTTAATGGTGCCGCATGGCTTGCATGCACTAATGGCATTGCACAGCGTGCATGCGCTAACATCGGCTCGCCAAACAATTTTTAAAATTGAATCGGGAGAGGGGGGTCTGGCCCGGCGGGGGCCCAGGAGGGTCGGGGCCCACCAAGTTTTTTCCTGGTGTCCTGCCGGGCCAGTCCCACCCTGGGCTGAGTTAAATGAGCAGCATTGTATTGTACTGTATTGTATTAAAACACCCCAGCCTCACAGATAATGATTCAGTAAATATGCCAATCCTTAGCAGTGGAAGGTCTGCTCAGGTCTGGACTGAGAATTAAAATAGGCCACACAGAGGCCCAAACAGCCCTCACCAGCCCACTAAATACTGACTTTCTATGAGACCTTATAGCAGCCCCTCTGGCATTTGCCAAAACCCACAGATTGCCAGTCCGGGCCTGGCTCTGCTATATACCTGCATAGTGAATGTCTGGTATTTATGAATTTTTTATTAAGGGGGAAATTCAACTCTCAATTCATTCGATTTTCAACTCAGAAGGCTTCAGCAAACTTTGCACAACTTATTCATCAAAATAAGAAGTTACATTTAGGAGCCCAATGCTGGCAAAGTTTTGCTAGTGTAAATTCGTCAGTGCGAGCATTTCATAGCGAACTTTTGTTAATGATCATTTCTGCCTAACGAAACTTTATTAATACACTTACACTTAAGTTAATTTGTATAGGGTGCATACATATACTGTAGGTCATATATATATGTCTTTAGTAGAGATGTTGGTGTAAATGCTTGAAGAGGCCCCTTTTTATTAAATATGTCCAAGGAACCACAATAAAAACAAAAGAGAACCTCTAATGTCTTAGACATGAGCCCACTCTAAAGCAAATGTGGCATGCCCCTCAAATGGTTATGAAAAATGTTAAAGCACAATTTTTTAAGAGCTACAACTTTTAAAGACAATCCCACTTTAAAATATAAAAAAGTCAGCTTTTAAAAAAAAAAAAATGTATAACTTTTCGGCATACAGGATATGATGTTACTGACATAAGATTGAGGAGGATGCAGCTTCATCTTATCAGTTCGCCAGGACTTACCTTGCGAAGGCAACTCTGGCGCAGGGGTTAATTAAATGGAAAATACGTATTTTAGTGAATCTGAAACTTTGCCTGGTGAAAGGGAGAGAAACTTTGCTAGCGTTGAACTCTTTCACTAGCGAGTTGATATCTCCGTCTTTCTAGCTCATGGTATTTCTGGCAAAGTCTCCCTAGCAATGGCCACCTCTCCCTTTAGTGGATTTGACCCTGCAAATCACGGTAGGGATTTGCATTCATCAATTAGTTTCTATAATTCAATTTTAAATAAAGATATTAACCCATTGTGTATACTGTATGTAGTTTATCTATAATCCTGTTTAGACTCTCATAAGTGGGAAAATCAGATTCCTAGTTCTCATTTGTTTTTTTCTATAGTATTGTTCTAAAATGAACTGTGTTTTGGAAAATGTTGGTGGTCTATGAATGAACGATACTTAAATTATTAATAAGAGCCACGCTTGTTCTCATTTAATGTCTTGTTCAATGTACCCTGTCATGTGTATAATATATATATATATATATATCTATATATAT
>CM044431.1:147823974-147840783 GCA_024363595.1 Xenopus borealis
TGAAGCTGGCAAGAAAGAGCCTTTAAAGGCTTTTGGCAGCTGCACATACAGTCATCTCATTTAGCAACTATATGAGCTACTACTGAGTTATCATTGCTGTAAGCCAACCTAATCATGCTTCTGAAGCAACCAATTTGTTTTTTAGGTTCTTTAATTGCATCAGTGCATGCTTTATAATGTTCAAAATGTGTATCGAGCTGCATCAATCTTCCGTGAGCTGACAATACAATTTCTTTTTAGCAAATGAATAACAAACACATCTCTTAAAATTTCACAACTTAAGCAGTTATACAATGGATGCATTATACACTGTGTTAATCCATCTATTCTGTCATCATTTATTTGAATGCTTAATTGAAGCACTGATCAATCATTATAGTTTCAATCATTACATGAAAATTGTTTCTTAGCAACCTTCAATAGTCTTTGTCACATCATTAACACTAAACTGGCTTTATACTCACTTTGAAAGGGCACTTTTATTTTTCCGGTCATGTTCACACTTGTATTCTGTTGTTTGCTTTTCTATTTTTTTCTCCCAAAAATGTTTCAAGCCATCAGCATCATGGGTCATTATCTCACGGTGGCCGTTGAGATTTTTCTTATTCATTTTCTGAAAATAATAAATAAATGTTGACTTGTACAAGTAATATGGAATGCAATACATTAATACTGAGTTACATGTTTTAAATACATAAAGCCCTGTATTATATGTTTTTGACTACACAAAGAATAGAATAAAAAAAAGCTTCAAATTATACAGCATAAATACACCAACAATTATTTTACTGTTGTTTAAATGATCTAGTACAGGGACCATGGCCTGTGCCACTTGGGTGGCCCTCGGGTGACTTAAATAGTGCCCCCTTTTTTTTTTTTTTTAATTAATCAATTACACCCAAGTTTGATCAACCAAATAGTTCTTAGAGATGACTTACACAAAACCAACGATCACAAGATTCAGTTGGAAATGACCAAACTGTATGAAACTAACAGTGCATTTATTGCCAGTGTTATATAATTAATCCATAGGCTACATTTATAAACCAGGGTAACAAAATCTGTACCAGTTTAAGAAGCATCATATAACCTTCCATTATGGTAGCATGAGAGCTTTGAAAATGCTGGTGAAAATTAAAACAGACTTGTACTTGTTGGTTATGCTTTATCCTATGTCCAAATAAATTTTGCTCCAAAAGCCAAAATGATTGAGAAATCAAGACTGTAATTGTTTCTAGTCTCTACATAGAAAAAAGTATTCATCAAAATTACAGTGACAAATGGGAGCAATTATTAGTGAGGGCACTCTGAGGTTGACATTTACTATAATGGGTAGCTATTGGATTTTCTCTCTCTGACTGCTATAGCACAGTGATTGTTGCTCAAAAATCCTCACTCTTGAGGTTGAGTCAGCTGACAGTGAATCATATTGTTTCTAAAGCAACATTATACTAGTGTCACCTTCAGAAAGAGAAGTACAGGTATGGGATCCAGAATGCTCAGGACCTGGGGTTTTTCAGATAAGGGTTTCACACTGCTTATTTGTTTCCTACCCAGGTGCACGGTAAAGTATAATTATGTGTGCATATACAGCCAAAGTGATGTTTAGGTCCTCTCTGGGACCTTTCTCAATGCAACCACACCCCACACTGCATCAAGTTTAAAAAGCCAACGGTAAATAATCAATTAGGAAATTACATCACCTTAATAAAGTGACTAGTCAATATAAGTTAAAGCAATTACATTAAAATCCCTACTCATCATTTATAACCAAAAAGTGATTAAAATACAGTGTTATATTGTATTGAAATATATGTGAAGACATCCACACCATGGAGAAAGAGCTACAAAGGGCAAATAATTAAACTATCCAGGCATCAACTTATAGCAGGTGAGATTAACTTTTTATTACAGGGGCTGTCTTTTGTACCTTCAGCAACTATTAATAAATATTGGAACATAGTGGATAACTATAAATTCAACCGCACACTCAGGTTGAAGGAACATTTTAAACATTCTGTGCCTAATCCTCCACTAGCAGAGAATCAATGCCCTTCTCTTAAAGCAAAAAGGGAGGCTTTCTGGACTTTTGAATTAGATTGTGTGGCCCCCAGGGGTCTGAACATGGCATTGCAACTAAACAGTTTTTTATCTACAGGATAGGTGATACAATACATGAATTGAGTAGCATGGCTTCTACACCCTTCTGTTATGCTTGTACAATGATTATGCCTACAATATTTATTACAAAGATTTGCCTCTAGTGTATTAGGTGTATTAGGTGAGGGATAATTTTTGACATTTGGGAGCAGAGGTACTATATTATAAGCTACTGTTTATTATCAGCATAACCTAAGAACCTGTAACAGATATATCATATTCATATTTTATTCTATTTATTACGCAATGTACTTTTGGTTAAAGGTTGCATATAAATATATGTTTCACACAGATTTTGTATCTTGATCACCTTTTGATTATAAATGATGCCAAGTATGGATTTTAATGGTGTAATGTATTTGCTTATAATTTACTGTAAATTGCATGTGTCACTTTATTATGGTGATTTCATTTCCCTAATTGATTAGTTACCATTGGCTATTTAAACTTGATGAAGTGTGGTTGCACTGAGAAAAGTCCCGGAGAGGACCTAAATATCACTTTGGCTGTATATGCACACATAAATACAAAGATTTGTTTTTGCTGGTCTTTTTGGACAATGTATGATACTTTAAGGTGGCCATAGACGCACACATAATATCGTACAAAATGAATATTCGCTCTATATACAGTGCGTGTATGGTAGGAAATGAGCCGGCCAAAATCTTCAGAAGATTAAGATATCGGTCGGCTGGTTGATCGGGCTGTATGGAATTTTGATCAGATGCCTTTGAAGACACCCTTAACAACGACCATTGTTAGTGCTTAATCGTCAGATACAGGTGCAATTCTATTGTTTTTACATTTATATCTGACAATTCAGATCTATACGTGTGTGTTGAAACGAACAATCTTTATTGGAAGGAACTTTTCCAAGAAAGTTCGTAATTGTTACGTCTATGGCCAGCATTTCTGTGCACCTGGGTAGGAAACAAAGAAGTGTGCCATCCTACGTATAGATCACTTATCTGAAAATCCACAGGCCCTGAGCATTCTGGATCCCAAACCTGTACTTGTCTTTCTTAAGGTGAAACAATAGCCTTTGATATTATGTATGCTAAAAAAGTAATCCAACCAACTCTTAACGGCATTAATAGAATTGTTCATCACAGTAACACCTGGAGGACATATAAAGAGGTGAGATTATGTTGTCATCCCTTGAGTTAAAGGAGAAGGAAAGTGCTTTTATGCTTGGGGTACCAACAATGAAGCAAGGGTTCGTAAGGGTCTTCTTCCTTCAGCTGCACATGGGCAGTAAGAGCGAAAAGTCAAATTATAATGAAAAAGTCAGCCGTTTCATTCTACTGCGCAAGGCTTTACTTATATGAAAAAACTATTTACATATGGCCTGTTTTATGTGTTTTTTTTTTGCAAGTTTAGTTTCCCTTTCATTTTCTTCCCCTCATCTTGAACTTCAACCCTAAAAAAACTGGAACACAGTGAAATCACATTCTACCATTTTCAAAGTGTCCACTAAACTCAAGTTTTGGAAACCAAACTATGAATATACAAGTTTTGCTACAAAGAAAGAAACCCCTGCAAATCACAATTAAAAAAAATTGTTGATAAATCTGCCCGTTAGTCTTGTAGACTTCTACTTTAAAACACTGAATTTATAGAGAAAATCTACTTTTTTAAATCAAAGATAAAGTATTTCTAGGTTGTGATGACCCTGTCACATTAAGGTCAGAGAGCCTTGTAACTGTTCCACCAGACATGTAAAATTACAGCATTTTATATTCTTAATGTTTGAAAAGTGCATGTTTACTTTTCAGGGTTGACCTTTAAAACATACAGAAGGGTCTAATTAAAAAGAGACATTGTAGAGATGCATGGCTTAATTGGACTAACAGAATGATTAATCTGTTTTATGTTATAATTCTGAAACTGACCTGCATGAAAAATGTCACTGTTAATGATTGTCATGGCTTTTAATTATTATTTGCTGTAATTCAATACCTATTATTGGAAGGAATTAACTCTAACCACTTTAGCAGAGACAGTGACATGAAGTGAATTTCCAGTGTATCCTTTTGTGTATGGGTTTTCCTGTGTACAGTGAATATGCATGGAAGCCTATATTCAAACTGCCATTTTTTTTGTAGTTTTTTCATATTTTCCATTTCAGTGCAAAAACAGCAATAAATGATGCTTAAAGCTAGCAAACATTATTTTGTCAGGTTTTACATTTTTGTTTTCTTATGAAACAAGTATTTTTATTTCATCATTTTACATCTAACTAGTGCCACTTTCATTAGGTACAGGTATAGGCCTAGGTATAGGTTCAGCACATGTGGCTAACCTGAGATTACAGCAGGAGACTTTTGTGCAATTGTATCCTCTTGAGACAAAATGTGTTCACAGTTGAGTTAATTTTGGCAAATGAGACACAATTTCCAGGTGCAATGCAACTGTGTCAAGTGCATCATTCCCTTACTGCATTGTGGGAATAAAACATTGCACGTGCCAGTGTAAATGAGCCCTATGTATCTCTTAATCACTTTAATGGCTGAAACTCACACAGTGAAAATAGTGGGATTCAGGTAGGATTTTAGACAAAAGGGAGGGGGGAGAAAACTAGAGTATAAGCCAGCATAATGTAATGTAACCAATTGATTACAGCTTACTTTGCAGTCACAGAAGTTTTTCCAAGCGGAATACTTTTCTCCCAAACAACGCCAGTTTGCTAAACATTAAATATATTGTTTTAAGCTCATTTGATAATTTATTAGCATTCCAAAAGAAGTGTAATGAAGCACTGAAAGGGGTTGTTCGACTTCCAACACTTCAGCTCATTGGGTTTCAGATAGTTCACCAGAAATAAAGACTTTTTAAAATCACTTTCTATTTCTTCTTGTGACCATTAGTGATGGGCGAATCTGTGGCGTTTCTCCAAAAATTTGCAAAATGGCAAAAAAATTCCCAAAATGCCGGTGGTGTCTCATTTTGGACGTGGATGCCAGCGCGCATTGTTGGCATTGAAAAAATGGTCGCCGCCATCCAAAACAAGAAGGCTGCGAATTTTTGCCAGGCGAATTTTACCTGGCCTGGTGGCGAATTTCGTTTGTCTGATATTCAAGTGTAAGTTTTAATTTTTTACCTTCTTATGTCTTTCTGAAGCTGCTCTGGGAGGGGGTATCTCTGACTGCTGAGCAGAGTCTCCGAGATGCAGCAGTTAGAATTGATACAATAGTTACTAATATTACACAGATGCTGCTGAGAAGTGTATTAACTTAATGTAACAAATGGTACCAATTCAGAATCTGCACCTGTTTTACCAGAGACAGGAACGATCAACTTTAATTTTGGAAAAACGATAAAAAATAACAAAAACATTGGAAGCGATTGAAAATAGTCTTTATTTTGAAAACAACTGAACAGAAAAAAGTGTGGAAAATGAAAAGCCATTTAAAGATATTAATGGAACTCATTTATCAACACTGGGCACATTTTCCTGTGGGTAGTAAACCATAGCAACCAATCAGTGTCCAATCAGCCAGCTGCAGGCAGAACAATGAATGTAGAAGTTTTTTGTGGGTTACTACTCACTGACAAATTTGCACAATGTTGATAAATGACCTCCAAAATAGTTTTTATATATTTGTTGAGATGTTTATTGATGTTATTGCTAATTGTTGCATTGTTTATGTTTATGATTTGTGATTGGTGATCTTGGGCTGGTTGTACTGGGAATCCACAAGAGTAGGGTGGGACGAATTCCCAAATCCGTTAGCCAGGTTTTCTGGAAGCCCTAGGCCTATTTAGTACCCCTGACATGTGTGTGAGTGAGACAGACTGCTGGAGTGCTCAGTGTGGGAAGGTCTGAAGGAAGGCAAAGCATTGATTTTGTGTTAACCAGGAGGCTGGATATTTCTGCTCAACTGTTATCTCTTCTACGGTTACTTTCCCCCATGCAAGGGGAAATTCTGCAGCAGCTGAAAAATAAACATGGACAGGAAGCCCTAAAACCGATCCTGGTGTGTTGAGTCGCCTCATTTTGCAGCCTACCATCGAGTGAACCCCCACAATAAATAAATATATATATACAGGCTCAGATTTGTGGAAAGGACACCTAGGCCCGTGCCTAGGGTGGCAAAATGCTGCCCAGCCACACCCACATTGGTTTAGAAACACTGGGGATATGCAGGAGATACAATAGTTTTTTAAGTTTCCCATGCACCAATCCCCATTGCTCCAGTCCTGATGATGAAAATTTGCAAATAAAGGCCAGAGTATGGGGGCAACGAACAGCAGTGGGCCTAGGGGCACCCACTATGTCAATCTGGCCCTTTATATAGTCAGGTGATCCCACTGGTGTCTAATAAAAGGGAGTTTTACTTTGAAAGCAGCAAGTAAGTTGCAGGTAAAACTTAGTCCCTTTGTAAAATGTATAATGAAGCAACAGAATTCTTAATGAATCAGATGAAAATTGAGCGTAGGACTGGCCAGATATGGGATGACTTTGACGTAGTTGGCCAGCTTAAATATATTGCATTATATGGACAAACAATCCCTGTTTTGTTTAAAGGGTAAGGCATTTTTTAGTAGTTGTATGCACAAAATGTCTCAATGTCTTAAATATATTAATAATGGGTTGAGTGCAGAGGACCTCTTGTATTTGTCTATATGTTTTTTTGGTCACTGCCTCATTGCACCCCCACCTAATTTTAAAAATTAGTGGTGAACAAAACTTTTCCTTGTTTGTTATATATAGATATAGATATATATATTCACCAAAGTATGTGCAGAAAGGGTCAGCTTTCACCCTTCCCACCCTTGCAGTAAAACTGTATATTCTCCCTATAACTGGAGGATATTTTTGTTTATCTACCAATGTCAAATGTAGCCAAAGCTCCAAAGGCCCAAAGTTACTACTTCTTTGTTGGCAGTGGGTTCTGTAGTTCAATATAGAAGAGATTCTTCTTATTTATATAAAAAAATGTAGCCAAAGCTTCAAAGAATTTTACTCACATCTTTAACAAAACATACTGTAGCTTATTGGGTGACATTGCATAAGTTTTAAGCATATATTTCCTAATGTGTGCTGATTTCATTATCACAGCTTTATATTGCATCTTAACAACCTGCTCCTAGTTAGAACCCAATGAAACCAATCCACTTACTGTAAGTTAGTAATTAAAACTCGTTAATGTATACTTAGCCAACTGTGAAAACTATAAGTATGGCATATGGTGTGGGCATTAATGCAGAATACAAAAACAAACACTGCATTGTTTGGAAATGAAAACTATGACTTAACTGCAGATACAGCTAAAACAAATAACATATTTTGTCTGTCTCACTTCAAGTTTTAGTCAAACAAATGCATTCATTTCTTGAAAAAAAAAGGAATGGTGGAGCATAGAGATCAAGTTGTGTAATTTCATTTGCTTTCTTTACTAAAAGGCAATGCATCGCAAAGCAAAAGGGCTGTAAAATTGATTGGCAATCCATCAGAGCTGTGAATATTAAGTCATTTGCCCTTTCTTTAAATGGCCTCTGCTGCAACATTACCCAATGCTGATTGGGCCACTGGTGTTGTTTAAGGACTTGGCAAGAATATAAGTTTACTGCTAATGTTACTGTAAAAGATCACATCCTATGGCTGAGCAGTATACTATGTAGAGTGTGGAGTGTAAAATTTCTGGAGATTTGCCTTCTGAGGCATGCCAGCTGGGGAGTAGTATCTCGTGAGGCCATTAAATGTCTCAGTGTAAATCAAATTTATGTCTGTCGCCAGTTGCCTGGTCATTTGGCTGTAAATACAGTAGACATTTTTACAACTAGAAGACTTAGCATCATATAGAACTTGATGATTTTTCCTTCTTCTTTTCTTATGCATAAATCAGGATTACTTAAATCTTTTTTGTGAATGTTATTACTATGCTTCCATAGTTGAAATGTGCAGTGTGAACAGCCCCACTTGTGAAGGAGGTACATTTCAAAACAACACTCTTTTCGCCTCCCCAGTAAACCTGTTATTTATAAAAAGGCATTACTTCTGGCTTTTTCTTTTTCCAGCTTGTACCGGTCCTGCTGGTAGATTTGTATTTCAGAAACAAAATATCAATCTGAAATGTACTTACTAATTAAAATAAAGAAAACGTAGCAGAGTAAATATTTAATTCAATGAGCAATGTGAGGCACAGCATTTTTCACTTCAGCTAGGGAATTCACAGAGATCAGTAAAGTGTTGCAATACTTCAGTTAGTGAAATAGCACAACTGGCATGTTTTAGTATGATGCCGAGAGTGATATTCAGAGACAATTTACTATTTGTTTTCATTTTTTATTATTTGTGGTTTTGAGTTATTTAGCTTTTTATTCAGCAGCTTTCCGGTTTGCAGTTTTAGCAATCTGGTTGCTTGGGTATAAGAGAGGACATAAATAGAAACATAAGTAGTAAAAGTAGCAATAACAATACATTTGTAACCTTACAGAGCATTTGTTTTTTTAGATGGGGTCAGTGACCCCTACTCGAAAGCTGGAAAGAGACAGAAGATGAAGGCAGATGATTAAAAACCTATAAAAAAAGTAAAAAAAGAAGGCCAATTGAACGGTTGCTTAGAATTAGCCATTCTATAACATACCAAAAGCTTTCGCAAAGGAGAACCACTCCATTAAGCTCCTAAGCACTGCCTCTCTGTGTCTTGTGCTAAGTATCTTGGTCCTTTCTTTTCTAAACAAATAATAATGATATTAATAATTAGTTAATACCTATTATTGAAATTAACCTGCAGTTTAGGGGCATACTGTATTTATCAAGCTGTGCATAAATTAATATAAAGTATGCCACACATTGCCATCTGAATTCCAGGCACCCCCTCCTGTAAAATCCTGGCCCGTTTATCAAGCTGTGTATTGATTTTAGCTGGCATATAAAGCAGTAGACGCTTGAAAAAATGCTCTGTAAAAGAATGTTTTCCATTGTAGTTTTAGAATAATGAAGAAATGCCAATGTTTCATCGAGGCAGGTACATGTACGAGGGATAATAGTGACACATTTTGATGTCTAAATGCATTAACACAATTTATTTAAGGTTAACAGACACCATGAATTCCTTTAGTAATATACTGAACGGTTAGCTGACATTCAGTGGGTGCAGGTGTGCTGGGGCCATATTTAAGGGACCACATGGTGCTGAAGAAGTACTAAGGCTGTGGTTTGTGAACCTGTTACATAAGACATATATATGTTCTCTCAGCCTATGGATTCTACTGTGTAGGATATGATCCTACTTGATTTCACGCAGAATCATGATCTACAGGAGTAGTGTTGGAGAAGAGGGGAACCTACATACAATATTTGGCCCCACACTATGCATATTGTCAATCCCCAATTTGTGTCCCTCAAGCTGTTGTTAGACTATAACTCCCAGATCCTCCAAACAACTTATTTTTCTATTGCACAAAAAAATGCACTCATTTAACCAAAAGAATATGTTAAGAACTTACTGTACCATTGAGCTTATTATCATATATATTTCTTCTCAGAAAGCAGTACAAGAAGCTTCAGGATCAAATAAAGGTATTGGACCTGATATACAGAATGTTTGGGACCTGGGGGTTTCCGGATAATTGATCTTTCTGTGATTTCGATCTAAAGATAAGTTATATCAGCCCTGTACTGTGGCGTACTATACAGTCTCCTGATATTAGGTCACCTTTTGAAGTAAATTAACCGACGTTGTCATTAACATTGTTTGAAAGTCCTTGTGCATCGCACAATACTGATTTAACTCAATTATGCAAGAGAATGATGTAATTATACTTGAATCTCTCTCAGCATGAGATTATTTAATGAGTCATGATGTATAGAACGAAATAAATCTTTCGAAACCTTGAATCTCATATTAAGTGAATTAATAATAATAAATAAAAACTAAAATTCACAAAGACTGATGCAATTCTGTGTGATGTGGACTTTTTAAATAGCTGCCAATTTTTACCTATTTGATGCTTCCCACCCTCCAGCAAAAGCAAACATTTCATCTATTTTGAAATATAATACATTTGTAGAGCAATAAATGCTCAAAAAAAATTTTTTTTTACCATTTTTACTACAGGGTACAACTAATACCAAAAACCGATGACAATTTTTTTTTTGTCATTGGACCAAGGTGATATTTCCACCCCAGATGGGGAGGAATAGTGCATTTCTTTCATTCCAAGTAGTATTAAATATTTCACACATACAGTATTTTATATCTTATTTAAGAGGAAACTATCAATGTTTAAACAAATTACATTGATTAGCATATTAGTAGATATGTAGGCACTTCTTCAACAGGTTGATATTATTTTAATTGGTGAATCCATGTTACTTCTATAAACACTTTTAAACCCTGACATGTAGCCATGAAATCTATGTAAGCAAGTACTAAAGATGTCAGGTAAGGTGCAACATCTGTTGCTGTTTTAATCATAATTATCATCTTAATTAAGATTGCTCTAAACAGAAAATGTCAAAGAACTTGTTAATAAAGTGCCGGCAGTTATATACTTGTCTGAACATTATATCAGAAAATGAAGATGTCAATGAAGCCCAAGTTCCTTAAACATTCGGTCTGTGGGAATTCCATAGTTACCGTGGTTTAACAGAAGCAATACACAGTATAGTGTATACTGTATCTAGCTCTACAGAGATGTATTAAAATATTGATCTTACTTTTTGAGTGGTTGCTCCTGCTTAATTCTTGAGCCTGCTAAGTAGATGTGAAAGGAGGAATGATTTTCTTCTCTGCTATATGTCTAATGAAGCCTGTGGGAGTGACCTCTATTTAGTTCATCTGCCACCTCTGTCTACAGGGGGATTGAATGACAAGGACTATTTTAAAGAAACATACTTGGTCCATTCCACTGTTAGTAGATGAGACAGACCTACCCTTGAACGTTTGTATGCAACCGGAGTTTTTCAAAACAGCTGTCTTCAATGTCATCATGATTTTGTTACCAGTGAAAAGTGTATTAGTGAGACTGACTAAATACAATGTTTATAGAAAATGCAAAGAGTAAGGCACAAGCTTTAAAAAAAATTTGGATACTCACAGCCAGTTAAAATCCCACAAAAGCCTGAGATTACAGTATTACAACCTGCACTTAGAAACTGTGGAAGTGTTATGTAAATAGAAAATAAAATGAGAGATCCATAATAGCTGAGCATGAGCTATAACCAACATGATTAGTTGCTTGCCTATAATATATACTTACTGCTCCACATTCCTGATATAAGAATAAAGCATTTTGGCCACGCCTCCAATGTAGTCACCCGTGGCCATAAACAACACAAACCCAGCCCAGGACAACCCCTTCTGCATTTTAAGCCTCTTATATCTTAACTGTCCCAAAGGAATGGGACAGCTGGGTTTGGTGTAATGATAAAATCCTGCATCTAAGCCGGGGGGCATAAAGGCACTGTATTTGCATATCATCACCCACAATATACTGAATGATTATAATGATTATAATAATATATAATGATATATTATCTATTTTTGTTAGCAAATTTTGGAAGGAAGAGTAAAGTTGTTTTTTGTTGTTTTGTTTTAAGCAAGCCTCATATAATGTTTTTTTTTTTAATACAAACCATAGTACCCTGAGTCAAGTTGGAGAAACGTTCAGGTCAATACAGAAAGGGTAGATCCTCTAATGTGAGTAAAAATTACTTAAATAGGCATGTGGAAAAATACTTAATCAGGCTGTTTTTGCGCTATCCACTCAGCAGGCACTCCGTATAAGATTATATGTGTTTATTGCAACAGGTGGAGAATTTGATAACCTTCCTTAATCATAGGCAATATATTATAACTTGCAACATGACAGCAAAAGGTAGTTTTAACAACAGCTTGATGAACATGAGATAAACATTGAAGTAAAGACTACCAGTGACTAGAGAGCCCCCTTAAACACTGCCCTCATCTATAAATGATCCTAAAACTGATTTCTGCACACACAGCAAAGTGCTTTTTTCAGATGCAACAATGCAGCTTTTTTTCTCTAAAATTCCTGCTTAACCACTGTGTTCATCAATTTACTTGGTGCAAGTCAGTAGTGACTGTTGAAGGAACCCACTATTGCAGTGCTGTCCAACTTCTGAAGTACCGGGGGCCTGAGTTTTTCTGGTCTACTTGGTGGAGGGCCGATATTGGAAGCCAGTGTTGACCACACCCCTGTTTAAACCATACCCACTTTAATCTACACCCATTGTACTGCAAGAAATGGGAGGGAGCAAAGGGCAGGCAAAGCATGGCTCAAACACAGAGCATAGGGCAGGCAGAGTATGGTTCACACAAGGCAGGAGTATAGGATAGGCAGAGTATGGCACACACAGGGAGCATAGGGCAGGTAGAGCATGGCACTTTCAGCCTAGTCTGAGGTGTGAACAGTACGGGCAGGGCTGGAAATAGGGCTAGGCAGAAGAGGCACCTGCATAAGGCACAATAATAAAGGGGCGCTTGGCAGGTACCTTAAGGGTATTCCACCTACTATTCCATGTTCCCTACAGTTCTGTAGCTCGCCCCTCCCTCCTCCGCTCTGTCACCTCCTCCCCTTTCCGTCACTCCCCTCCCTCCTTCCCTATCCATCACTCTCCTCCCCGTCACCCCCTCCCTTCTCCTCCCTTCTCCTGTCTCCGTCATGCTCCTCCCTCCCCTCTTCTACTCCATATACATTCATTTGGATGAGCACGTTTTTGCATGTTCACACACGGTCCGGAGCACGGGTACAGGGGGTGTGGGGCTGACCAGCCAAGTTGTCTAGGGTGGCTGAGTAGGGGCATTAGGGGTATGAACAGTAGAGGTGTTACAGTTGTGAACAATACAGGAACTTTAAGTCTAAATTTGTGGTTTAAATAATACAGGGGCCAGTTAATCTCAGTACTGATACCTTTTAAAGTTTACACAAGGTAAGCAGACACAGCAGGCAGACTTTCATGTGGGGGCCACACAAGGGGGGTCGATGGCCAGTTGGACACCACTGAACTAGTGAAAACCTTGAACTACTGCCACAACCAGACTAGCAGTGCACTTGTGGAATACTCATCAGAGCAGCCTGGGTTAGTACTTTGTTGTTATCCAAAAGTACAGTGCTAGGAAAGAAGGTAGGTAGGAAAGAAAATGCAAATGAAAAGGCAAAAGAGTAGTGTACTATCAACTGAACATATTGTAAATATGGAATGGTTAACAGCTGTATGGTTTCAGCAGCTGATATCAGGTTCTGTAAAGAATGTAGAATGTCTCTGAAGAAAGCTAAAAAGAATATGGTGATCACTCTGTACTCTGTACATTCTAATCAGGGGTCAGAACATGATAAGTATTTATTTCATAGACTGGAAGCAGGGTAAACAGTAGGTCAACAAACATTTAAATCCAATCTATGTCTCTTTAAAGTAGAACTAAAGCTTAACTAAAGAAGTAGCTAGAAATGTTGTACATTATGTTTTTAGCTCCAGTACCAGCCCAAGGAAACCATACCCTTTAGCAGTGAAGATCCATGTCTCCAGTGGCTACCCATCTTCAGTTCTGCTGAGTCACTGCACATGCTCTGTGCTGCTGTCACTTACTGAGCTTAGGGACCCACTCACAATATACAGAACATATTGAATATAACTGTCACAATATATGGCTGATTAGTAATTAATACAGATAATTACTACATGTCAGCACAGAAACCAGTGCAACTAGCATCAGAATTTAATAATCAGCCCTGTAGCATCAGGCCAATCTCATTTTCCGCTTGATAATTTGCTACTAACCCTAAGCCAGGGGTGTCCAAACTTTTGGCTTCGAGGGCCACATTGGAAGAAGAAAAATTGTCTCTGTGCCAGACACGAAATACACAAACACTTTTGATTTGTAAAAGTAAAGAAAATACACAAAAAAACCTTTAATACAGTTGTATAACAAGATAGATATATACACTGGAATAAGGGACACCTGGATATTAAATGGACATTATTATTATAACTAACTGGGCAATGGGCGTTTCAAGCTAGGCCACATTCATATCCAACCTGGGCCCATTTGGCCCTCGGGCCGCAGTTTTGACACTCCTGCCCTAAGCTTAGCTTCTCAACAGCTGCTCAGAGCCCACTGAGCATGTGAGTGTCGGTGACACTTTCCAAGATGGTGACAAGTTTGATGTCCTGGATCATTGCTGTTAATTAGAAGCTGAAACTTTAGGATGGTGCAATAAGTTCACTAGATAAAATTTGGCATTTTTAGCCACATTCATTTTTAGGATTTAGTTCTCCTTTAAGTAAGCTATAAACAGGGTTATGATCTTAAACGTTGTCATGACAAACTATATGTGCAACTGATTCATCTGCACCCGGCATGTACATCATAAGATGCTATTCTTTTTTGGTTAAAGCTTTAATTCCAATAACCCCTTTATTTACACCCTTAGGCAATATATATGGCTTAATTAGATTTACAGGGCTCCACTGCAAAATCATATTAGGCCCCCAATAATCTTTGGGAATATAACTGTTTATTATCATAAGCACGCTGAACCTATTTTACCTTTCAGAACCCCCAGCAGTTCTCTGTACGTATGCCCCTGGGCAAATTGGTTATTTTTGCTTTATAAAGCCGGCAAACATAAGAGGTGATGAGCAAAACAGCTGCTTTATCAACCTGTGCTGCTTTTTAATATTCTACTCCTCACATGGAATTTGATCTGATAGAAACATCATTTCATTGTGTGAGGTGTTAGCTGTGTCAGGATGTTGTGAAATGCAGCTTGTAGATTATGGAAGCAGCCAGGTGAAAACGCTTTTCCATGTATCTTTACAATGCAGCTTTTTACATGAATTTTTCCACTGACTTTCAATGTCAAACTTGGCTGGGAAATCAAAAATTCATTTGAAAATATTTTATACACCCACGAAGCAGCCAAAGACAGCCCTGATGCAGCTAATACTTTTATTTGTTTGCAGAAAAAGAAGCATTTTTCATCTCCAACAACATCTTGTGCGAACATTAGTTATTTAAAAAGTCCCATTTCTCTCTTCTTCACCTGTTGTGGAAGAAAATAACAATAAATATAACTTGGAATTGCTCTGGTTACAGTGCATTTACTTTAATAAACATGCTCAAATCACTTTTATATGCCACCCTAGCTGCATAAACAGATAGTTGTCCATTCCTCATAAAGGCTTCTAATGTGCAATTTTAAGTGTTTGAAAGTATATCGCTGAGATGGTTAGGCTTCTGTTTTATATCTTTGTGTGTAAAGGCACATCATCTGTTCACTTGTTTTAGGGTCACTGAAAGGCGAAATAGTCAAAATCATTACCATGCATAACGATGATGATTTGAAGGGAACAAGGGAATAAAACATAACAAGTAGCTCTGGATTGCAAGATGACAACCCACTTAAACTTAGTTCAAGGGTTTTTAATTGTATATTATCGCCTATTTTAATTGCTGTGCTGACCATGAGCCCTAGTCTTGCCTAGTGACTGGGTCAACACTAACGTAAGTGCAAACTCCTGTGCACTGTAGTAAATTCCATACTTCCATACAAAACAGTAATCCAAATAATCTCTTAAATAGCTTAATTTGAGGTACCAAAAGCTTCCCTGTGCCCACAGCAAGGGCCTGTTCCCTCCAAAAATTCTCAGACAACAGCAACAGCTGAACCTTGATTCATACATCTCAAGTGACCACCATCAGTGCAGCAAACTTTTGGCAGATTGCTGATGCTCCAATATGCAGTCTTTTCATGTAGCCACATTTGATTGGTCTACAGCTCTCAATTGATATTTTATTCTTCTGTGTATCTCTGTAATGTGATTTTGTTATTTTTATTAAGGCCCTGCTTTTATTCAGAAAAACATAAAGGCCTAAATATCACCCCCCCCATCTGAACTTTTTAAAAAAAGACCAGCCAATGAGTGCATTCTATATATATGAATGTGTGAGGTACATCATAAGATCACTAATTGCTAAAACAATAGTGTCTCCCATTTGTTGATAGATACAGGCTTATTTATGCTCTGACACCGGAATATGCCATGCCACGCCATGTGCTGACAGGAATGACAGCTGAAAGCACAGGCTATATACTTGGCTGGCAGTATTATGACATTGTTGGCAAAGGGAAGGGAATAATTAGGAGTCTAATTTAATTTTTTCTTTTTTAATTTAAAAACCCTTCTAAAAGAAATGAATAGCATAACATCCAGGCCAGACAAACTACAAAAAGAAAAAAGGAGTTGCTTCATGTCGGCTCTAAAGAGAAATATGTAATTAACTGCAAGGAATGAAAATGTGCAAAAATAAGTATTAAAGAGATGAATTCACAATGTAATAATGTTCCCTAAGCAGCTTGGTAGATTGCACATTTTAAATATTTAAGTATATATAAATAAATATTAAGACCTGCTTGAAGGTAAAACTCAAAATAACTTAATTTCAGTAAGATTTTTAATTACTGTACATAGTTTTCGCTGAAAAATTTGCTAACCTGCAAAAGAAATTGCAAAACTGCGTCAAATTCGATAACGCGTTGAAGTCAACAGGCAGCAACATTTTTATTTACTTATTTATTTACAGTATTACTTTATTTATTTATTTTTCTCGATATAATTGCAATATAGCAGATAATACCTTTTCTGCTGGTATTTGAGTCCCAGTGTGTTCACCA
>CM044431.1:147844517-147857243 GCA_024363595.1 Xenopus borealis
TCAAATACAGTCACAGTGAAGACAGCAATGGCCATTTGTTGCACAAAAACCTATTATACACTCCTTGAAATTCATTTTTTGTCTCTTGCTCAAAATAGAGAATTTTTATCAACACTAAACACCTGCCTTGTTGGGCTCTCTTTTGGGAAAAAAAATCATTAAAGCCACTTCAGGACAAAGTGATTAGATGTTAAAAGCAAGAACTACTTTGCAAGAAGAGTGTATTTCTTTTAGGTATTTAATGTCTTCATTGCAAACATCAAGCAAACACCTGTAATACATACAGTAGGTACATCGGACATGGGCAATTGTATTATTCCCTGACCTATCATTAACTGTCTGTGGCCTGAAACTGGAAATCTACGATTCATATCCTTAAAGAAGGTACTTTTACAGTTTAGATTTACTTGCTTATACAATATACAAATTTTAAAGGGGCTAGACCAAAGTTGTCAATCCTCCATAAGCATGAGGATATTACAAAGATTTACATTCAGCACGGTTGACCACAGGCTAGCACTTACATTGCTGCACAATCAGTTGCAAATTGTCTGCATAATGTGGGTCACCTTAAACTGCAGTTAAGGTGTTTAAATGGTATGAAGTCACACACACTAAAGTTTTATGGCTAGGGATAGATTGTATTAGATCAGGACAAACATACAAACAAGTACTGTTAACATGCAATGTAGTGGGACAATGTTTGTAATATGTTCCTCGAGATTTTGTTCTCTTTGTCAGTTAAGAAAAAAAAAATTTTAAAAACATAAAATCATTGCAATATAAAAACAATTGTTTGTGAAAGATGCTGTTAAGGTACAACATGTCTGATTAATAAATTAAGAAAAATGTACATATATACAGAATACACTGGGTAAGTATAAGACCAGCTCCCTGATCTCAACAAACAGAAAAAAAAGAAAGAGCCCAGTAGCTATATTGAATCAACTCCAGTGCTTGGAAGTACTGCAAACCCATTCTCGCCACTATACACATCATAGGGAAAAAAAAAAGTTATCTATGAAACACCCAATCAGGCAATTGTATAGCTTGTGAATATTTTCAGGATTTCATGGGTGGCAAGTAGCCATATAGTTCTATGCATAATCCTGGCAAATTGGGTTCACAAATAGAAAAGTGCAGTTTAGACACAGACATCTGCAATCTGTTACTCCGTTAAAGTCCAATATTCAGATGCCAAACTATGTGGTAAAGAAAGTTTGCAGAAAGTAAGCAATAGATGACTAAGCTGAGCTGTATCCTTGGGACCCCCGATCTCATGGTTTTTTCAGGCACAACATCTGAAAGAGAAAGAAAAGCAACATTATACATAATGTACAGATACTTCCAACAGATACTCCCTTCCCTGTGCTGCTGGCTTGGTTTAGCCTATTATCAATGACAATGAAAGTCTGGAAAGGCAAAGGTGGCTTCACCTGGTCATATTCAAATGAAGGCATTATCATGGATACTGGAGTCTAAAGTTAATTCTTTAGTTTTCCTGAGACCATACACAGACTTACACATAAAGAAAATGTCCTTATGAATAGAGTTTGAAGGCATAACAAAAGCCACAGACAGCTCATGTAATTTATGGCTATGGAGTGGAGGGAGGAAGAAAAACAGTAGTTGATGCCTGTAGTAGATTTATGGCGGACGCTTTAGGCTGAACAGAAATATGTGCTTACCACAGTCCTCAGACTCAGGCTTGAAGCAGTGTAGGACACCAGACACACATCTACACAGCAAGCAGCCCTGACGGATCCAGTCTCCATGGGGAACCCCGGAGCAGCTTCTGAAAACACACAAGGAATATTATAAAGTCTAGAATAGATGAATAGGACTTAAAAAGCAATGAATACAAAGAACAACATATAGAGCTGGATGCATCTTTTCAGAAGCTCGGTTTTAACTACACTAATTAAAATATCTGCAATTTATTTCCAATATTTTCTATATTAGGTCAGAATTCTAGAATAGCCATAGCGGCATGCAGTGGTATCCTCCTAGTCTAGGGCAATATAGCACATATCCTCACTAAATACAGACATTGGAATCTACAGTCATTTTTTTATGCAAAATGCCTTGGGTCCAACACTGAAATCAAAAATAAAAGTGGACTAAAATAGAGTAAAAAAAAGAAAAAAAAAAAAAAGTGATGTCAAGCCTGCAGGGCTGTTAAACTGCTACAACTCCCAGCCACCCTAATGCAGGAGTCAGCGGATGCTAAGAGTAGAATTTCATCATCTATTCATTTCAATGCTATACTTACGCTGGCCTCCTTTCATGTTCGCAGTGCCGACCAGTAAATTGCTTAGGGCAGATGCAAAAGGTCCCCAAGAAACAAGTGCCTCCATTTTGACAGCATTTTTTATTCAATTTCTTACCTAAAAAACACAAAAAACAGTATACTTTAATGAAAAAAAAAAAAGCCAAGCCAGAATGTACAGTGGTTTGTAAATGTAGCATTACAATTAAAACTTTTAGTATGAAGTAGAGAATGGTAGTCTGAAGACAGTTTGCAATTGGTTTTGTTTTTTTGCAGTTTCTGCAATCTGGTCACCAAGGTCCAAATTACCCTAGCAACCATGCATTGATTTGAATTAGAGACTAAAATATGTATAGAAGAGGGCCTGGATAGCCTTAAAAATCATTTGTTTTAAATAGGCTCAGTGACCACCCCCCCCCCAATGTGAAATCTAAAAAAAAAAAAAAAAAAAAAAAAAAAAAAAAAAAAAAAAAAAAAGTCATAAGAAGAATGCAAATTATTCAGAAGTTATATATATATAAAAAAAAAATGAAGACCAAAATGAAAAGTTGCTTGGAATTGGCCATTCTAACACCTACTATAAAGTAAATTTAAAAAAGTGAACAACCCCTTTATGCACACACAAGGAATCGACGTTTCCTATCATAGACCCACTTAGCTCAGCAAGCGTTAATTAACTTAACAGCATGTTTGAGGTTTCAAGTTCTTATACTATTTGAATGGAATATATTTCATGAATTCCATATTCATACAAGCTCTATCACAAATACAAGGAACACACAGACATTCTGTATACTATATATATATAACCCTTACAAACACTAGACAACGACAGCAAGGCAATGAACATTGGCACCGATATTCTACTTACTGTCAGTGATACCCAAGAAGGGCAAGGTCTTAGCAGATTTTGCTGAACTCTTTCCATTGGTGGCATTTATTCTATCTTGGAAGAGCTGATTGATTGTGTTGCTCCTAATTGCCTCCAATAACCCTGGGTCATTACAGTTCAATCCCACACAAGTTTCACCTGTTAAAAGAAAGAAGGTGTTTTAAGATTAATTTGCCCCTACCCTATACATTTTGGACCAGTTGTTTCCCCATTAGGTCAGTATATTGTTTAATTTGTTGTCAATTCACATAGAGAACAATTAAAACGAACCACGATAGCCAATCTGCTCACATGGCACAGGCCTTGGTTAGGGTTAGTTATAGGGTGAGACTTTTACACTCATCAGTGGAGAAGTACTGATAAAACTACGTATTGCCCATCGGTTGCCAAAATCTGTTATGTTAGTTCTTACCTTTGCAATGCTTGATAAAATGTTTAGCAAAGAAAATAAGGATGGCAAGAAATCTGTAAAACAAGAAAAATATGTTTGGTTGGATCAAGGAAAAAGAGGCAATGTATACTCAAATGGTGAAATTGCATTGTCAATAATCCCGACCTGCAGTTCCTCTACTATTGCTGAACTACAGTTCCCAACAGCTGCCAATAGCAGTTTGAGGGATACAAGATAGACATAATGGCTCTAAAACAATGTATCAATTTTATAGCATAGCAAATACATAATTAAAAACATTAGCTAGAATACATAAACTTTTAGAAAATACTGTAGGCCACTACACATTACTGTTTTAAGAAAAATGAACCTTATCTGCCAAACTTTACCTTAAAAACTGCATTGTTTTCTGCAAAGACACCAATTTTCCACTTTTAGTTCTTGTATTGAATGGGTCCTTAGCAAAAGTCAGGTGAAATAGTCAGTCCACAGAGCAAGGGAACTAAATTAGTTTCTGCTTAGTTACACTTGAATACTGCAGAGACCTTCAGAAGCCACACCCACCAAGTGGAAGGTCTTTAACAATCATTTGCATCTTTATAGTTCCCTTTTGTTCCATTCTCTGACACACCCATATTTTTATGCAAAGGATCCTTTGGTGGTCTTTTACATATGCTAAATACAAATCTTCTCTCCGTGAACCATCATCTCACTTTTTAGAGAAGAACTAGATATAACAAGGATTTGGAATTATGTGAACCCTCATTATTCATTATTCTGTTTAATCTTTGTTTGCATGAAAAGTTATAGTTCCAATAAATATTAGCAAAGTTGCTAATTGCTGGGAGATATGGAATCTGTCACTTTGGAATTATAAACCAGTTATTCATTTGTTCAGCCAAGAGAAGAATTGCAATTTACAATTATTATCATATTACATGTAATAGCAACATAATAGTTATACAGTTACTTGAGTTGTTTTTATGTTACAGTTATTTTGCTTAAAGTAAATATGAAGATTTGGTTATAGGTTACTGCTTGCACAAACCGTTTTCCATTATTTAAATGCAAATAATTGCATTTCTTTATTCTATAGTATTACCAAGCACATTGAGCGTGAAATGAAATGCAGCATGTGAAGATCTGCTTGTTCAGCTTTAAGTTGTGGGTATACGATCTGAAGTTATATTCAAAATGAATTTTTTCAAATGAAATTTGAAGCTGCATTCAATAATTTCATAGCATAATCATCTTATAATATACAGGGGCATATTTATATTAAGGCATCTGTGCCTTGGGTGGCAGGTTTTGGGGGGTTGGCTCTCGGGCGAGTATAAATTTATTTTTTAAATAAAAAAAAAAAAAATTGCCCATCCTCTGCCACAGATTTACATAGGAAATCCGGTGACGGCACTGGGTGAGTAAAGGGCCTTTATCACATGATGTCATCACATAGGGACATGTTTAGGTCTGGTGCCTAGGGTGGCATCGGAACTTAATACAGCCCTGATAATATGCAGAGCAGAAATATATTTAAAACGGTACATTCTGTTTATGGAAGATCCAAAACATCACTGTTAGGGATTGGCAGATTACTTTATAAAGGTATGGGATGAGTTATCCAGAAACCTGTTATCCAGAAAGCTCTAGATTACGGGAGGCCATCTCCCATAGGGGCAGATTCACTATAGGGAGAAATGACTAGCGCTAGTGAAAATTCACCATTGTGATCTCACTTCGTTTCACCACCGATTTACTAATGAAGAAGATGTACGCTAGCGTTGCTTCTAATAACCAGGGGAATTTTGCTCCGGTGAATGGACGTAACTCCCCAAATTCACTAACATGCAGATTTTACTGAACGTTACCTTAACTTAGACTTGTCAGTTCTGACCTGACAGAGTGCTTTGGAGTGTATAGGACATCGTCAATCTTCAGTTACTTACATAATCATTTTTGACTGTAATAAAAACGCTGGCATCTTTTAAAATTTTCAGGGTGTTAGGCTGCAAAAGGCATAAAAAAATTTTTTGGCCACCGGGTTTTCCCCCATACATTTTATACCATATGGCACATTATTTAACTGTGGGCTTATGTGTAGGGCATTAAAACAACTCTATTGACTTTATTAAGGTTCCCTTGGCATGTCTAGTTATCAGTTTAAATGTAATGTATTAGTTGCAACATATAACATAAATAGCTCCATTCCACTTTAAATTGCCCGGCATATGCAAATTAGCCTGAGCACAAGATCTCTAGCGAAGTTGCACTAGGCAGAATTGCTTTTATTTGCTCGCTATGCTGAAGTAACGCTAAGAAAATTCCCCAGCATTCGACAGTCTGGAGGCAACTTCACACTTTGTTGAGTTTAAAAACTATTTTCCTTTTCTCTGTAATGATAAAATAATACTTGATCTAAACTAACATATAATAAATCCTTACTGGAGGCAAAACCAGCCTATTAGGTTTATTTAATGTTTGAATCCAGAATACCCAAGGTCCGGAGCAGGCCTGGATTTGTGGCGAGGCCACAAGCATTCAGGTCCCAAACCGATATCTGAAAATAGATTTCGGAATCGAGAACGGAGCTCTAAAACTTTAATACAAATAACCAGATTAGTCCTTATAAGTCTTTATCAATATTATTGGTATTTATATGGTTAATATCACACATGGAATTAAAATTCCCCCTAATGTGCACACCCCTTTTGTAAATAATGCTTAGCGTGTCTAGGTAACCGTTATCCTTAAGCCTCGCTTACTATAAATTTACCGTTTTTGTTTGAAGATTAGTATTTTGGCTGGGTTTTCAGTACATTAAACAGAATGTCAAGTACACATAAAGATATATAATGAAATCTTCAACATAAAAAGAATTATGCAGATTATTTGAAACCTTGTCAGGGCCAGGCTTTCAGTGTGCTTACAAAGTTTATCTTAACAATTAAGGGTAAACAGTGAAGCAATTTCAGGAAGTCTGGAGTGTCACTAATTCAGTACAGTATAAGACACCCTAATAGTTCTGAAAGCTTGAAACTTTTTGTGCTGGAGAGCTCACATTGAGTGTTGCAATGTATTCTTTCATCATAAAAATGATTCTGTAATAGAATATGAGCAAAAAAAACCCATAAAGACCTACATGAATGTGGTGTTCAGAATCTCTCACAGCTTCTTTTCTAGGGCATTCCTATGTTTGTAAGAACAAACAGCAGCCTACCAGATCCTGTTACAAACCCAAAGAACATGGTTCTGTTAAAGTCACTCCAAGTGGCAGATTTACTATTATTCCCGAAAAATTGGCTCGACCAAATTCGAAATTCAAGAAGCATTCGACCATCGAATGCTTATCGAATAGTTTTAGGCTATCGTTTTGCTCGATATTCGATTTCTTGATGAATTCGTATGATCGGATACCGACCGTTCGATTTCATGACAAAATCGTGAAATTTCATTCGAGCGTCCGGAAAATTTGTACGATGCGAACGCTCCGATCGTACGAATGGTATTCGGGCAGGACTTAGTCTCTGAAGCCTATGGGGAGCTTCCCATAGACTTCTATTGCAATTTGGTAGGTTCAATCTGGCGAAGTAGGCAGGCGAATAACTTTTAAATTTTGATTCCTTCGATCATCGAATGATCGAATTATCGAATATCCGATCATTCGATCTATTCGATATTCGATGATCGAAGAGGCCAAATTTGAATATATGATTTCACGAAAAATTCGCACGATCGGTATTCGATCGAATTTGATCAAACTTCGATAATTTCAGGTGAATTTTGTAATTTTGCCCCCAAGTGTAAATAATAGAAATAGCCATATGTAAGATTTTTTTTACATGTGGCTCTTATCTTTCAAAGGTGCTGATGCCTCATAATTAATGGCCTACTGTGTCTTACAATCCATTGTATAGAATTTACATGAGGTTCAGTCCGCAGGGGTAACTGTGCAACCACTGCATTTTGCTTGGCATGTAATGTGCCTAGACCAACACTAGTCTAGATGCAAGCAGTGCATTGGCTTCATATTTATCTTTCTGAACTTTTATTAATTTATTTATACCTTTAAGGGGAGAAGATCCCTTTTCTAAATCTGAGAACAGGACTTGATTTGCTGTTAGGGATTTTTAGAGTCATTAAGGGAATTTAACCATGTGGGTCCCAACTCACAAGTTAATGAAAATGAGTTGTGAGGTTGGCCAGATGGAAATGGTAAAACTCATGTTACATAAATGGAGCATTCAAAGTTACCACCACAAAGTACTAGAATTGCTTGATTTGTTTGAATAAGGGAAATCACAGATTATAGGAGAAAATAGTAACTATAAAACCCCTCATGAAGTTATTTACAGAAAGGCCATCTCCAATTTTAAGAGTCCATTTTAAGCACACAATTCAAACTTATAAAAATCATTTCCTTTCTCTTACTTAATTGTAACCAAGCTGCATAAATCCACATATTTTGGAAAACTTGATCCAGATTAGTGAAAAACCATTCAACCGGAAAACGTAATTACCCAAGCATTCTAGGTAACAGATTCTATATCTGTTTGATCACAACTTAAAGTATCAACTAAGAGGCCTTGAAATATTAGTCTGGGTCAGTCAGGGATAATAATCAGATTTCATACAAGTTCTCCTCCATAAGCAAAGTGTCTCTCTAGGTACAGATGTATATGTATCGAATAGAATAAATAATCCAATTGGCATTGGTCTAGTAGCCTATGGCAACCAATCAGGTTGATTTAGGTTACTAGACCAGAGCAAACTTTGCAACTTTTATTACTTGAACAGCCAAGAAGTAAACCTTCAGTTGCACCTCCACTTGCTTTCAGCATTTAGGGAAAGGTAGTTTTGTATTTTGGTGATGGATATTTAAGTCTTAAATTAAACTACTCTTTTCAAATATGTATATTTCCCTATTTCTAAGGATTTTTACGTTTAGGGAAACACAAGGTTTGTATGCAGGAGAAGCTTGTCCATTAAGTAGCAGAAATAAATACAATAGTGATATGCCTCATATGCTTATAAGTTATTTGTCCATGAATGCAACTATAACCTGCCAGACATTCTATATTTCAGATTTAGCTAAGTGTGCTTTAAGAATGCCTAAACTTAGGATGCATTTTAACAGCTGGGCAGGTAACATTTTGCACTTGATAATGTGCCTTATTAAATCCAAATTTTCTTTAGAAATGAAGAATCCTTTATTTTATCCATCTGTATTATAAGCTTATTATTTAGGCTGATATTGTTAAAGGCACAAATCACCTGCATTATTCATTCTCTTTTCTGGAAAAGAAGTCTGGCTTCTACAAATGTAAACAGATATTTGTACCCTAGCCTTTGCATCACACAACATTTAATGCACATACTTCAAATTCACAGGCTAAACGGAAGCTTAGCAATTCAAAGGGATATGCATTAGTGATGGGCGAATTCTCTGGAAATTCGCTAATTTTTCGGCGAAGCGAAACTGGGGAGATTCGCCCATCACTAATATGCATCAGTTAATAGTGCTGCTCTAGCAGACTTCTGCCCTGAAATCCATTACTCAAAAGAGCAAACAGATTTTTTTTATATTCAGTTTTGAAATCTGACATGGGGCTAGACATTTCCCAGCTGCCCCTGGTCATGTGACTTTTGCCAGCACTTTAGGAGGGAACTGCTTTCTGGCAGGCTGTTGTTTTTTCTTCTCAATATAACTGAAAGGAACTCAGTGGTACATGGGTTTTTACTATTGAGTGCTGTACTCAGATCTACCAGGCAGCTGTTATCTTGTGTAAGGGAGGTGTTATCTGGTAACCTTCTCATTGTTCTGTTGTTAGGCTGCTGGGGGAGGGGGTGATATCACTCCAACTTGCAGTACAGCAGTAAAGAGTGATTGAAGTTTATCAGAGCACGAGTCACATGACTTGAGGCAGCTGGGAAATTGACAATACTGTATGTCTAGCCCCATGTCAGATTTCAAAATGAAATCTGTTTGCTCTTTTGAGAAATGGATTTCAATGCAGAATTCTGCTGGAGCAGCACTATTATCTGACGCATTGTGAATTTTTTTTTTTCCCATGACAGTATTGTCAGGGATTGGGTAGGAGTCCGAAGAGGAAGGGACAAGTCCTTTAGGCAAGGGGCGGATTGTGCCTAGGGAACAGGTAAGGAACAGGGATATGAGGGCATAGTCAGACTGGAACAGAATGGGACGGAGATGGCAAAGATCAGGAGGACTGGATAAACAGGATGAAGAGGGCAAAGGATAGTTGCAGACTGGATGGAACAGCAGAGGAACAGACTGATTGGGACAGGACGGTGCGGGCGTAGATCTTGGGTACTGGAGAGCGAGAGCAGGAGGAGAGGACTGGAGAGCGAGAGCAGGAGGAGAGGACTGGAGAGCGAGAGCAGGAGGAGAGGACTGGAGAGCGAGAGCAGGAGGAGAGGACTGGAGAGCGAGAGCAGGAGGAGAGGACTGGAGAGCGAGAGCAGGAGGAGAGGAGTGGAGAGCGAGAGCAGGAGGAGAGGAGTGGAGAGCGAGAGCAGGAGGAGAGGACTGGAGAGCGAGAGCAGGAGGAGAAATGCAAGGCAGAACAGGAATCAAGAACAAGCAAGGTCAGTACAAGGTTAAGGCAAGGCAAGGCAAAGCAGGAAGGACAAGGCAAGACAAGGCATGAGGGACAAGGCAAGAGCTAAGCAAACTACTTAGGGGCACTAGAGGACAAGTAATGCTCCAGCAAGGTGTGCTCAGAGGGCTGGCCTTAAATAGGGCTGAGTCAGCCCTGATTGGCTATAATCTAATGGATAAGGCATTGAGCCAGAAACCCAAAGGGCCCTGGCTCGAATCCCATCAGAGCCTGACAAGTATACCTTTAAAATGTAATAGCAAATTTGTAACAATTGTGTTAAGATGGTACTGATTAGATTTATGTTCTGTTCTTTGAAACAGACTATATGCAAATTATATATAACATCCTCACGGGACATTTCCTTATACCTTGCTGGCCTGATCTCAACATTGTTTTATTCTTTCTCTCTCAATCCTAGGTCTACAGATCTAATAATGATTTATTCACAACCTGCATCAGTTCTAAACACAGGGGCACATTTACTTATGGTTGAATTTTGAAAAGAAGAAAATTCGAAATTCGACCATCACATTTTTGGTGTGGGGGCATTTTCAATCGAAAATGGATCAAACAGGCCCGTTTTCAATCGAATTTAAATCATTCAAATCCTTCAAATGCATTGTTTGATTTGAGCAATTTCATTTTCAGGACTGGTTCTAGGAGGTCACCCATAGGCTAAAATGGTAATTCAACAGCTTTAAGGTGGTGAAGCGGCAAATTTGAAGGATTTTAAAGGGACAGTACTTCAAAACTCTAATTTTTTCAATTGGAGTCGAATTTTGGGCTATTTAAACAAATGGTTTAAGGAATATTGTCCTTGAATGTAGACAACTGACTTAAATATACAGTAAAGACCATGGCTGTTATTGTCCTTGTAACATTGTTTTTTTGTAAATGACCTTGGAGTTGGTGTTGTAAGTACAGGTATAGGATCCATTATCTGGAAACCTAATATGCAAACAGCTCTAAATTACAGGAAGACCATCTCCCATAGACTGTTTTATTCAAACAATGATTTACTTTTTCCTCTATAATGATAAAACAGTACCTTTTACTTGATCCAAACTAAGGTATATTTAATGCTTGTAGTCAGCAAAACAATCTTGTAGACATAAGGTACGAAGATCCAAATTATGGAAAGATCAGTTATACCGTACCAGTACTGTCTCTCTGTTTGCTTATGGTAATAAATTGTGCAGAAAAATAGGTTGCATTCAGATTTGTTCCACCTTGAATACACTGGAGAACTTGGAAACATCTTGGCAAATGAAGTTCAAAGTTGATGGGCACAGGGCAAGAACAGTGGTTTTAAATTAAATTAAATAGATTTTTGTTGAGGGTCTACATAAAGTTGACATTAACCCCCTAAAAAACACAGAAATTTAACTTTTAATTTAATTAATCTACTCAGTGTATATAGATTTATATATTATTTATATATATATATATATATATATATATATATATATATGTGTGTGGTCTAGATGGGTCATTGGGTCATGAGTGAGGTTGGAGTGTATTTGGAAAAGAGTTGGATATGGTGGGAGGGGCCAGACACACCCTGATGATTTCTTTGGTAAAGAAATGCAAGTGTTATATAAGAATGGTTATTGTGGTCACTTTTCAAAGCAATTGTTTGCTTGAAAATTACATTTTAAATCCAAAATAATAAAAGTTCTAAGTCACTTGTCAGCCAAGGTAGGACTGTACTACCAGGATACTGGGAAATATTCTAGTGAATATCAAAAGGATCGAGGCCGCTTGAGGCACAGATCTATGCTGCAATCTTCATTTATTGCCCTTAGGGCATGTGAGCCCGAAACATGTAGTTCACGGCAGTTCCAATAAATGAAAATTGCAGCATAGATCTGTGCCTCAAGCGTCCTCCATCCTTTCAATATTTGTCTATAATTGGGGTCTGAGCAGGAGCCCAGGAGGTATGCATAAGTGAGGACTAACAATTTGCTTAGTCTGGTACAACTGAAAATCTCTTTTATAAATATTCTAGTGAGCACAGGTTCTAACTGGGCCTGCCTCTCCTTTCTCCAAACAACTGTCATAAAAATGTTTGTAATTTTATTAAATGTATATTGCTAATGCAAGTTGTTTGCAGACATATCTGAGCACTAAATACAACACTACTGTCGGATGCTATAACCTGTATCAGCACACAGATTGCCACTGAGAATATAAAATATACATGTTAAGCATTGACCGTGTTTTTTGGATATTGCATCTTCTTTATAACATTTATAAATCACTCAATGTTTTTAGTCGTTGAGCTACTGTGGGGGGTGTCAATAGATACAGCAGACATTTTTTGATGGCAAGTGTTGAAAATGATGCCATCCCCACTCCAAAAGTTTTAGCTGCAATTGTGTCCAATTGGTCAAAACACACAATCGCGTTTGAGAGCATTTTAGCACATCAGACATAATCAAACCAAGTGCAAATCTGTTGATGGTTGAAATAATGAATTAACTGTATTCTGAGTGCAGGCACTTTTGGATAACCATATATATATATATATATATATATATATATATATATATAT
>CM044431.1:147884671-147904630 GCA_024363595.1 Xenopus borealis
TTAAAAGTTTTATTTCCTTCCTAGTGTTAACTCAATCATGACAGGTTTCCTTTAAAGATTGCTTGTGCTGAAGAGCATGAGTAATCTTAATAGGCCCCACTGGGGTTATGTAATAAAAAGCACTAAATTTGCCCAGGGGAAAAACCATAGCAACAAATCAGCAGGTAGTATTTACTGGTCACCTGTTCGAAAGCAAACATCTTATTGGTTGCTATGGGTTACTGCTCCTAGGCAAACATATAGCATATAATTACATATGAGGATAAGTGTAGTAATATCAATTCAACATATGACTAAATACACACAAAACGTGTCAAGTTTTCTGTCCACTCCTTGTTTAAGGGTTTTGGAACAAAAAAAATAGTGTACAGCATATATTGACTGGAGTCCTGATTGTGCTGGCTAATCTTATGCAAGAATCTTTTAGTGTTCTCCTTAAGCTGAAGGTCTTTCGCATGTACAGCTAGACCCCACATGAGATGTATTTTTCTGAATAATCTAATTCACCTTTACAATGTGCATGGTAGTATATTAATATCACTAACCTTGCTTTTCTCACTTGCTAAACAAATCCCTTTCTTCGGGCTGCAATGACATCACAAAAATTTCACAACTGTATGCATCCAAAAGTACAGAACATAGCCCTCTTAAGCACCTTTTTCTAAATACAAACAGTATCAAATCAATCAGCCCTTTTCATATCCAATATTTCCAAAACCTATTATCTACTTAGGTACTGTTCTATAGACTCTGCCTTAATTTTGTCCCTTTTGACTACTAAAGGCAAAATGTTCTCTGTACATTCTAAATGTGATATTCCCAGTGCTTTGTACATGTACTGCTCCTACTATGACTCAGTGTCTGTAAAAAACAAGAAAATATCTTGCTAGCACTTATTTCTGTTAGCTATTGTTTACTATAGCTACATTTATTATCCTGTACTTCTCTGTCATTTTCCATTAAAGATTCAACCATCTGATTCCCATTAAGGATCAGATGTACAGTAAGTAGCCAATGTTTTAAAAACACTTAGGGTGGGATGGAATAAAAACCATTAACAGAAAAAATGTTCACAATGCAATTTTTTTTAAAGATGTTCCTTTAATGCCATTATAACGATTACACAATTTTTTTTATCCTTATATTTACTGAACTCACGTTGACTTGTATACCTTTACTTTTCACTATAGATGTGGGCTATTCCTTATATAATGCATAATTGTTTAAAATGTACCTTAGATTTCTCTAAAATATCATTGAGTGACTGTTATAAAGACTGTGGTGGATAATAATAATAATAATAATAATGATAAAAGCATTACAATAGCCCTCTGTGAACTAAATGTGTTAAGATCCAAAAGTCATAGGCTTAATGTGCCTTAATGCACATGGGATTCTCATTGTAGTATGTTCAAACAACATGTAAGTGCTACAAAACCTAAATCTATATCAACTGTCTCTGCTTTATCATTCATCCTTGCTATGAAGCTATAGTACTTCTCAGAGCCAAAATTGCTTCCGTAATCGTCCTCTGTCGATGCTGCTTTCCAATAAGTTCTTTTTACAGAAACCACGCAGTGCAACTTTTCATATTGATCTTATGCCTAGTGCCCATCTTTGCGAAACTGATAATAGGTCTCATACCATGTTGCTGCCTTCTTAATGTATCTTGCATATCTATTAAAACTCCTGTTTGACACCAATCTCAAATTAACCACTTTTATGCACTGCATTGGCTATGGTCATAAATTTTAGTAGATTTTTCTTATGTAGTTTTACAAGTTTCCTTATCCAGGCTGTGTTTTTTTTTAAAGCTTCCCACTAGCCCATTTGACTGTTATTTTCGCAGGTTGGGCTGTCCTCTCGGTTAAACCTAGACTGTGTCTTGAATTACGTTTACCCTTTTTTGTGATGATTAGAATATTTAGACTGTGTCCCTGATTTCATCCTGGTCTGTTAGCAGCTTCATACCTTCTTAAATGGTCATGGAACTGCTTTGTGACTACTAATGTACTTATATTTTAATAGCAGGTAGCCTATCATCCCATACATGGTGCTAGATATGTATGATAGAACACTTTCCATCAAGCAAAAACGTAATTTTAGATTAACTTTCTTCTACTGTTTTCAATGTCTGACGGATAAAGACACTATGGTCTGTGGAACCACGCTATGCTACTTTTTATCCCAGTAACAGATGGATAGCCACATGTTCCCCATGGGTTCTCTTAAACACTCACTGGTATAGGAACAACCTTTCGTCACAGAAAGTAAGTGTGCTAATTAATAATAAATGACAGATGAAACAGAGAAGTGCTAGACAGTTAATTAGCTGAAAGGAAATCTCATTTTGTGTAGTTAGAGGCAGGAAGATTTATAGATAACTATTTCTAAAAATCTATTCTTCACAATCATATCTTGCGGATCCTGTCTTTCCCTCCGTAAATGTGCATTTTTCTGATGATATGGACAGCTAAATTGAGGGCACTTTACTTTTATTGCTAAATAGCTGTTTAGAGAGACCAAGCTATAGAGGAAGAAATATGGCTGGATATGATAAGGCCACAAGTCTGTAAAATTTTTCTTTTTGGTTTAATAATGTCAGAATGGTCTTTTCTTTCAATAGTTCATTTACCACCTAATGATGCCAATTCATCCTTTGTCAGGAAAAAAAATGATCTATCATTGCAATTTTCCTTTCATATGGCCTGTTTCCTGATAAAAGTTTTTGTTCAAGCTGAATATACGGACGGGATGATTTTTCTTCAGAGGAGTACCCCGTTCACATTTCTAAGATATAGTCACTGCCTACAACTTGAAAAGCATTTATTTTTTTTCACATTCTAATTTAAACGTTTTTTCAGACAAAGACAAGACAATGAAAATGTAAAAAAAAAAAAAAAAACAGGGATCCCTAGCAAGCAGCCACTGAAGCTGTTATGAGGTACAGCTGACATGACACAGGGGTATTTAAAATATTGTATTAAATTATGCATACATACCGAATGAACAACGCCTCTGTATCGTGATTAAATCAATTAACTGTTGTTCTTACTGCTTTTGTGGTTTTCAAATAAATATATCTATTGTTTTTCTGTTGCCATTTTATATCACAAAGGGAAAGGAGAGGTATCCCTTATTTGGCGATGAATTGTTTGCAAATAGAACTTCATGTAGGATGCTGCCAAACTGGAAAACTGGGTAGTAAACTGGAAAATGAGGTTCAATGTTGATAAATTTAAGGTTATGCACTTTGGCAAAAATACAATAAATACATACAATAAAAGTTTGAATTTTTTCAATTTGAATCGAATTTTGGGCTATTCAACCCTTATTAAATCTGCCCCTAAATGGCAGTGTGTTGGGAGTTTCCACAAGTGAGAAGGATCTTGGGGTTTTTGTGGATAGCAAGTTGTCTAATCCAGGCAGTGTCATTCTGTGGCCACTAAAGCAAATAAAGTATTGTCTTGAATAAAAAAAGGCATTAACTCAAGGGATAAAAATATTATTTTGTCTCTTTATAGGTCCCTGGTAAGGCCTCACCTGGAGCATGCAGTGCAGTTTTGGGGTCCAGTCCTTAGAAGGTATATAAATGAGTTGGAGAGAGTGCAGAGACATGCAACTAAACTGGTTAGAGGGATGAGGGTAGACTGTCAAGGTTGTGGTTGTTTTTATCTGAAAAAAGATGCTTGAAAGGGGTAGTGATTACTCTTTACAAGTATAGTAGAGGACATTTTAGACAAATAGCAGGGGACCTTGTTACCCATAAAGAGGATAACTGCACTAATTTGGTGCACATAGGAAAACATTATAGAGGACATTGGCCACTGGCCATTTTTTTGTAAAGTGCACAAAACTGGTGTAATTTGCCATTTTTGTGCACTTTGTATCCTGCCTTCCAGTATAAATGAATTGCTGAGGTCTTTGCGCACCATTTTGAAGTGCAGAGACCTATAGATACCCTTATGAATAAAGTGTTGCTTACATTAAAGGGCACCTATGGGACAAAAAAAATTCCCCAAACCGAAGGTTCAGGCTGATAGAGCGCACATTCCGGTTTGGGGTTCTAGCAGTTTAAAAAAAAAAAAAAAAAAAAATTGACATCCATTTTGTTTCACCTGAAAAAAACAAGCATTTTTTTTTAAATGTTAACAACACCAGCAGCATTATTAGAAACTCTTCGTGCATTTTTTTGCACCAGGAAAAATAATACTGCCAACTGAACAATATTTTTGACACAAGAGAAAATTGTCATTGGCTCCAATGCATGTTGGGAAGTTTTATCAATTCACTAATTTAATCTGTGATTTTGCACCTTTTTGGCAAAGCAAAACAGGACTCATCGCTACTACTACTTAAAGGGCACCTATGGGCTGAAAAAAATTCCCCAAACCAAAGGTGTGGGATGAGGGAGCTCCCGGTGCGAGCCGCCATGACAGTCCATGCGCATGCGCAGTATGAAAAGCTGCCCGAAATTGTGGCAGCTTTTCATTCGGCTTATGCGCATGACGTCAAATGCGCATGGACTGTCATGGCGGCTCACACCGGGAGCTCCCTCAGCCCACACCTTCGGTTTGGGAATTTCCTTTTTTTTTTGGCAAAACAAAAAAAAACCATGATGAAATTCTAGCGCATATTCACAAAAATACATTTTGGTAATGGAGAAAATGTGAATTTCTCTGCAAAACTGTATTAGTTGAAAATATTTGCTCATCTCTATTCAGTAGCGCTGTATTCATGGGGGCCAGGGGAAGGCATATAGGTGTTCTCCTTCCCTACCTTCCTAGGAAGCAGTGGAGGCACATAATATTAAAAGGCCTTATATATCTGCATAACATAAACTGGAGTTGTTAAAAATACTTTTTCATCATGAAAATTCTGTATTATTCATTAGTTTTCAATGAGATCTCATCAACAGGGGTCAGGTTATCTTGACAAATGAAATTTTTAATTGATTCTTCCAGACAAAGAATCACAGACATTACCTAGTTTAATGTAGCTCTATAAAATACTTATTGTTTTCAAATGACCGTTATTATATTTATGTTATTGCCTTTTACAAAGTGGCACTCATTTATCCAAAGAAGTTGACATTTCCAATAGAATCTTTCATTTTCATGATTGTGCCCTTATCATCTCTTTCATTTTTTTTATATAAATGGTAACCAGCTTCCTAGTAAGGCCTTTGCCACTTAAGATAATAATGCATTCATGGAGCATCATTAGCAACTTCCATAGAAATTGTATTACAAGTGGTAAATGCATACCGAAGAATTAGATTCTTCTGCCATTTGCTTACTTCTTGACACCTTCATTTCTCATATATAAGGGTCATTAGTCCTAGTATAATGTTAGCATTATTTATTTGTTTAGGCAACACATAATAGATGAGACCAATCCATATTCAAATAACAGTGAACATCACCTTTGATTTCATGGCATTTTATATATATTATATATTATTTTGTTGACATATTTGCTCAGTTTCTTATACAGGCCATTATATAACTCACCCACTGGCATCATGCTGATAAATGTGACATTCAAGATGTAAATAAATTCTGAATGAAAAAAAAAATGCTTATAGGCAAGCCTTTACTTTTTTTGGACATGAAAGCCGTAGGTGAATAAAAGGTGAAAATATTCTAGACCAAAACAAGTGTTTTATGCTAAGAACTTTGTTGTTTTGTGCAAAGCTTGCTGACAGGATATGGCAAGTCAGAAAGAATCTGAGGAGGTGAAAAATCATTTTTTATAAACAGAGTATACTGTATATTGTATATGTCAGAGCAGCCAGCAGAGGGCACCAATTCATACTATTGGGCTATAGGGGACTTCCCTTACAGGAGCCTATATAAGGAAGTGCAAGAACTGTGCACTTCCTCTTTGGCCAAACATCATCAGCAGGAGAGACATACAATAGTAAGCCAGACCAGGTGGGTACCTGATCCTTGCTAGGAATCTATAGATAGGAATGTTATGGATTGTTATTAGCCTACTCTAGGAGTCAGAGATAGTTAGGGTAGCTAGCAAGGATAGCTTGATTCCCAACTTGGAGTAAGTATTTGGGGTAGAGCCGCAGGGCATTTCCCAGTTAGTAAAATGAGTGTAGTGATTAGGTTAGTGGCTTTATCCACTTTATCAATCCTAATACTCAATTGAATGAGCATTTGCACAAATAGCTAATAACTTCCATAAAGCTCCATCTTGTGGTTTTCACTGCATCTAATATAAATGACCATCCTTGGCTGATATAAAAATATATTTTACCCTCTCAACTCTTAAACCACACATCCATTGTCTCCTATGTTGCTCTTTACTAGAACAGGATTCTGAAGTCATTTATGGGTCAGGTCTTGGCTGCCCTTCCTACTTATTACAGATTCTTCCATTGGACATCTCAGTTCACTAAATTGACTTCAGAACTATTTGTATGCCAAAGATTTTAAAATTACAAGGCACTCCCCATCTCATTTTTCTTTATGTAAGGTATATGTATGTATTTATTGTAATGACCCCTGTTTGTTAACTAATTAATTTATTGTTCTGCTGAATAGTAGTGATGGTCGAATTTATTCGCGGCGAATTTTAGCGCGACACGCCGCGTTTGACGCGACGCGCGTCAAAAACAACGCGCGACTCGTTTCGCGAATTTTTCGCCAATTCGCAAATTTCTCAGGAAATTCGCTAATTTTTCGGCGAAGCGAAACGCGAGAGTTTCGCCCATCACTACTGAATAGCACTGTGTACATAGTTACTTAGTTAAATTGGGTTGAAAAGAAAAACTCCATCAAGTTCAACCCCTCCAAATGAAAACCCAGTATCCCTACACACACACCCCTCCATACGTTCACATAAATTATATATGCCCATATACTAACTGTAGAGTTTAGTATCACAATAGCCTTTGACATTATATCTGTCCAAGAAATCATCCAATGCATAATTACCTTTTCATCCCTTGAGTTTATACCCTTTTTTATGCAGGACAGAACTTTGTTTGCTTTAGTAGCTACAGAATGACACTGCCCAGAATTAGACAACTTGTTATTTATAAAAACCCCAAGATCCTTTTCATTTAAGGAAACTACCAACACACTGCCATTTAGTGTATAACTTGCATTTGTATTATTTTTGCCAAAGTGCATAACCTTGCATTTATCAACATTAAACCTCATTTTCCAGTTTGCTGCCCAGTTTCCCAACTTAGACAAATCACTCTGCAAAGTGGCAGCATCCTGCATGGAACCTATAGTTCTGCACAATTTAGTATCATCTGCAAAAATAGAAGCAGTACTTTCAATGCCCACATCCAGGTCATTAATAAACAAGTTGAAAAGCAAGGGACCCAGTACAGAGCCCTGTGGTACCTTATTAATGGAACTGGGACAATTAATAAGGAAAACTTCATTAGCTTGTTCCTCGTTTGCGTAGACAGACACAAATGAGGATACATCTAGAATTGTCAATGCATAGTTCACGCTCCCATCTTCTTCAAACAATCTGGCGTATCGATTGGGATGTATAAACCCCCGGATCAGCCTCCATTTTCCTTTTTGCTAGATTTTCTAACTGTCACCCAGCTAGCTGCCTCAACACCCTGCTGCTGTTCTGTTACCCCCAATCTATCTGACTCAATGAGCAAGAGACTCCTTTCAAGATTGTCAATCGACCGCAGTGTTGCAATTTGTTCCTCTAGTGCTCTAACTCGAGCCTCCAAAGTAGCCATCTGCTCTCATTCACCACAGAGGTAAGTAGTTTGGATCTCTTGTTCCAAATCTGCATACAAATGGCAAACTGTGCACTGGGTCAGACCTTCAATCTTGCTGTTGAATTCCCTTTAAGAGCAGCTAAATAATAGAGCAAGCTCCACTGGTGTCCCAGGGGTTCTATTTATACAGTCTGTTCAGGTGCAACTAATCAAACCCCACCCCCTCAAACTGAGGGAAAACTAACTTCAAAGTAAATCAGGTTGTGAGGCCAAGTAACGTTGGTGTACCTTTATTGGCAATGATTTGTTGGTGGGAAAATGTCATACCAAATTTTCTGTAGTGTTACTTTCTTCCTAGTGAAACTTTGGTAACTTACATTTATGTCAATAAAAATATATAGAGGTCATATGTATGCATTTATTAGTAATGTTGGTAAAACTGTTGAAATTGAAGTGGTCACTTATTATTAAAGTCCTCTATTGTCCTAGGCCATGAGCCCACCCTAAAACAAATGTGGCATGAGCTTCAAATGTTAAAAAAGTGTAAATAAGATATTTTAACAGTTAAAATTGTAACACAATCCTACTTTAAATATGAAAAAACGCTAGAGTTTTGACTTTTGCCTATGACTTTTTTTGGAATACAGGCTGAAAATAATAATGATGTCACTGAAGTAATAATGTTGAGGATGTACCTTCATTGTATTAATTTACCAGTCAGAATCTGACATAGATTTTGGTGAAAAGGGTAATGAATTAAAATTTTCACACTTTTCACACATTTGCTAGCAAAGTGTATAATTCGGCTTTTAGTAAAGAGGTGATGTTGCTGTGTTGATAGTTGTTGATGTTAATAAAGTTTGTCGTAGAAAAAAGAGCACATAGGTGGGGCCAGCTCCAGAAGCAAACACTGAGATGTACAATCAGAGAGACAGGCTTCTTTTCTGCACAGTATTTTAATAAATAATGCAAAACCCAGAATCTCATTATTAAGGAGTATAACACAGTTGCATAAGAATTGTCTTTTAAGCAAAAAAACAAAACACTTGATGTTGCATAAGGCTATACATTTTATAATATTTTATAATGTTGTTCCTTAAATGCACTTTTCAGAGAAGCCTACCCTTATCCTTAAATGCTTAAGTCTCTATCCCCATACTGTAACACTGCTTAGGCTAAAGAACTTTACAGACTGTAGTGCTTTACTCACTTTTCTCCTCCACTAGTAGACGGGCACCCATAAGATTATAAATTCTCAGAAGCAGGTATCCTCTAAACTCTTTCTTTGGTTTGCTTCTTTTGTATTTATCAGTATTTTGTACTGTTCTGAATGGTTTTTAAGATATTCTAGCTCTAAAATGCAAGGCCACAGCTTAATAATAATAATTTTATTTCTGGTGTTATACATTACATGCTCGTATTATAAATATTGCTAGAGAATAAAAGAATGGTTATATCAATAGAAAAGTGACATCCATTGAAGTTTTCTACTGTAATATTAATGCACGGTTAATCTATTTGTAGGGATACAGGTATTATTTTAGGGATATGAATATTGTGTTTCTTCTTTAAAAGACTTTTGTATCTAGAAATAAATTTGGACATTGAGAGACTGTTTTGTCATGATTTCTTTGTTGGTCTGACCCTGAATCGGCTTACAAATATGTATAGTATTTTATGATAGCTCCTAATATAACGCAGAACTATTTACAGTAAATAGCAAATTACAATAATGGAAAGAATGAATAAGTAAAAAATAAAAATCTTATTTTTATGGATGTATGGATGCCTTCTGCCTTTTCTTCATGGTGTGATGTCAACTCAAGTATTGCTGTGCTCACAGCTCAAGGATTACTGTGCAGAATACATAATCAATAAGTTCGGTCCTTGTGCTAATGCAGCCCAAAACTATTGGTGGCTTGACCAAGAAATGTGTTACAGGAGTTCCCTGAATGGTATGCCTTATTATAAAGTCTTATAAAGTCTGTTGCCCCCACCCCAAGTAACTCTCCTGCCATATAATAGCCATTTGTATTTTCTGCAGGAAGCAGAAAGTATAAAGTGATAAATACTGAGCCCCCCACTAGGGATCCTAAGGCATCACTGGCCCCTCTCTACATAAGGGTACATTTGTGTTCTGCCAGGTTGTTGTGGGGTACTGACAAAGTGTGGTATAGTGTGGCAAACACTGATCAGCACAGTCCATGAATATAAGTAATATTCTGCTGCAAATCGGTGTCTATATGGTGCATGGGTTACCACAGCAACCAATATAAATGGTTGCGATTGGTTCATGTTTTATAGAGGGCATGCATAGCTTGGAGATAGGCAAAAACATGCACCCACAAAGACAATAATCTGCACGTGCTCCTAATTTGTAAGACTATGCACTGCACATGTGTTTGGGTCTTGGCCTTGCTGATTTGGATCTAGTAAATGACATACAGTAGAGGTTGAGCAAAATATTATTATTATTATTATTATTAACATGTATTTTTATAGCACCAACTTATTTTGTAGCGCTGTAAAGTGAGTGTGATTATACAACTAAATCACATGAATTACATACATAGAACATAAGGAGTTACATACATCACAATAAATATGGAGTTACATACATCACAATAAATACTGGTACAGGAGGGGAGGAAGGCCCTGTTAACAGTGAGGGTAGGCTTCTCTAAAAAAGTGGATATTAAGAGATTTCTTGAAAGCTGAAAGATTGGGAGAAAGTCGGACGGACCGTGGGAGAGAATTCCAGAGGAGGGGTGCAGCTCTTGCAAGGTCTTGAATGCGAGCATGTGAGGAGGTAATGAGAGAAGAGCTGAGTAGCAGGTCAGTAGAGGAGCGTAGTAAGCTGTTGGGTGAGTATATGGAGATCAGTTCAGAGATGTAGGGAGGGGCAGAGTTATGAAGTGCTTTGAATGTCAGGGTCATTAATTTGATTTTCATTCTGAAGAGGAGTGGAAGCCAGTGCAGGGATTGGCAGAATGGCATGGCAGAGGAGGAGCTGTTGCTGAGGTGTAAAAGCCTAGCAGCAGTGTTCATTATGGACTGGAGAGGTGACAGTTTCTGGAGGGGAATGCCAATTAAAAAAGAGTTACAATAGTCTAGACACGATATGACAAGCGAGTGAATAAGAATTTTGGCAGCATCTTGGGTGATAAATGGTCATATTTTGGATATGTTCCTTAAGTGGAAGTGACATGACTTAACAAGTGACTGGATATGAGGAGTGAATGACAGGGCAGAATCTAGGATAACCCCAAGGCCCTGGGGAGACGGGGTGATAGTGGAATTGTTAACTATGATGGATACTTCCGGGATGTTACTGGTGTTAGTTGGAGGAAAAAGAACCATTTAAGGTAGTGTTGTGACATCCAAGTAGAGATGGCAGACAGGCAGGAGGAGACACGAGTTAGAAGTTCTGGGTTGAGATCAGGAGAGGAGAGATAGAAGCACTGTTAGACAGTATTCAGGTACTCCTTCCAAGTATTGTGTTTTCCTTTCCTTGTCCTTTAAATAAGACATCAAACCATACAAATTAATTTGGGTGGAACAGGCTGCTTGTTTATTAACAAATTTACATGAATAAATATCAAATATAAGAACATCAAACATCAGCAAATATAAGATCAATGGAAGCCATACAACAAAGATTTAATCATTCATTTCTCTGTAACCTCTGGTACCTGCTTCCTTTCTCCAAACCCACTTCCTTTTTAACATTTAGTGACGTCTCTCATCCACCTCAGAACTTATAAACTATATCTGGTTTATTGCCCAGTATAGTGCCCATTCTAATAAAATCAGGTAATTAACTGTAGAAGTGTGACAGTATCCCTAAGTCTGAAATACTTTCAGACTGACCTTCATTTAACGGCTCAGCCCTTGAGCCAATCTATTGTCAGTACAGTTCATCACAGGAGGAGAACACAGAAATCCATTCTTCCTGTTCTGCAGCCTTCTTGTACAAGACAAGCCTTCACACTAACGCTATTCTCAGACCTTCTTACCAATCATTTTCTGTTGGAAGCACGTCATTAGTTTTCTTCTACTACAACGCAGTCCTGACTTATGCCCTCCCTTTTGTGTTTTTATTTGTCTCATATTCATAATAGATTGCAAGTTTATGGGGCAAAGACCTCATGCATGCTACATAAATAAAATTCTGAAAGAGCCTACTGCAAAATATAAGGCGAACTTGATTTTAGCTATCTCCCTTTAAGAGAGCTGTGAGAGGTTAATTTTGTCTGATCACACTACATAGTTGGGGTTATATATTCTGGTGGACTGAACATTTGGTATGCCTCTTATGAAATGATTGGATGAGGAGTATGAATTATTTTTAAGATGCAGTAAACAAATAGTAGCTTTCATTCTCTAAATTATATACAGACCTAATATGGGACCTATTATCCAGAACGCTTGGGACTTGGGGTTTTCCGTATAAGGGATCTTTTTGTAATTTTGATCCCCATGTTGAAACATTAAATAAATGATTTGGTTCCAATAAGTACCAATTATATATTAGTTGGGATCAAGTACAAGATACTGTTTTATTATTTCAGAGAAAAAGAAATCATGTTGAAAAATTATTTGATAAATTGGAGCCTATGGGAGATGACTTTCTCATAATTCAGAGCTTTCTGGATTACAGGTTTCTGGATAACATATCCCATACCTATATATTTATTATATGCAAGTGTTTTTATGTAATATCTGTAGAGTTCATGTTTTGTAAGAAATGTACAGTGCTGTACATATACAGTAAGTAGGTCAGGCATGACTGGAATAGCCTACTTAAAATAAAATTGTGTAAAGCCTTTATTGTGAACAGAATATACTGTATATACTTATGTGATTAATAAATAAAAACATGTTTGCAGCACAGTTCTGCATTATAACCATTATTCCCCATCTGGACTTATTTAAAGGAACAGTTCAGTATAAAAATAAAAACTAGGTAAATAGATAGGCTGTATATTTCTAATATAGTTAGTTAGCCAAAAATTTAATTTATAAAGGCTGGAGTGACTGGATGTCTAACATAATAGCCAGAACACTACTTCCTGCTTTTCAGCTCTCTTGGTTTCCACTGATTCGTTACAAGGCAGTAACCAATCAGTAACTTGAGGGGGGGCACATGGGTTATAACTGTTTTCTTTTGAATCTGACCTGCATAATAAGGATCAGTTTCTAAGTTAATGAACAGTTATCTGCCATGTGCCCCCCTTTAAAGTCGCTGACTAATTCAGAGTAGTGATAGGCAAATCTGACCCGTTTCTCAGAAAATTCACATAATGGTGAAAATTCACTAAATTGCATTGAAGTCTATGGACAACAATATTTTTCACAAATTTCTTAGGTGTAATTTTTGCAGTGAAATTTGGTGAAAAATGTTGCTCATCGCTATTAGGGTAAGGCCACACCTGGCCCTTCTGGGAGAGTAGTCGCGAGGTTGCCTCACAAGGAAACTTTGGGCGTCTTTGGAAAACAAAGCGATGCATGTGCCATGTTGCATGGGCAGGATAGGACAGGGGGAAGCCATCGGGGAAGATTAGTTGCCCCAAAGAAGAGGCAATTAGTCGCCTGTCGACTAATCTCCCCCAAATCGCCAGGTGTGCCCTTACACTTAGAGAGCTTAAGATCAGGAAGCTGTGTTCGGTTCTGTTATATTGGACATCCACTCAATCCAATTATCTAAATACTGTACATTAGAATATTATATATATATATATATATATATATATATTAGAAGCATATTTTATTTTGCACAGCCTATCTATTTAACCAGTTTTTATTTTTACACTGAACTGTTCCTTTAACGCATTATTGGTTTCAATAGACAGAAACAGTGGATAAGGTCAGGCCCCGATTTCCATCTTGGGTATCCCTAGACTGCACTCGTCCTTACTTATGTATACTGACTGTACTCCCAGTGTCACAGTGTAGCCTCCATACAGCCAGAAGGCAGAGTTGTCTGAATGGTGAAATTGATGGGACCACCCCATAGAAGTCTTACTTCCCCCTGCCTTCTCTGTCGTATCTAGCACCACAATGCACAATTTCCTGCCCTTACTGGTAGATCCATATGCTTTAGAGAAACTACTTTTAGAAACAGTTGTGCTGAACTGGTATACAAATTTCTTATCTACATACAATACACATATCTCCTTGACAGTGCTACAGGTGCCCTTGCTAGCTAACCTAGCTGCCTTCCAACTCTAAGGCAAGCTATTAGAAAAGTGACCTGCCCATAACTAGGTTATCCAAAAATAGCCTGCTCTACAGGAGGCTATCTTCCACTATCTCCTCCTCCATGTGTAGGTTGTAGGGCCTAGGACCTCCTCTACTCTAGAATAGGGGATTTCTTTGTGTTCAACTTTAGTAGTTGCTGCCATCTACAGATCATGGAGCAAATTACACTTAATTATAAAAATCTCACCAGCTTACATTTGTTCAAAGTAATGGAATAAGAACAGAGAAACTAAACTTCCTTTTTGAACTGCTGATTTGTTCTATCTAACGACTTTAGTTTGCAGTGAAGAAAACATAAAAAATATTTAAATGAAAACATTGTTTGATTCATCCATGCAGTGCCTTTTGTGTGCTTTTTCTAGGGCTAAGAATGTGGGAACTCTACCTGGCCAGAAGTTTCTGCATGCTCAGAGAGAATAAAGTTGGAGGTTCAAACTTAGTTGTATATTTATCAAAAAGTTAAAAAAAAAAAAAATACAATTCAGTTATGTAGTAGAGCTCTTACAAAAGGAGGGTTCTACCATTTCTAGGGTGTTTACAACAAACGTATTTCAGATGATAGGGCTAATCAGACCACCTCCCTGCCTGGTGGGCCCTTTACCAATTACCTATATTATCCATATATTATTATTAAGTGGCCCTGTCTAGAGTTAAGGAGCATGGCTTCATAAAAGCAAGTTCAACACCAGATTTTGAGAAAGGCTACAAAAATGTTTACAAAAGACTGATGGATGAACAGAATCCTTGGAATGATATGACACTATTTTAATTTCCATTTCTGGCTTGGATTTCTGATGATAGCTTTTAATAAACAAGCTGGGAGGCGTAAGTATGAGAATAATACATACATATGTATGTAGTAGTCTTTGTAATTTATATTATCTACCATTTATTAAATATTAAAAAAAAAATTTAAGTTCACACTTAATGCAATTATAATAGAAATGTACATTGTGTATAGTTTATTCGTCATAATTACAATGCACCCCACTATACCAGATCCTGTAATTATACCAGCAACCACAAACATAAAATGTCTGTATTATTGTACATCACAATATTATTTAACACTAACACTTAGCCTATTCCCACCCATTCTCTAATGTTCTCCAAGGTTGAGTAATAAGGAAATAGTACTCTATATGATCAGAATTTAACTAATCATTCATGTTTTACTTGGCTGACTCTTCCAGGAGTTCATAGTCCATAGAGAAAAAAAATTATGTTCACGAATTGTTTTGATTTTTCAGCATTTCCATTTTTTTATTCAGCCTCTCTGTCCATTCGTTGCGAAGCCTAGAAATGAAATATATAGAAATAAATCAAAGAAAGGAATTAGACATGAAATAGTTATGAGGTATTAATCATACAAACACATATCCATTTCAAAAGGTGTTTCTATTAAACTGGCACAGTGGTTACCCCCAAAGAGACAACAAGATGGATTGCCCTGCCTAGGAAGTTTAATCCCTGGGTCTCTCAGAACCCACAATCCCTTGTTGCTACTTTTATATTTACAAAATTATAAAGGAAAGACCCTGTACTCTACAAATAAAGTCTTAACACTTAACCGTTTTTTGTTTTCTCCTGGTGTCACCTAAATCTCTACCTGTAAAGTGCTTTGAGTCCCATTGGAAGAAATTATTCCCTTTACTGACACCTATTCTGCTTTCCCTTTCCTGAGCTTTGTTCTAGTTCTTAGCATCTTTTCATACAGGGGTGTAGTAACAAATTTTGGAGACAAACATCACTTGTGATGTTGCTCATAGCAACCAATCAGCAATTATATTCGAACAGTCAAATGCAAGCTAGAAAACAAAAGCAAAGATCTGATTGGTTGCTATGTCTCCAATGTCCCAACAGTGTATTGAGGCTGATTTACTCTTACCAACACTACATTTGTGATCCAGATGGTTCTTGCTGCTGAATGTACACATTTATTTACAGTGAAGCTGTTATAAACCTCACAAATTTTCATACTTCTCTTCTTTAATCTCCACTCTGTCCTCTAAACCGCAGCAACTGTTTGCCACATTTAAATCACTCTTATGCCCCCCTCCACCCATTAATGTAACTGCTCAAGATCTTGCTCATTTCTTTAATGAAAAGATCGATCTCATTAGACTAAGCAAACATCTGACAACAATCTCAGACTAACTTGCAGTCCACTCACATCCACTTTGCGCTACTTCACCCCCACAACACCAGATGAAGTTAATAAACTTCTAGCCTGCTCAAAACCCACAATCTGCTCCCTTGACCCCATACCCTCTCGCCTCCTTTATCTAATCTCAGATACACTCTCTCCTGCACTTACCCACCTATTCAACCTTTGATTCTCTACTGGTACTTTTCCATCCTTATACAAACAAGCACTAATCACTCCTATCCTCAAAAAAAAACCTTCCCTTTATCCCAGCTCTTCTGCTAACTATTGTCTGGGTTCCCTTCTTCCATTCACATCTAAATTACTGGAAAGACTTGTTTACAAATGCCTGATCCAGCATCTCACTCACAACTCCCTTCTCGACCCCCTCCAATCTGCCTCCAGCCCTTCACACTCAACTGAAACTGCACTCTCCAAAGTAACCAATGATCATCTAAAGATCACTATTCCATACTCAGCCTTCTAGATCTCTCTGCAGCATTTGACACAGTTGACCATCCACTCCTCTTTGACATTATATACTCAGCTGGCATTTGTGACACTGCTCTTCCATGATTTACATTTTATCTGTCTGACCGTTCCTTTATAGTTGCCTTCTCTAACGCTACTTCTACTACATTCCCTCTCTGTCAGAGTTCCTCAAGGCTCTGTTCTAGGAGGCCCTCTGCTGCTCTCGCTCTATACTACTTCGCTAGGAAAACCTTTTTAGTCATTTGGGCTTCAGTATGACCTCTATGCTGATGAGACCCAACTATACTTGTCTACTCCTGACCTCTCTCCTTCTGTCCTTTCCCATGTTACAGACTGTCTCTCTGCTGTCTCCTCCTGGATGTCTCAGTGCCACCTGAAACTGAACCTTTCAAAAACAGAACTCATTATATTCTCTCCAAGATCTGTTCCTCAGATGTCACTCACAGTAAACGACACTACCTTTCATTCCACCACACAGGTATGCTGCCTGGGAGCTATACTAGACTCACATCTATCTTTTTCATCACACTTTCAAAAACTTGCAAAATCTTGTTCAACTATCTTCAACTATGCAACATTGCTCGGATACGACCAAACACTTATTTAGTCTCTTATCATCTCCCGATTTGATTACTGCAACCTACTCCTTGCAGGTATTCCAAGTCACCTTTCACAACTCCAATTTGTTCTAAATGCTGCCGCTAGACTAATTCATCTAAATTACTATCCCTGACATACAAGGCCCTTAAAGGGAAACTGTCGTGGGAAAACATGTTTTTTTTTAAACGCATCAGTTAATAGTGCTACTCCAGTAGACTTCTGCACTGAAATCCATTTCTCAAAAGAGCAAACAGATTTTTTTATATTTAGTTTTGAAATCTGACATGGGGCTAGACATTTTGTCAATTTCCCAGCTGCCCATGTCATGTGACTTGTGCCTGCACTTTAGGAGGGAATTGCTTTCTGGCAGGCTGTTGTTTTTCTTTCTCAATGTAACTGAATAGTACGCAGTGGGACATGGGTTTTTCTATTGAGTGCTGTTCTTAGATCTACCAGGCAGTTGTTATCTTGTGTTAGGGAGCTGTTATCTGGTTACTTTCTCATTGTTCTTTTGTTAGGTTGCTGGGTGGGTGAAAGGGAGGGGGTGATATCACTCCAACTTGCAGTACAGCAGCAAAGAGTGATTGAAGTTTATCAGAGCACAAGTCACATGACTTGGGGCAGCTGGTAAATTGACAAAATGTCTAGCCCCATGTCAGATTTCAAAATTAAATATAAAAAAAATCTGTTTGCTCTTTTGAGAAATGGATTTCAGTGCAGAATTCATCTGCAATAAGCACTATTAACTGATGTATTTTGAAATTTTTTTTTCCCCATGACAGGATCCCTTTAACAATGAAGCCCCTCCCTATATTTAATCTCTGATCTCCAAATACACTCCTACACGCAACCTTCGCTCTGCTTCTGACCTATGCCTTGCTTCTCCTCTCATCACTTCTGCCCATTCTTGGCTTCAAGGCTTCTCTCGGGCTTCTGCTTTTCTTTGGAACTTTTTGCCTTGAGCTATCAGACTTTCTCCTTCTTTCCAAACTTTCAAATGCTCCCCACCTGTTTTAAGAAGCTTATTCAATGTACCTTAATTAATCAATCACTGCTGTATTATAAATCACAAAATTGTGTCTAAATTCCTAATGTCTCAATTGTACCCTAACCTTTAGTTTGCAAACTCTAATTTGTAGGGCCCTCTAAACCAGTTTTATTCTGTAAACCCTTGACTGTTATCCACTATTTATTCCTTGTTTGTTATAACTAAGGTAAAGCACTGTATATCTTGTCGGCACTATATAAATAAATGATGATGTTGATGGTTTTAGATATTATACTAAAGACAAAGTATTACAGTACACAGTGCCTCTCTGAAGTGCAGCATCCTGCTAACCTTCTTCCATACTCCAAGTTGTCAGACACTAAGGGGACCTCCTGATAATGATTTAGAAAGACCTTGCTAGCACAAGCACTGTGGCCCATTACTGGAGGAATGACCGATGGGGTGATAATCCCTCAGTGGATTTCAACTGCTCATCTAGTTGCTTATTCCTGAATGTCTCAAACTGAAATGAGATCAACAGTACTCTTCTTATCAATTTCTTGCCTGACTAATATAGAAAATGTTGGAATTGTCTCTTACCTTGGTAAGTTGGTATTCTTGGGCCCCTGGCTTCTTAATTATTCCCTGATATCAGCCAGAAAGATCTGGGTCAAACATGCACTAGTTTATAATTCCTTCCACGAGTAATTTACACTGCCAGATTGACACTGGGGGACAATTTCTAGCAGAATCTTTTTCAACATTTTTAATTTTCTTACCCACCTCCACTTCCATCTAATGGTTGAAATATATTACAAGAGACCATTCCCAGATCTTTTTGTCTGATACCAGGGAATAATTAAGAAGCCAGGGGCTTGAGGATACCAACTTTTCCAGGTAAAAGTAAAAAATTTAACCCAGCAGGAGAATGACCAAGTGGACAAGGGGCTTTTTTTTTGACACGTCTTTTTCTTTTTTTTTGTTACGCAAAGCAAAACGAGTCATGGGGCAAATTTCTTAAGTAGTTTTTTGAAAATTTTTGCTCCTGGTTATAGGAGGAATTTTGAAGCAAATTTGTACATGGTGACTTGTTTTGCTTATTACTAAATATAATTTCTCCATGATTCTAGCTAGCTGTCTTTCGTTAACACTGTCCACTGTTTTTTGTACCTAGTCGTCAGGAATAGTGATGGGCGAATCTCCCGCGATTCGCTTCGCCGAAAAATTCGCAAAACGAGTCGCGGAACGCATCGCGTCATTTTCGGGGCGTCGCGTCGTTTTCGACTCGTCGCGTCAAAAACGACGCGCGACTCATTTTTTTTGGCGAAATTTCGCCTGGCGAAATTTCGCTGGTGATTCGCAAATTTATTCACCAGCGGCGAATCGCGGGAATTCGCCGCGAATTCGGCCCTGGCGAATAAATTCGCCCATCACTAGTTAGGAATTACAAAGATGTGTGTGCTGTGCATATCCAGACAGAAACACATATGGTTGGATCAATAAGCAGCATTATATAGTTTTATCAAGCTATTTGATACAATGATACAACTGTGTAATGCTCTGTAAATATTCTGAAAGCAAACCCTACTGTAGGTTTTAGATTACAGGTTAGGTAGATTACTACCTGTCCTTGCCAAAACAAGCTGGTATTTCTCTATATTGCAGTGTGGAAGAGTTGGCTATATATATAAAAAAAAATAAAACATTTTTGAAAGTCTTGTGAGTGCTACTTCTATGAATCATAACACTTGGTATATATAT
>CM044431.1:147907150-147921309 GCA_024363595.1 Xenopus borealis
TGTATATTTGCTCTCACTACTCACTCCTGTATAGCCATGCATTTATTATTTGGGGACATTATACTAGGAGGGCTTTAACAACAACTCAACAACAACTCCATACTAACCCCTAACTGTACCTTAGAATAAAGTAGAGCAGAATTCTTGGAACAGGATGACAAGTTTTTTTCCAAGAGCACAACTAAATTATTTTCCACAATAATGACCCTGGGCTATGAAAAAGTGCAGTACTATTTAGTGCTGCAACATCTGTAGCTGAAATCTAAGAATAAAGCACATATTCTGGTCACAAGTAATTGGTGCTGAAGGCAGCACATTTCACCATGACTCAAAACTATAGTTCCCCTCTGTGATTTGTCTTTTAGTACACAGAGATCAGCTTGAGGCTGAGCACAAAAGCAAAATAAAAGTTTCTGTCTCTTAAAGCATGTTGCCACATAAGCTATCATTCTGCATTTAAATAGGCCAGAACCTCATGTAAAGTGCAGCAGTAACATTTCTAAACTGGCTGCTGGTTTGCTTTTTCCATTAATTGTTTGTTTTTCTTGTAACTAAAGCAGCAAGTGACAAAATATTTTTCCCACTAGGTAAACTAAAATGTTAAGTAGCACAGGTTGCATGCTCAGAATGCTGCAGATTTATTGCCAGATTAATTACATTTATTGGTCTGAATCATTGTTGTCATCTTATGTAAAGTACACTTATTCTTTTTGAGCCCTGGAGGGCATTTACCTCTTTGATATATTTATATTTATGTAAGCCAATTGAAATAATATTATTTCAAGAGACTTCATCAAATGCAGTAATACGTTAGTTTTATATTTGCAAGGAAAACAAAATAAAACAAAATAAACAAACAAACAAAAAGCTGCGAGAATATGATATAGTAGGTGTGCAAGGAAGAGAGGTATGTTCCACAGGGGAATCTAAAAGAGTGACATTAGTTTTCATCAATGCATACTGGTTCGGCTTCATTTCAACTTCTGGCATAATTTTTAAACAGAGCGCTTCTTATTGTCTGTGAGTTTGACTGTATACCTGGGATTAAAACCAGGTCTTAGTGCCCAACACCCAGTGGTTTGATTGGAAGTAACAAATATGTTGTTTTTACAATAATTGTGTTTGTTACCGAATTCAAAGTCCCAGTGCAGCATGAGGATTATCAGCATTATGCTCACTTTGCATCATAAAGCATGCTCACACTCCCTTGATGTCTAGAGAGGGTGACATTGTTGATACATTTCTTTAAAATGATTTGGGACTGTTCAGCCTAACTTTTCAGTACAATACATTTTAACGGGGACAGTGTGGCAACTTTCAAATGTAGGTATACACAGTATTGCATAGTTTATTAAAGGATCACTAGTATTGAAAATGATAGGGCTTTATATACATAGGCTCAAATATAGTTTGTAGCTATGAAAATAGCTATACTGCATTCTCTAGGGCAGAGGTCTACAACCAGTGGCTCTAAGCAACATGTTGCACACCAAACCCTTCAATGTTGCTCTCAGTGGCCTTAGAACAGGCTTGGAATTCTTGGCTTGGAGGCAAGTTTTCGCGGCAAAAAAACAGGTGTTCTGCCAGAGCTTCCTTTACACTGCCTGTCCACATTGGGGCTACAAAATAGCTAATCCCAACCCTTATTAGGCACTCCCAGGAACATGTTTCCAATATAATTTCCCTCAGTATAGAGAAATCCTCAGCATACAATTCATTGCAATATTAAGAAATGGTTCTGTCAATCTTGGTGCCATTTAATGGGAATTAGAAGTAGCAGATTACAATTCTGTAATTATATTCAAGCTTCCCTGAGTGAGTGAATATGAAAAGGTAACAAGATCTAAAGTGCAGATTTTATTCAGAGTACTAAATAAGAGTATAATTACATAGAGAACAGAATGTTACAATAAGTTTACAGTCACAGCAATGCTATGAAAGCTAATATAGCTAGCTCTCTGGCTTCTGTTCTGTCTCCAATCCAAGCTGCTATAAATTCAGCTGCCAGAATTCCTTCCTTCTCTCCAAAGCCTGATCTAGCTCTGTAGCTGCTAATATCCATCGCATGGTTTCCTTTCATGCAGAAAAGCATTAGCAAAGTACTTTTATAATCAAGCCCTCAACTTCTTCGCCAAACTTCTTCAAAGACGATCTTGGAAAATTGGCAAAGTATATATTGGCAAATATACTATGAGATATTATGCTAATAAAAATGTCATTTATGCCATTAAATTAATTTAAAGTGTGGGTAAACCAAGCCTTTAGCTGGTTCCATGTGTTACATACATCAGGAAATAAGATCTTATATTATTCTTGTCCACACAACTTGAAGATGATGTAGCTTTAGGGTTCCCAACATTCAATGCACATACTTAAATGGGTTATTCACTTTTAGTATGATGTAGAGAGTGATATCCTGAGACATAGTTACATAGTTAGATTGGGTTGAAAAAGTTGAAAAAAAGTCCATCAAGTTCAACCCCTCCAAATTAAAACCCAGCATACACACACACACCCCTCCACTCTTTCACACAAACCATATATGCCCATAACTATACTAACTGTAGAGTTTAGTATCAAAATAGCCATTGATATTATGTCTGTCCAAAAAATCATCCAAGGCCCTCTTAAAAGCATCAACAGAATCAGCCATCACAACATCACCCGGCAGTGCATTCCACAACCTCACTGTCCTCACTGTGAAGAACCACCTACGCTGCTTCAAATGAAAGTCCTTTTCTTCTAGTCTGAAGGGGTGGCCTCTGGTTCAGTGATCCTCTTTATGGGTAAAAAGGTCCCCTGATATTTGTCTATAGTGTCCTCTAATGTATTTGTAAAGTATAATCATGTCCCCTCGCAATCACCTTTTATCCAGGGAAAACAACCCCAACCTGGACAGTCTACCCTCATTATTTAAGTCTTCCATCCCTAACCGGTTTAGTTGCACGTCTCTGCACTCTCTCCAGCTCATTTACATCCCTCTTTTGGACTGGAGTCCAGAACTGCACTGCATATTCCAGATGAGGCCTTACTAGGGATCTATAAAGTGGTATGATTATATTTTCATCCCTTGAGCTTATACCCTTTTTTATGCAAGACAGAACTTTATTTGCTTTAGTAGCTACAGAATGACACTGTGCAGAATTATACAACTTGTTATCTATAAAAATCCCAAGATCCTTCTCATTTAAGGAAACTCCCAACACACTGCCATCTAGGGGCAAATTTACTATTATTCCCCATAATTAGCTCGACCAAATTCGATATTCGATTAGCATTCGATCGTCAAATGCTAAACGAATAGTTTTAGGCTACCTTTTATTCGAATACAAATTTATTCGATTAGTCGAATAATTTATTCGATCAGTTGAATAAATCATTCGATCATTCAAATGATTCGTACGATTCGAACGATCGAAGACTTCGATCGTTCGAATCCTATTCGATCAGGACTTAGCCTCAGAAGCCTATGGGAGTGCTCCCATAGGCTTCTATTGCAATTCGTTAGGTCCAATCTGGCGAAGTAGGCAATCGAATAAACTTTAAAATTTAAATCCTTCGCTGATCGAATGATCGAATATTTGTTCAGTCGAATCTATTCAAATGTATTCGATCATTCGACCATTCGCTATTCGATGATCGAATATGCCAAAATTTGCATATTCGACCAAATGAATAAATCTTATGATCGAAATTCGATCGAATTCGATCCAACTTCGATCTATTCACGTGAATTTAGTACATCGGCCCTCTAGTGTATAACTTGCATTTATATTATTTTTGTCAAAATGCATAACTTCACATTTCTGAACATTGAACCTAATTTTCCAGTTTGCTGCCCTGCAGAGTAGCAGCATCCTGCATGGAACCTTTAGTTCTGCACAGTTTAGAGACAATTTGCAATTGGTTTTAATTTTTTTTTATTATTTGTGGTTTTTGTGTTTTTTAGCTTTTTATTCAGCAGCTGTACAGTTTGCAATTTCAGAAATCTGGTTTCTCAGATCCACATTATCCTATAGAAATATGACTAGGAGATCTGAGAGGGCCTGAATAGATGAGTAATAAAAAGCAGCAATAGCAATACATTTGTAGCCTTACAGAGCATTTGTTTTTAGCCCCTTGTTTGAATGCTGGAAATAGTTAGAAGAAAAAGGCAAATAATTCAAAAACAATAAAAAAGAAAGCCAGTTGAAAAGTTTTCAGAGTTTACTTTAAGGTGAACCACCCCTTTTAGGTGGTGCCTAGTACAACCAAAGGTTAGTGACTTTTGTCAAGTTACAGACACCTCCTCTTGGCTTTTATTATTATTAGGGTTATGTTTTCTTCCCTTTCCATCATCTTGTACTTATGGTCTTGGGTACAGCAATTTTAATGAATGATTTTAAATTTGAAAGTCTGCTAATCACACTATCACACTAATAACACATGGCAGATGGGATTAACATGCAGGTTAAGCCTTTGACTAACTATAACGTTTTGGAGGCATTCCCACTTGATTAAGTGATATGTTAAACTATAAAGAAGTGCAGCAGAGACTAATGACCTCATACAAGAGAGGATAAGGGTCATGTTCAGCCTGGACTTCTGTTTTGGCTTACTCTTTGAATTACTCTTCCATTTTTGATGGCCTCATATTCATCCCAAATAGAAGATCAGAACTGGTGAGATTTAATTCAGGAATGATTTTACCAAAGGAACAGTTTTCCATGATTTACCCTATGGAAACAGAGGTGCCATAAACCTAACTTTTAGAATTTCTGTTCATATATTTGGCTATACACACTAAAGTGATTCAGTCCAAATTTCACATCTGCAGTTTCTTGTACTAACCTTTGTAAAGCACTGCGTTGTTTTCTGGCAGTTTCATTTTCTCTTTCTTCCGTTTGCTTTTGGATTCTCTCTTCCCAAACATTCTTCAATTCACAGGTTTCGAAAGCAAAAATCTCTATTCTCATATACTGGCTGTTCATGTTCTAAAAAAAAATCAGATAATATTTTTAAAGAATCAATCATTTGTAATAACCCTGAATATTGCTCTTTGCTTCATTTATGTTGAAAACAACATTTCATTACCAATTGCATTCAATAAATTAGAGTTACAGTATTACAGTGAAAGTTGTTACAATGGTACTTTGGTGCCAGGAATACAAGGATTTATACTGCGGTGATCAAACCTCAACGTATATGGCTAATTGAATTCTCCCTTTGCTACGGCAACAGCCTTCTCGCTTCAGAGAAGAATTTCCATTATATTTTGAACCATTGTTGGTGGTATTTTTTTGCATTTGTCCATAAGCCATATTCTTCCATTCCCATCTTAGCAAACCTCTTCTGTATAGATCTTGTACTAAAATTTTTGCCATTCTTGTCAAGCATACCACTGTACATTGGAGCCTGAGGTTTAGCCTTCAATGGAACCTGGAGTCCTAATCCAAACACTGCAAAACAGCCCCAAACCATTATTCTTTTTCCACCAAACTACCATCAACATTCTGTATTCAGATATAATTCTCCAGCCATCTTCCAAACCCAGACTTTCCATCAGATTTCCACATAATTGCCATCTATCCCTTAGGAGTCTAATGATGGCAACCTAGGTAATGCATATATTTAGACTAACTTCCCTCTAATCACCCATAAAAATCCCACTCTCCTTAAGAAGGGTACTTGTGCTCATATTGTTTTCAGAGACCGTATAGATGTCACAGTGACATATAACTGAGAGCATTGGAGTTTAGAGCAAGTACTAGTTTTGGATGAAAATGTGTGGCTACTTTTGGCCATATAGTGGTATGATGTTCTATTTAAGTAATGAGAAAATGACCATTAATGCAGAAACAACCGCATATTTCTGCCTTTAGACTTCAGTCAGATATGATATATGTATGGATCCATACATTTGGGATCAGATTTGCTCATTGGTGAGATGATTGGAACTTATCAACAAATTTATAGGACAACATTATGACAATAACATGTTTGCCCTTGAAACATGGTTGGCACTTGTCCATGCACTGAATGCTATAGAAGCTTAGAATATGTATTCCCCAGTAAATGACAAGATACAAGGAGCATGCTTGGTAATCTCAGGGCTGCTGTATACTCTTTGATTTGTATAAAAGCACTATGGGAAAAATGCAATTAAATACGTGAAATGTTTATTGATGGTTTTATAAAATCCCTGGCATGACCTTTAAAGAGCCACTATGTAAAATATATACCAACTATTGCATAAATAGGGCCTATTTTTAAATGTGTGTTTAAAAAAACATTTCATTATCCATAATCCCATAACTCTAATGTGGCTGCTTGAATAATATGCTGTACTATTTCCATATTGCTAGGTAAGATCATTTTACACAGACTGAATCAATAACCCCAGGGAGAAGTGCAAGAAAGCAAGAAAGTACCCCTTAGTGCTCTACGGAGTATCAATGCACTTTGCACTTTTGCTTTACCCATGTATTTTTTTATTTCTGTAGCTGCACAATGGTCTGGAGATTTCCCCACACTTGGATGGCAACTAAAGTCTAAAATAGAGTAATGTTAGAAATGCTGTATTTTGTATACTAAACATGAACTTACTACACCAGAAGCCTAATAAGACAAATGATTTATGCTTTCAAAGTTGGCGCAGGGGGGCTGTCATCTTGTAACTTTGGGAAACAGGGAAAGTTACAAAGCTGCTGGAGTTCTGGGAAGTGAGGTGGGTGCTGTTTGAAAGTATCACCTGTTTCCCTGTAGAACAGTTAGGGACTGTCTGACAATTACTGTCCACAGTAGTAAATGAAGGGGGAATTTCACTGCATACAGTCAGGTTTCTTATAAAAACGGTAGACTGGTAAATTGGAGATTTGGAGATTTGAAGTTTACATTGTGCAATTCTCAACATTTTTCATGTGTACTTTCACATTTTAGAAAATTCATGAAACAAAATAAAAATATAAGCAAAAAAAAGGAAAAAGGAAAACAATTTTTTTGCCCTTGTGAGATTTAGCGCGAACATTTTGAAATGATTTTCACATTTTGATAAATCTACCCTGCAAGTTTAAAAGGTTTGGCATGAAACCATTATGCTTCTCCTTTTTGGTATTCAACATGTTTCACTGTGTGAGAACTGCTGTGCCAGCCTCATGTGAGATGAATTAGATCTCCTGAAGTATTTTCTGCTTAGTGTCAATACATGTAGTTTATATGACAATAGATAGGCCTACTAGTGCTGCTACTATTTATTTTAAATCAAATCTGAGAAATATGATTAATGCACAGCTGTTGGTTTCAAGGATGGGTGCACATTGATTTGGTCTTAATTTAATTGACACCAGCGTACACAGCTTTAGACATATTGCTTTATAACAGTGTGACATACTAATACAATAACTCTGCTATATCATATCATGGTGACTGTATTTAGATCTTTCCTTGTGCTTTGATTTTGATTATTTTATGTGGTTTCTAAGCTCTATTAGCCTTTTCATGACCGAACAATGTAAATCATGCTGTGCATTATCACTTCTAGAAAACTCTATATGGTGGAAAGTCTTGAAGGGACTAACAATGACATTCCAGTGAAAAAAATCTCTAAAATGTATTCTATTTTTAAAAAATTAGTTCACTAGAAAAATATATAGTTTACTGGGAAAGTAGATATGATCTTCACGGAAAGAGTGCCCCCATCTGTGCATGCACGTGATGGCAGGGAATTTGACATCACGGTGCAACACGTATGCACTTGACGTCCATTCCGCCATGCAGATTCAGGGACTTCCCACCTCTGCTGCTGGATTCGATAGGAAAAGTATCCAGTAGCAAGAGAAGTGTTGGTAGTGGTGGTAGGTGGGTTTGGAAAATGTCACCCCCCTTAAAGCTGTTATGATCTGTCTATCCTTGTGAGTAGTAAATATGTTGTTTTGTGGTGATTTTTTACAGCAATATTATACTATAGCTTGCTTTATATCTTCATTATACTACTTGGTGGATGACTGGAGGGGACTTATAATCCAAAGAATCTTGTGAATATGCATTTAAAATACAAGAATTATATACCTGAAAGTTGGAATTTTGAAGAATATCACAGTGGGGGATTTTCAGCAAAATAGCTCTCCAGGCTCTATGGGCTTTATTACTTATCTTAATTAAGACACTACTAAAATATGTGTGTGCTTCCTTTTAGATTTCCTGTGTTGTGTTAACCTGGTGGGAATGGTGATATTCAAGGAAGCAGCCCCCCCCTTTTTTTTTGTCAATAGTGGAGAGGTGTGGCATTGGTGTAAAATAATTATACCTCTTTCTATCTAATACATTCTGATGGCTGGAATTATAGAACAGAAGCATATCTATAGCAGCTGCTTCAGAAAATTACACTGAACACAAAGTGATCACTGGAAGAGACCTTCTTGTTTCTATGCATCCAAGGCATGCTGCTTTTTAAAGAACTAAACCCTAAAAATGAATATGGTTGAAAATGGCCTGTTTTATATAGTGAACTTACTGCACCAGCCTAATGATCCAGGACTTCTTGCAGGGGGTCACCGTCTTGGAAAGTGTCTGTGACACTCACATGCTCAGTGGGCTCTGAGAAGTTTTTAAGAAGCTAATCTTACGGGTTGTTGCAAATTATAAAGCTATTGTCTGTAATATAAATTGATACCATTTATAGCCTACTTCTTCAGTTAGGCTTTAGTTCTCCTTTAAGGAAATAAAAGCTGTGTCTTTCCACAACCTCTACTGGAGAATGAAGAATAGTTGCTCTTATCACATGCCAACATGTAATGGATGTAAATAGTGCAGGAAAGTGATATAAATGTATAGTCACAGCACAAAGGTGCTACTTCCTATTAAGATCTAGTTTCCACAAATAAGTTATGAAAACAATTGCTATACTTCACTCTGGATTTATGTTCTACTTTCTGACAATAGTGGCAATATTTGTAAAGATGATGTCTACAAAACATATTTCATGTAATTAGATTCAGGTGTAGTTATCTCCCCAATGACTTTTAAGAAGTTCATATGATATGAATTGAGAACCAACTGGGCCTTTTTGTTATCAATTATTGACAACTGAAAGATATTTTATATATGTCATATATCTTTCAAGACCAAATGCTTTAAAAACACTACTTAGTATGGAAGTACCTGATTAGTCATAGAGCAGTTTTTTCCACAAGCAATTTGTATTTATACAACATAATACCACGTCATTTTGATTTAAGGCAATAGCCATCCTGTAGGTCAGCTGCTGTGTTGCAATAAACTTCAAATATCCCCTGCCCGGTAAGTCAAAACAGGCAACTGTAATCTGTAGACTGAAAATTCTACCATTCTAATATTAAAATATTTTATGCATTCTTTTTTGTTTTCAGAAATCAACATGTAAAAGGCATTAATATGGATAGGTAACACATCAGAACAACATAGATGAAAAAAAATTGATCACTAAATGGTATTCCAATCACAATATCTTTAAAGAAAAGTATGTTGTACATAAATGACTAAACCTGGACATTCTTTTGCTGCTGAGACTATATCAGACAGTACCACATAAACTTGTAGTCAGGATTGTTTTAGCAACCTAAACAAGTTCATCTTAGTAAAGGGTATAGGTCCCTGTTGGCCTGTGTTACATGAAAAACACAGCAATTTACAATGGATCAGCATTTCAGATAATTTTTGTACATGGTCTCTGATCTCATGATAAGAGGGAAAAAAAAACTTTTTTCCATGAACTAAAAAAAAAATCAAGGACCAATCTTAGTTCTTTGATTGGTTATAGAGTTATTCTGTATTCTACAGCAGGTAAAGCTCAGAAAGTTTGTTATTTTTGCTGTGTAATTTTTTAATGCTAAAAGCTTTCTACAGAATGAGAGATTTCACCCTAAAATAATCAGTACAGGCAGAGATAATGCACTAATGCATTTTGACAGGAAGTTTTAAGGCATGTTCCCTGTGCTTGATAAATAATTTCCATAGGCAGATCAGTGTGAAGGAATTTAATATAATTATGCTGGTGGGCATCAAGTGTGATTATTGTGCAGTGTGACACTGCATTGTCCTGCTATACACAACAGCAATCAATCTACTGCAAACCATTGCCAAAAGATTAAGCAATAAAGCTGCTAACATTCACCCGAGTTTGCTTCTTCTTATTTCCTTATTCAATATCCCAGAACTGGAAGCTGGTTTGGGCAGAAAATTTATATAAATCATGAATAGCAGAATCCTATATAAACTGAAATGTATATGTGATAGATAAATAGATGATAGATTGATAAATATAGTAACATAGTAAGTTAGGCTGAAAAAAGACTCACGTCCATCAAGTTCAAGCTTTTTAACTTTTAGATATGACTGCAAATGGCAATTAGTATAGCTCCTCCAACAGCATTTATAAATTAATTAAACTATTTTATTGGTTGTATTGTTACTTGTAATTTTAAATACATACGAAAGCAGCACATATATGGGGTATATTACTCAGAAACTCTCTCTACAGACTTCTCTGAGATACAGCAATGCAATTTCTCACAGTATTGTATTTCAACAAAAAATTTTAAACACAAAAAATCTTCATTTCTGATTGATTTGCTGTCATGAGACTGTGCCTTGTTTTCAATATTCACTAGGCTAGGGTAAATACATGGTTAGGGCATTCAATTCTATTTTTTAAATGTTTTAGTACCCTAAAAGGATGTGCTTCACACTACAGGAAGATTTCTTATCCAGAAAACCCCAGGTGCCAAGTGTTCAGAATAATGTATCTAATATCTGCAAGTGCAAGGAAATAGCATTTTTGCAGTAATTTTAAAAAAGGATTTAATGATCGTTTTATTTTTGGGTGGGAGATCCTCCAGTTCAGCAACAGCTGGGGTCATAATCAACTTCCTTGATGATGTAAAGTGTGCAATCTGAAGCAGTTCTATAGCTTAATCTAATGAAAGTAATTGTGGTTGATTTGATTATAATGGAAGTGCATTGTGTAACTGTTGGACCTTTTTAACATAAAAGTGATACATTAACCTTGTGCTAATTTGCCAATCATGCTACTTTACTGTGACATAAGAGGCAATCAGAGTCCATGCCATTATCCTAATCCACACTTATCTACACAAATGAGTTTCTAAAAGTGCAGTGCAAGTATTTGTCTCAGATTACAATATGTACCCAGTGGATTAATCATTACATATTCATATAAGAAAGAAAGAAACAGATTTTATTTTTTTCATAGTGTGTAGCCCCCCCCCCACACACACACTCTACAATCATGGATTCTAGGTATTTTTCAACACTCCAACTGTTTGAGAGCTATTATTCATCATAAGTGAACATGTGCTTTACATATATAGTAAATTTGCACAAATCTGCCAGGTTATTACACTGTTTTGGTCTCCATTGTTATTCTTGGGCTGTTTTTGACCAATATTAGTATTTGGAATCTATAGCAATAGCCCACTACACTTCATTTATCTTATGTTTCTAGGTTCCATGTTGTCGTGGAACCTAGAGTATCCCTGCCACAGATCTTAGAGGGAAATTTACTAATCGGCAACTTTTCACCTCCGAATGCTCCCCCACACTTATTCATCAAAATGTGAAGTTAAGTTTTCCGCAGACAACTGCTGGTGAAGTTTCTGCAGTGAAAATTCATCAGCACAAGTATTTCTTAGTGAACTTTTGTTAGTGTTCATTTCTGCCCAGCAAACCTTTGTTAACACACTTAGGGACAGATTTACTAAGGGTCGAATTTGAGGGTTAAAAATCCTTCGAATTTGAATAACGATCGAATAGGAAAATTTTTTTTATGCGATCAAAAATAATGAAAACCAATTCGGCAGGTTGAAACTGGCGAACTAGGCAGTCGAATAAAAAGTTATTTGAATATTCAAATAGATTTTTATTCAAATTATTTGAATCATTTGATTCGATCAAATTTTAAAAATTTGATGGTCAAAGTGGTCTTCAAAAACATAAAAAAATTTGAATTCCAATCTTTTTAAAAATTCGATTGAATTTCAAATCCTTCATGTGAATTTGATAAATTTGCCCCTTACACTTAGGTCAATTTGAGTAGGGTGGGTACATATAGGTCAAATATATGTTTTTATTAGAGATGTTGGGGAAATTGCTTGAAGTGGCCACTTATAATTAAACAAAGACAAAACCACCCATCTGCCATTAAACTTAAAGGACAAAAAAGGCTAATTTGCTAGGGAATCCCAACATACATTCCTGGGGATCTTTTTACAGAATCATTTTGACTCCATCTACTGTATATGTGACAAGGTCACTGATGCCAGCATCATCAAAACACTCTGAGAAGCAACTTTTGATCAGGGCATGAGGGGAGATACCAATGCACAGTATTAATGGTGTTTTCCATGGCATGCTGTCTGTACAGACATTTTTTAATCCCCTGTTTGCCGAACCTGGGACTTTCCCTGTCTTGCTTGCTTGTGTGCGTTATTGCTTGCCTATGCCAATACTTTTCCTTGGCCTAGCCTTCTTACCTGACTGTCCTTCTATTTAGAGCCCACTGTAACCCTGTTTGTGCCTAAATAAAGTATATTCCAGTTTGTTCTATACTTTTCCAGAAGCAGCAGCCCTGGTCGGACCCTGCTTGTCCTGCCTGTTTCTCAGCCCAGGCCTATTTCTAGTCCCTGACAAAAAACGTAGTAAAACATAAAACCTTTTGCGCATATACTCTCATGGCATCCATAGATATGTCTTGAAAGTATTCCCACTTGCAGAATGTGAATACCTTACATGATAGTAAGGAAAGCCTATACTGCATTGGCATTATATTATCTGCTTTTTTATAAATACATATCAAATCTGACATGGTGACTGAGACATTCTTTATAGACTCTAGATGGTAAACCTCCAGTATGCCAGACATGAGACACCTACCTAGAGAACAACATATTTTGGGAAGGGGTGGGGTTTCTTGCAACATGTATAGCCCCACCTTAACTATTCTCACCCTCCTTGTGTCAGCCTACCACTAACTGCATAGGAGGTGCAGAATACTACCTTTATATTGGGTGCCAAAGACCCTGACCCTGGCTCTGCTGCAATATCTTTAAACAACTACACATTTACAAGGAAAGGAAACACAAAAGGGAAGGACTGTTTTCACCACACAATATGCCATTTGTTCATTGTAAATGAAATCTATGGAATGCAATAATTGGCATTCACTGTAACATATGTAGTTGACTCTAAAATGTAATTAAGAAAATGTGTGATTGGTGAGTCAGTGTAAAGTCATGTTGCACATAGCCTTGTCCAGACTGTAGACACAAATTACATTATGAATGTGCCAAACACAGTTAGGGCTATATATACACAATTATGTTATATCAGCAAAATGAATCTATAGTCTGCACTAATGAAAAAAATGAGTGATTAATGGAGTGCCCTCCATGTTATTTTTATGAAGGTTACACTAAGCCAGACTCAGCACCAAAGTCAAAATGTTATGAAACAACCAGGAACATGGCTTTATGTCATTATGCAGCAGCACATTTTTAGCTCATTTTGTACATCCTGGTGAAGAGTCAAAGGGGAAAGGCTCTCTAAATAATTTCCTGTCTGTAAAAACGCCTCAAAAGTCTTTTTAATTTGTTTTTAAAGTTTGAATTGCTACATGAACACACTTTATAGTTTGTAATTATGTATGGATTTTTTTATGTGAAAATCCCACATCTGGAAAGCTCCAAATCACAGGAAGGCCATCTCTCATAGACACCATTTTTAGAAACAAATTTCTCCATTTAAATTAATGTCATCCGCGTTCTCCAGCACAAACTTATTCTGCTGTCTATATTATTTCACCCCATTACAATTAATATTTAATATGCTTAACTATATATATATTCAACTATAAATTATGGTTTAAACAAAAACTGTTTATTTTAGCATATTGCTTTCTGCAAGAATCTCTCTAAAAAACACCTTTGATCAGTAAACACCTTTTTACTTATAAAAGTGTTTTTAACTTAAAGGGCAAGGAAAGTGTAAAATATAAAATAAGGCTAGAAATACTGTATTTTGTACGGAAGAGCACTGGGGCCAGCAAAAAAAAAAATGGGATGAATTATGACTTTTTTTTTTTGCTGGCCCCAGTCCTCTTCCGTAATTTTGTATACTAAACATAAACA
>CM044431.1:147921319-147934389 GCA_024363595.1 Xenopus borealis
AATTGCCATTTTATACATGTACGGACTCTGTTATTATTAACAGGTCCTATACATGTAGTATCCACAAGGTCTTTTTTCATAACTATATTAAGCCAATTAAATCCCCTGATACCTCTATAATCCATGACTGTCCATGACAAACTTACCATCAGTGGGGTGCATGGAATATGTCTATAGGGGTCCAGTCAATTTTAGACATGTTTGTTGTATTCTGACTAGTGACAGATAAATGCCTGCTTGTTATTGGCACAACTTGGGTCAGTATAGGTATGGCATCTGTTATGCAAAGCTACATAAAGCTACAAATTAAGGGTAGATCCTCTCTGATGTAATTTAATCAAATAATTCAAGATTCTTAAAAATTATTTCCATTTTATCTGCAATATTAAAACCATACCTTGTACTTGATTGTAATTTAAGTATGATGATTCATGCATTTTACTTTAATGCATGTAGTAGAATATAATATCCTAAATGTTATGGTGTGTGTTATAATTTGTTATGTGCAAATATATTTAATTGTATTCACTGGAATTATAAAAATAAGTATGGTGATCCAAACTACAGAAAGAAAATTGGAAAATATGTCCAATATCTGTACTAGCCTTTTTGGAATGGGTTTCAAGTTATTAGATAACTGCTGATTAATATATCTACTTAAGTTATTACGTTTATTCACAAATATTTCATAAACGTACCATTTATCTATAGACATAAGTATTATTCTGCATGATATTTTTCATATACAGCACCTCTGGCACCAATTCCATAAATGAAAATACATGTACTAACCATTCCTGTTGTTAGTTGCCTTGAGAATAGAGAAGATTTTCTTTGGAGAATCAATATTGCATTTGTAATGAGTAAAGCACAAGAGGAAATGTGTTTTACCTACTAGTATTTTCACAGATTTTAAGATCCAAAATTATGACCAAAGGCTACATTTTCTTGTAACAATGTCATCAGTTCCCAACTGACATTGCATTTAAATTGTAGAGCAGAAATTAAATGCAAAGCAATTGCCTCTTTATAAGATGTTCTAAATACTTTTATATTCTTTACAGTTTGTCAGGATATAGAGAAATAACTTTAATCAGAATAGCCTAAACAAAACTAATCATACACACAGAAATATTGCAGTATTCCAGGAAACAGCTCTTAAATGCCAAAACTGTGTTTGATACTAATCTGCTTCTCTCGTTGAAAGATAATGTCCACTATGTGAGATAGAGGTGCGGCACTGACAGAAATAAAGCTTCCATCATCATGCCATAGCATGTCATCTCCTATACAAAGTTAACTTAACACCCAAAGTCACAGCATAAGCAAGAGCTTACTCAGTAATCCGATACCAGCTGCTCTGTGTTTTGTTTTTTTATTCTCACTTTCCTTATTCATAAAGGGAACATTGCATTTGCTGGCAATTGATTTTCAGCTTTGAAATATGCTTGAAGCATTAAAGCTAATTACAATTTTTGATTAAATCATAACAGTAAACACAGCAATTCTCAAAAGCACAGAAGAACCACAAATGCTCAAATCTGCTTCTCTCTGAAACAAAATATTTGGGACCAGAGTCCTATGAAGTTGCTTAAAGTGATACAGTCCAATATGCAATTAAAAAAAAATTATATTAAAGTGATACTGACACTAAAATTATTATTCAAAACATTAACGTACAGCAAAAGTTACCTATAGCTAATGCTGATCGTTTTTTTACTTTAATTGCTACTTGAATTTCCAAAACCTGACTGTTTTGCCAACCTGACTGTACCTTCTCAACATGTCAGTTTGAGTCTCTAATTCTAACTCACTCAAATATGGCAGCCCCCTCAGAGAGAAACACTTGGATCAGATGTAAAAGCATATGTAAATACTTCTATGGCAAAATTATAAATAGCATGCCAAGACAATATTATGATAGATGGAAAAAAAGGTTTAATTTCTGGTGACCGTATCTGCTTGACCTAGGGGAAAAAATTATTTCATTAGCTAATATTATTATTGCATATTATAGGCAAAACTGTTACAACTTGAAACATTAAGGACTGTAATTTTGTAATATAGTTTAAATGTAATCTTACCTATATACAGTATGTGTAACAAACTCTAATGAATAGATGAATACTTTAATATTTTGGGACAGAATTTGCTGTTGTTAGATAATGAAATATTTAATTCATGCAACGATAAGGACTTACCTTCAGTTTTTTTCACATGAGACAACAATATTTTAAACATCCACTCTATTGGATATGGAACGCTGAATTGGCAGTATGGACTTTAAATAGTTTCAGTACTGCCTCTTCATTATGCTGAGCCAACTGGACATTTTGGAAGTTACACCCAAATGTAGGTATTGATGGCAACATTTGGAGTCACATTGCAAATACCTACATGATCTTCTGTTTAATCCATGTCCATTAATGTGACACCCCCAACCCATTTTGAATGAAGCTTGTAGTAATAGAACAACAGCCCAAATCTCTCAGGAGACCCTTGAAATTCCATCAATTGCATTTAAACAAAAAATCTACTGCACAAACTTTTACAGGGATTTCTTTAAACCCAAAGCAGCCACTAACCTAATCTCATAGAGTAAATAAAAACTTTTGCAATCTGATACTACAATCAGAAGAAAGTTGGAATGCTGTCTAATCACTGTTGGCTATTGTATTACATGTGACATCTGAAAATATGTTGTTCTTTGGAACTGTTAATCTAGACGTGCATTCTTCATTATCACATAACAACCCACCCTTTCCACAGAAAGAGACAATGTTAATGAATTGTGTCAGAATATATCTTGCTAATAGATACCGCCAGAGATGAAGTCAAGCCCCATTTGTGTGTGTGTACCCCTATGGAATTAACATAAATTAGATCACTGCACTCTGTTTAATTTGAACATCATGGCCAGAAATGGATTATAACAGGGGAAAGTAAGAGATTCCCAGTTGATGGTCTGCAGCCTGCTGCTAACTATACCCCAGTATGTTCAGATAATATCAAACCCTAAACTTCCCCTTTTACTAAGATGAGGTGAGGAAGTGAAATGAAAATATGAATAACTTGACACTTGACTCATGTACTTTGTGTCCAGACTGTGTCTTTGCCTTGTTCTCTTGTTTCACACACTAAGCACGCCATAGTTAATAAGTGATATTTAAAACAAAATAAGAAGTATAATTAAACGTCCATGGGTCTCAATGCAAAAGTTGGTCTGGGGAATCCTGGCATGTGTCCCCTTAATACCAGTGACTTTAAATACTACCAATTCCATAAACCTTTGTCTTCCAATGTTGATTTAAATGTTTCATGTGTGATTGTGTCCCTTAAACTCGATTTTTTGTTCATCTGTGATGGAAGACCTAATTCTTTGAGGGGAATTCACAAAAATTACATAAAAATTTCATATAAAAAAGTTGTATTTGCATTGACTTATTCACCACCTCTACTAACAGTTTTCAAAAATTGTTGTTTAAAAGTTTAGCATGACTATTTTTGTTTTGTATGTACAACCTTTTTGGTCATACCCACGTGATTTTTACAGACATTTTTTTCCACCAAAATGTCTCATATTAGAAATGTTGATTGGTTAATCTGACTTAAAAATATGTATCTAGAAACATGTTTGAAGCACAAACAACATTTTCATAGCGCAGTAACAACAGTTTTTTTACCATGTAAAGGACACTTTTTGACGACAAATCCATATAGCTATAAGGTACCTTTTGTAAATTTGTCATACTTACAGCCTTTTATAATTTAGCAACTGACACTGTGTACTTACATACACTTTTGTGAAATCCTATGGGGCAAATTCACTAAAGCGCGAAGCGTCTAACGCTAGCGCTAATTCGCCAGCATGACGTCATTTTGCAACTTCGCAAATTCACTAACACTGACTCTGGCGAATTTTCACTAGCGAAGTAGATAGACTTGCGCAACTTCGCACCCTTACGCCAGGCGAAGTTGCGCACTGATGAAGGATTGTAAATTCGCAAATTCTAAAACATTAGTGAATTTGCCCCTATGTGTCTAAGGGGTTTGAAATGCCTGCAATCCTATTAACTTCTTCAGTTAAGCCCCTCCACTGAATTCAACCAAATATAAGGTGACAAATATCTCATGTAGTTTAAAATAGCTTGTAAAACACTGAATATTTAAGCTAAAATTGCACTGGCAACGTAACTGTGAACACTCCCAAATACAACAGATTGTGCCATGAAGGTGTAATAATAAATATACCTATCTTTCTATCGTCATAAACTACAATCTGTTTGATATAGACATGAGTAGTTAGGATTAGTGATGAGCGAATTTATTTGCCAGGGGCGAATTCCCGCGATTCGCCGCTGGCGAATAAATTCGCGAAACGTCAGCAATAATTCGCAGCTGAAAAATTCGCCAAAAAAACGAGTCGCACGTCGGGACGCGCGCCGAAAACGCAGCGATTGACGCGACGTGCGTCAGAAACGACGCGACGCGCCACGTTTGACGCGCGACTCGTTTCGCGAATTTTTTCGCCAATTCGCGAATTTACAGACGCGTCGCGTCGTTTCCGTTTTTCGGCGAAGCGAAACGCGGGAGATTTGCCCATCACTAGTTAGGATACTGTAACCCTAAAAATATGTTAATGCACACATTATGCAGAAGGTTAATCTTCATATCAAAGGAAATGTTGCACTTAACTCCACAATGGGATGTTTAGTAATTTGAATCCCCATAATTTGTCTGCTAAACAAAATAATTTAAACAAACTCTTGGCTTCCAGTAAGGAAAAATATATCTGAGTTGGGATTACTAGCTACTGATTAAACATTCTGAATTATTATTACTGGGATAAGGGAATTATTTTTCCAAAAAATTGAATTATGTGATTAAAATTACGTATATGGGAGAGTTGGGATTAAGAACAAGCTTCTGATTTATTAATACAGGGGTAAGGGAATAATTTTTTAAAATTTTTAATTATTTGATTGAAATTGAGTCTATGGGAGTTCCATCATGTTGGTTAATGACTTTCCAGATAATTCTACTATTTTAAATGATTTATTTTTTCTAATAATAAAACAGTACCTTGTTCTTGATCCTAAATAAGCCGCATGAATCAGTATAGTTGGTAAAACAATCCTGTTATGTTTATTTAATAATTAAATGGTTTTACTAGATTAAGGTATAGTGATCCAAATGATGGAAAGGCCCCTTATTTGGAAAAACTCAGGTCCCAAATAACTGTTATTCATCTTCTGACTGAGGGCATTCCTAAATGTTAAACTGAGTGAAGTGGTGCCATGTGCCCAAGCAAGAGTTCAAATAAAGGCACTATGTATACTGATATTAAGGAAAGACTAGTTGAAGCTAGCATATATGTTATTGCAGTGGTCCTCAAACCTGGGCCTCCAGCTGTTAAGGAACTACAAGTCCCACAATGCATTTGCCTGACTGTGGCTGTCAGACTCCATCATTGCATTGTGGGACTTGTAGTTCCTTAACAGCTGGAGGGCCAAGTTTGAGGACCACTGCGTTATTGTATGCATAATGGAAGGTATGCATGTCTTGGGAAATCCATAATTCTATAAAATGGAGTCAGTGACAGATGGTCTTCCTATAATTTGGAGCTTTCTGGAAAATGGATCCAGAATGGATACTTGTACTAACTTGCAAAGTCTCAGGGATGTCTGATACTTACACAAGTTAGAAAATATGTAACTAGTCTTCTTTTGTTTAGCAGGACAACCTTGCTTACTATTCTAAACTTTCATCTACAGTAGAGGCTAGTGGTAATTCAGAATAGAACACAGCATTAACATCAATTCAGAATCTCTGCCATCTTCATTCCAACATAAATTTGAGTGGCAAACTGACAAATGTAATAGGTGTCACCTTGTCAAACTTACTAAGACAAAATATGCCTGCACAATATAATTCAGACATGATATATTATTTATTTACTGAATTCTAATTTGTAGAACACAAGAGCTTATGTACCGGGATTGTCAACATGTTATCTATCAAATGTGTTATCTAAATTATAAGTGAATGTCAGACACTGCTACTAGGAGATAATATGAGTCACTAGAGTTGATATATTGTTACAAAAATGAGTTTTTTAAAAGTAAAACATTGTTAAAAAAAAGTAAATGTCAGTTTTTCATCTAATCTAAATTAAAAATATATATACATATTATCTATATATAAATATATATATATGGAATAATTGCAATATCATACAATATGATGACATATAATTATAATTATATAAGTACTATAAATCAGGAGGAGTTCCATGTACAATTAAAGGAACAATGCTTAATGACAAGGCAAAGGCTAATTTTTTTGTTCTACAGTGCTAGGGTACTAGGTTTGATTCCAGCTAAGATGTTAACAAAATTACATTCTTTAGCATGTAATCTTTTTTCTGAATTGCTCCTAGTTCTCCATTAAAGGGGTGGTTCACCTTCAAGTTAACTTTTAGTATATTGTAGAAGAGCCAATTCTAAGAAACTTTTCAATAGGTCTTCATTATTTATATTTCATAGTTTTTTATTGATTTGAAATTTTCTTCTGTTTCTTTGCAGATTTCAAATGGGGGTCACTGACACCATCTAAAAACAAATGCTCTGTAAGGCTACAAATGTATTGTTATTGGCACTTTTTATTACTTATCATTCTATTCAGTCCATCTCCTATTCATATTCCAGTCTCTTATTCAAATCAGTGCAGGGTTGCTAGGGTATTTTTTACCCTAGAAACCAAATTGCTGACACTGCAAACTAGAAAGCTGCTGAGTAAAAATCTTAACTATAAAACCACAAACAATACAAAATGAAAACCAATTGCAAATTGTCTCAGAATATCACTCTCTACATTATACTAAAAGTTAACTCAAAGGTGAACAACCCATTTAACATGGTCAGTGGTGTCGTTAATAGTGAAAGGTTTCAAGGGTCCCCAAATCTTTTGGAAAGATTTTTGGACACATTTATTGAAACAGCACATACGTTGAGCCATTTATTGGGTTCTTTATACTCTATGCTTGAGAATCAAAATGGGCCCTGGAATTTTGTACACAGACTTTATTCATATAAAGTTTTATTCATATTCAGATATTGTGAAATCCAAAAAGAGATTATGGAATAAGGGTAGTTTTATCTATTTCTGTACTTTTCTGTGCACAAAACCAAATATTCTGAAATAAGGATAGTTAAAACCTGCTGTGTCCACCATTAGCATCAGCTGAAGTCAGGCTACCCGTTTGCCTTAAATACAATATGTACAAGTGGAGAACAGCCAAACTTCCATCATGGCCTTTTGAAGAATTGGTTTTGGCTCCCTTCGGTGTAACAAATGCAGCTGGGAGCATTTCTCTGTCCCAGTGCAGATTCCAAGATGGTGGTGTTCATAAGCACTGTGCTGACATGCAGCATCATCATGTTGCAGTTTGGAACCAAATTCAAAATAAAAAGACACCGCGGTCCTGGGTGCAATGACTGATTATAGGTAGTGATGGGCAATTCTAAGTGCGTTTTGCTTCGCTGAAAAATTAGCGAAACGGTGCAAAAATTCGCGAAGCGAGTCGCGCTGATGTTTTGTCGCAAGCTCAAGTTGACGCGCACTTATTTTAACGCGTGTCAGAATAGTTTTGACGCACAGTGCAATGTGATAAAAACTGCCATGTGAAGTACATACCCCCAACAGTCCCTTTTTTTGGAGGGACATTCCCTCTTTTGACAGTGCAACCTGCAGTCCCTCATTTCATTTACATTGGAAAGTCCCTCTTTTCTCTGCACGGAATTGATTGTATTTGTAACAGTTTAGATAAGGAGAAATATTTTCAAACTTTCATAAAAAAGAGCAATTTACACGCGTGTTTCACTTAGTATACACACATGCCCTGCATTGTTAGTGGACTCTTATCTTTTCAAAAGAAAAAAAGGCCTCCCATTTTGCCAGCTTCTTAAAAACATCTGTGATTATTTTTTAAAATAGTGAAAAATTAAAAAGGCATATTTCAATATACATTCATTTATTTTTAAAAATATTTTTCACTGCACAGATTGTGCTGTTTAGAAGTGAAGCGGCGAACGAGACACGCGACGAAACGAGACACGCAGCGAAACGAAACACTTAAAGTTCCGGGCGATGTGGATTAGCGCTGGCGCTTTTTCATTTTAACAGGCGGCATTTTAACAGATTGTCGCCTGTGATTAATTGCCAGGCGACAGAATCTCCCCGAATCTCCCTGTCTGTCCCAGCCCTAAGGCTACAAATGTATTGTTATTGCCACTTTTTATTACTTATCATTCTATTCAGTCCCTCTCCTATTCATATTCCAGTGTCTTATTCAAATCAATGCAGGGTTGCTAGGGTAATTTGTACCCTAGAAACCAAATTGCTGACACTGCAAACTGGAGAGCTGCTGAATAAAAAGCTAAATAACTATAAAACTACAAACAATAAAAAATGAAAACCAATTGCAAATTGTCTCAGAATATCACCCTCTACATTACACTAAAAGTTAACTCAAAGGTGAACAACCCCTTTAACTGCCTTTTCTGTCCAAGCTAGCAGTTCTTGACCCTTCTATCCTATTCTGATTACTCCTTTTGCCACCAGCCCTGACTTCTGCCTGATGTTAACTAATAGACTCTCTCTATCACTTCAGGTACCTTTTGTGTACAGGGCTTGACATCAGGAAGACATGATGGCTGTGCAAAGATACATTTGTCCTAGCCATGATCAAACTGTATTGCTTTGGTATTTTATCTAGTAATCTTCTACAAATGTTAAACATACATAAAAATGGACAGGTAACTAAAGATATTTAATATTCTTGTTTATAACAACACTACAAAATATGTTGGCGCTATATAAATAAATGTTAATAATAATAATCTTCAATTCAATCCAGTTCTCAGTTTCAAGAAGAACTTCTAAAGGAAATATACTGTATCTGAGCATATGATCAGCACCACTAATTTATATGGCCTTATCATAAATAAATAGCACAAGGAAACATTCTGTAAATAAAAAGGAATGCCCCAATTAAGCCTATATATGTTTGCCTAATACAGTATATACATTTTTGTATTTAGAATTTATGAAGCACTTTTTACTTTTTTTTAAAGCAGTTTGAGTGTTGTTGCCAGTGCCATAGATAGCAGAATGTTCTATCCTGTGGTTTTGATAAATCAGATGCTGTTTTACATAGAACTTCCTTGTCATTATCTTTGTGGTACTCTAATAAGACCTCTTTCAGAAGAATGTAAAGATAAATAAGTTGTCTGAAGGCTGCAATTATATCCAAAAACTTTCCTCATTCCTTATCTTTCAGGTACAAATTTCTCCTCATTTACCCTGAGGATAATTTCTTTATAACGTATTATAGACTGAAGAAAATATTCTTAATAAACACAAATGCTAAAAAGAAACATCTGCTTCTGTAGCATTATAAACTTTACTGTGGAATGGTTGGTGCTGCTGTTCTAATTCATTGCTGATGGAAGCGTGAGCAGGTTAATCTGTTCTGCATTAGATATAATTTCATGGGTTTTTAAAAGCTCATATTTAAATGGGCCAAGGGAACATTTTTACAATCAGCTGAATCTGCTTATTGCAGAGACTTTGTCAGGCATTAAAGAAAGAACAGTGTTAGAGTTAAAATAGTCTTGCAAGTACAAGCTTTACTGAAAACTATGAAGAATTAGATACACCATGTTATGGGTCATTTGGTGAAATGTAGCGAAAATAAATATAGGGGGAAAATATTCTCAACCGTTGCAGTTTTTTCCTTTTAAGGCATAAGATAAAATATGATTGTCTATACAGATATGGGACCTGTTATCCAGAATGCTCTGGACCTGGGCTTATCTAGATAAGGACCTTTCTGTAATTTGGATCTCTATACCTTAGGTCTACTAAATCATTTAAATATTAACTAAACCCAATAAGATTGTTTGACCTCCAATAAGAATTAATTATAGGTTAGTTGGTTTCAAGTGCAAGGTGCTGTTTTATTGGTTTAGAGAAAATGGAAATTATTTTTTAACATTTTAATTATTTTATTAAAATGTCTATGGGCTGGGCTATGGGTCGTGCTTCCTGTAATTTTGAGATTTCTGAAAAATTGGTTTCTAGATATTGGATAATATACCTGTATTGTTGTAGTCTCCAAAAAACATCCATGTTGGCCTTCCAAATTGTTCTAGGTATGCTTTACAAATCTTTCTCCACATTTAAAGAAGTGCATAATATTCTAATAACTGCTAGCCATGGTTTATTGACGTTAATGGAGAATGCCTCTGCTACAGTGTAAGTCAAGCAATTCCAAAGAGAAGATCAAACACAAAGACTTAAAAGGGCCATATTAAATGCCACAAAGTTTGTGCAAGTTTAGTAACACATAGTAACCCATATTATTGCATAGCCCCTTTACCCCTATATGTAATAAAAGGCACACAGTTTGCCACAGTGCAGTAACCAATTGCAACCAATGACATATTTGCTTTTTAATTCTGAATGGTTTCTATAGGTTATAAGAATTGTAGCAAATTTGCACTTTACTTAACATCCCATAGTGAAGCAGGAAATAATTTACATTGGAACATTTGAAAAGATGCCCAGACCTCAATGTGTATTCAATACATAGTTCATCATCTACCAACATCATCTGATGAGCTAATTAATTAAAGCAAAACAGCATCGAAGAGACATCAATATAAAAGTTTTTGCATATTTAGATGAACGTATCCGTTACCGTTTAAAGGTCAGAAAATTAATTCCATTGCACATTGGCATCAGTTGCTGATGGGGTCAATGGGAGATTTCTAATGACATCTTCCAAATGCATCTGATTAAGGATATATGGTAAATATATTATCATTAATTAAAACAATTTAATTAGTTTACGTTAGTGTCAACCGTATAAACTAAATAGGCAAACTAAACACATAGATGATAGATTAAAAAAGCACTGGGTTTGCCCAGGTTCATAACAACCAATCAGCAGTAGCATTTCATGGTTTAAAAGCAGGGTGCTATGAGTTACTGGACCTGGGCACTTACATAAGGAGGATAGATTCTCTTATTATAGTTAGTCAATTCTCTGATAGATATATCCTTGTTTTACTCCAAGAAATGTTCTGTACATTGTTATTATTATCATTACGTCTCTTTGAAAGACTGGGGTTGTAAATATCAGGTATTTGTTTTAATCCTGTGTGCAAAAACTATTTTAGTATGGTAGCAGTCTCCTTGTGACTGTCAACATGGCCACTTTGGACCTGCCACTTCTAGACATCCACCCATCAATACTGTACGTAAAGATGGGTCACCCATAGGGACAAATCCTATACATATGTATATCTAGAACGTCTTTTTTTCTGCATTCACTGTGTGTCTACAGCAGCTGCACTGAATAGAGGCTGACCATAATGAATAGATGCCCATAGAAATCTGAAGAAAGCAATTAAGCAGAATAAACATACAAATATATACTAAACAAATGCACTCAGTGGGTGGTTGTGAAAGGCTCAGATAAACAGTACTGCTAACAAACACAATTCTGTTCCAAGTTATTGGATTGCTAAGATTTTATATTGACCTTGACCTTTGAAGCATGACTGTATCTTGTTTGTTCTGGCATATTCTTATTGGTTTTAAACTCCCAACAGAGATAGTTATTTCATAACATATCATGCAGTTAACACCCCCTAATTTATCTAGCCTGCTGCTGCTGCCCTTAAGTTCTTTTAAGGATTTTGGAATATTGTTCAAGGCACCACAGAGAATTTACAGTCTTCCAGAAGTCTGGAAAACATGAACAAATAGGAAATGTACAGTATGTGGTTCACATGGTGACTTTCAGCAGGGTTGCTAACTACATAAATACTAGGCTAGTGAACAGCCCCTGTAATGGATGTCCAGTAGCTCAGCATTTGAGAGGGTTAAGTAGCAGATGTGGATACATCACTCTTAAACTAATTTAGGACTGACTCAAAGGACACTGCCTTCATTAGGCACATTGGCTTATGCATGTTTGCACAAACAATGTGGCCAAAGTGTCTATTTTAATTGAATGCAGGTATTTCCCCTCTTTGCCTGTTAGTCTGGTAATTCACTTTTTTCTTAACATGCATTTCTGTCACTTTATGTTTTGGAGTGCTGAGAAGTGGAAATTGTATATCTAATCTTACAGCAAATCTTGGAATTGAAGAGGAAGGCTGAAATATAATGAGACACATGGTGGCATCTATAGGGAGGTCTTAAAACAAGACTTAGGTAAGGAATTAACAGAGGAATGTGGATCAAAAACTCTGAAACTATAGAGAAACAACAGACAGGAATATTAAAACTGATACAATTATTATTATTATTATTATTAATAACATGCATTTCTATAGTGCCAACTTATTTTGTAGCGCTGTACAATAAAGTGAACCAAACATTGATTGCAGAAGTACATTATTAAACACTTTTACATAACTCTTTTTCAGCTAGAAAGAAAATATCAACTACATTTCTCTGTAAATTAGGTCACTGACCTTTTAAACTGTTTCAGATGTTTGTTGATACATTTCTTAGCAGCATCAGATATATTGTAATGGACAGTAGTTAAGCTTTGAAAAATAAATTAAAGCTATAGCTATGAAATATAGACTTATATAAACGTAAACTGTCCCTTTAAGGAACCATTTTTTATTTTAGCCTCTGCCATATAAGATCTGAACAATTCAATTCAATGCCACCATGTTCTTTCTGAGGTTTCAGGATTATGAACTCTCAGACTGTAAATTATGCAGATTAAATGCCAAAATGAAAAAGACCTGCTATTTTTATCTGGAGATGCAGTCACAAGCAAGTTACCCTACACCTTGGTAAAACCCAGGAATGTTTAAATGGGAATTTCCCCACATTATTTTAGAGAAACCCTAGATACTGGATTGGATTTTGAGAGGACTGACCCTGTTTGTTAACTCCATGAGATTACCTACAGGCTATTTAAAAAACAGGACTTCTGCTGATTATAGCATTTACTTCATGACCCCAATGCAGGTTAAAGGGAT
>CM044431.1:147938271-147951958 GCA_024363595.1 Xenopus borealis
ATATATATATATATATATATATATATATATGCCCAAACTGTATGTTCAAACATATTCTTCATACCATACTACCTACTTTACTTATGAATGTTGAAACATTATTTGTATATGTATAATACACAAAAGCCATGAATATCATTTTAGTTATATCCTTATATTTGATGCTTAATGATGTTTTTTCTATCACATGGCTCACTAAAACAACCCCTTGTTATAAAGGTTATCCCACTGAGAATATTAAAGGTCACCTGAGAGTTCTAAGACCTGTATAATATGTTTATGGAGTATTTTTTCGCCAGAAAATTCTCAAGGGGCAGGAAATATCCCATAATCCTTTTTTTACCCATCATTCTTTGCTGTAGCCATTGTTGGCAGGAGAGAAATCTGTAGCTATTGCTGACAGGATGTTTTGGTGTATTCTTCTGTTCTGTTGCAGCAGTTTCAGCTCAGAGGCGTATTATTGGCAGCAGGCATCACAGTCCAAGGATTCATCAGCCTCAATGATTTAGGCAGAGGGTTTAGTTTCATTGTGATTGGCTACATTAAACTGTGCATTTATATGTTGCAAAGAGATAACTGGTATGATTTCTTGTTCATATTGGCAGAAGGGTTTGTGTCAGGATGGAGAAGTATGGGTTTATATGATGCATAAATGTTTGATTGGTGTTACTCTGGTAATGTTGTTGGATGGTATAATCATAAGTCAAGGAAGTTTATGAGTTTTGAAGATGCATTTCTGGCCATAAATGTCACCTTAAAAATTTCCATAAAAACCACCATAAAACAAGACTATTTTATAGCATACATATTCGCAAACTTAGTGCTAAAATTAGCGCTAGTGTAAGCTGGTTCGTTAACGTAGCAAGTGATCGCAATGACTTCTGAACACTTCGCTGTTTAGTAAACTTAGTTGCTGCAAATACAGATGTAGCCACTTTGGAGTGTGTGTTTGACACAGAATAACTAAACTCAGACTTCACACTTGTCTCATTTAACACAGAAAATTGCGTCACAGCATCCCATCTAATTAAAGTGTTCATCATTGTGAACAATGGTGCTTTGGTATGCTAATGAAAAGGTTAAATGCATTAAATGAGTTAAGATAACTTTAGATAACACAGTTTCTTTAATTAGCCCTGAGTCATGATGCATTTACTCACAAATCCAAGTGGCTGCATCTGTATTCTGGTGGAAAAATATTCGCAGCAATAACATGCAGAAACTTATAGTCAAATTTACTGTGCTTTATTAAACGGACCCCTTAGATTTATATGCTACTGTATATATGTAGTCTATGGGAAACAGGCTTTCTGTAATTCTGAACTTTTTAGCTAACAGGCTTCTGGATAATCAATCCTGTATAAAGAACAGTTTTATAATATACACAATTCAGTTTGGGTCAATACAGAATTGAGCATCAAATTATAGCAAGCACTTATTCAAATCCTCAGAATTTTAGTTTAATTCATGGAGATATGTTTTTAAAAAGAGTGTAATAAACTCTCAGGTTATTTCAAAACAGGTCTATGGGGGCAATATATTTATGGTATTTGTTTATGTTAAGGATAAAACATTGCTAGTGTCCATTGAGCTAAATCTATGTACCTCACTTCTAGTACTGAACAGTTCCAACAGTAGCTCACTATGAGAAATTGGAATAGGAGGATTATATTACACTGTCGGAGATGTTGGGCTGTAAATTGACAGCAGCAGTCTCCCTTTTCCTTCTGTCAGAACCTGCAGATTGCCCTATTCTTGTCATAATCAAAGACGCTGATATGGAGAGAATAATCTGAACTGATGTTAGTCCCTACCATACTATTCTTAATGCTGCCAAACTGTCACCTGTCTGACAGTACTTGGAACATTCTTGGCTTAATTCAGATCACCTTCATTACCTTGTGTGACAGACTAGTGAATCCCTTTCATAATATATTCTCAGCCTTTTGAAGCAGTTTTATGTGCTGTATTATATCACAGGTACAGGGCCTGTTATCCAGGATACTCGGGACCTGGGGTTTGCCGGATAAGGGATCTTTCTGCAATTTGGATCTTTATACCTTAAGTCTACTAGAAAATCATGTAAATATTAAATAAACCCTGTAGGTTTGTTCTGCTTCCAAAAAGGATTAATTATATCTTTGGATCAAATACAAGCTACTGTTTTATTATAACAGAGAAAAAAAGGAATAATTTTTTTAAATAAAAAATTATTTGGATAAAATGGAGTTTATGGGAGATGGCCTTTCCATAATTTAGAGCTTTCTGGAAATCAGGTTTTTGGTAGCAGATCTCATACCTGTAGTCCTGCATACACATCTGTGCACTGAGCAACCAGCTTAAATGTGCAGTGTTGTATTATACAGTTCCACTGGATTTTTATTACTACTTCTATACACAGCACTGCACAACGGGACAATGAGCTTGTTTATCCCTATTATGTTTGAACTGCTCAATGATTTCTGTATAAACACCCTGTCACATTTTTCGAAAAACTGTGCTAAACTCTTGTATGTGGTTAGTGAGTTATCCTAACAGCCATATTAAAATGGGAAAATACACTTTATTACTTGTGAAGCTGAAAGAGCATGCACTCTCTTTTCCACTAGAATATTCTTCTGGAAATATTAAATTGCAGTCTAGTTGCAATAGCAAATACTTTGCCCTGTTCTACAAGTTTCACAGGGCAATACATTTCTTCCAAACATAAATTCATTAGAGAAACAGGTGGAGGACTCCCATTGGTTCATGTTGAAGGCAAGGGGCAGACAATATAATTTTTTCTTCTTGGGCACAGCAACCCATGTTTTTTTGTCCCAAAAAAACAGACTGAATGGTGAAATTCTAGAGTGTATTCATGCTGACAAAACCACTGTTTGATAAAATATACTGGGGTTTAGTGATGGGCGAATCTGTGGCGTTTCACTTCGACGAAAAATTAGCGAATCTTCAGCGAAATTCGTGAAACGGCGAAAAAATTCACGAAACCAGTCGCGCTGATGTTTTGTTGCGCGCCCAAGTTGACGCGCGCTTATTTTGACGCAAAATGCATACCCCCAACGGTCCATTTTTTTGGAGGGACATTCCCTCTTTTGACAGCGCAACCTGCAGTCCCTCATTTCATTTGTGTTGGAAAGTCCCTTTTTTCTCTGCACGGAATAGCCAGAAAAAGAAAGAAGTTTCTAACTTAATTGGCTTTTGGCAGAGAGCCTAGAAGAACAGCTAATAGGTGCAAAAAAGATGCTTTTTAACAATTTTGATATTTAAAATAAGTTATTGATTGTATTTGTAACAGTTTAGATAAGGAGAAATATTTTCAAACTTTCATAACCTGCCAAATTTGGTAAAACAAACATGTTAATTAGTGGGTGTGGCCACAAAAATGGTCAAAATGGAAAAAAAAATTCTGTCCCTCTTTTTACTTCCAAAATGTTGGGAGGTATGGAAATGTGAAATAAATTTGTAAAAAATGGCATCTTTTGCTTTGTGTGTGAATGTGCTGAATAGCATTGGAGTCAATGAGAAGAGCAATTTATACACGTGTTTCACTTAGTATACACACATGCCCTGCATTGTTACTGGACTCTTATCTTTTCAAAAGAAAAAAGGCCTCCCATTTTGCCAGCTTCTTAAAAACATCTGTGATTATTATTTAAAATAGTGAAACATTAAAAAGGTATATTTTAATATATATTCATTTATGAAACTTTCGCCATCTGTGAATGTCGGAAATTCGCCACGAATTCGCCTAGGGCGAATTTATTCGCCCATCACTACTGGGGTTCACTAATCCCTAATCATCCCTAGATAAAAGTGGCAACCTCCACCTCAGGCGGTTGGTGCTACATACAGAAAGCCCCACAAGACCAATATGGGAGCAAGCTTGAAATCTTGTAAGGGCAAGGTGCAATATGCAAAAAATGGGCTGGCATATCATAAAATGAGAATTTAAGTGAATATAAAATCTAGTTGTATTTATCTTATGCTGTCTACTAGGGAATTGCTTCTAAACTAATTAAGATTGTTCTGTTATTGTTTGTTCTACAAAAAAGATTAATTTAGCAGAACAATTAATTATTACTATAGAGATTTTTAAGTGTGGCATTAGAATAGATCAGAAGCATGAAGTACCATACACACGTCCCATAAGTGACACTCTCCTGTTGATTATTATCTTCATGCAAGAGACACTTGGCAGATATCAATAAACATGCTAGTTTTTCACTGTGACCTACAAGCATAGTGGGAATGATACACTTTTATTGGGTTGTTTTTCCAAGAATATTGCTAATATCTGCAGCATGTGGCTATGCATAAAATGTTACAATTTGTCAGACTTATAACTTTCAGGATGCAAAAGTATATGATAATAAAGGTCATCTGACAACAGCATTTATTTATAGTCAGTGGGATTCACCTATACTTCAGTTTCACCTTGCTGAAAGTGTACCTAAAAGATAAATTGACACCATTAAACCTCACCCAGCATGAAGTATCATGCTGTGCTCCTGGATACATTTTATTTATTTAACCCATTAATTAATAAAATTTGGTTAAAGCTACAACCATCTGTAACATATTAGGTGACCAGTATACATTATATTATACTTACGATTTGTGTTTGGTTTTTGACATTTATAAAGTGAATATATGTAGTAATGGGCGAATCTCCCGAGTTTCGCTTCGCGGAAAAATTCTCGAATTTCCAGAGAAATTCGCGAATTGGTGACGCGTCGCGTCAAAAACGACGTGCGACTCATTTTTTTGGCGAATTTTTGCCAGGCGAAATTTCGCTGGCGTTTCGCAAATTTATTCGCCAGCGGCAAATCGATGGAATTCGCCGCAAACTTGCCCCTGGCGAATAAATTCGTCCATCACTAAATATATATTGTTCCCTTTCTTTCTAGTTTCCCCCTCCTCATTCTAGTGGCATAACTGATCCAAAGGGCATTTTGTAATATTTATGAGATTCAAATGGTGCGATGTTATGGTTTGGGGTTTTAAATAGAGCTGCACATGGACCTTTCAATGTGTGGATCACTCGTTATCTTTACTTAGTCTGTCTGAGTGAAAATGCACAAAACCATATACAGATGCAGCCACTTGGATTTGTGTGTTAAATGCTAATTGAAGAAACTGTGTTATCTAAAGTTATCTTAACTCATTTAATGCATTTAACCTTTTCATTAGCATACCAAAGCACCATTGTTCACAATGATGAACACTTGAATTAAGGTGGCCATACACGGGCAGATAAAAGCTGCCGACAGACTATGTCGGCAGCTTATCGGGCCGTGTGGGGTGCCCTCCGACAAGCTTTCCCGATCGATATCGGGCAGGATTAAAAATCCCGTCGGATCGCGGCCGCATCTGTTCGTTGATGCGGTCCCGCGATCCGACCGCCCGTACTGATCCGAACGTTGGGCCCTAGGGCCCACGATCGGATCAGCCCGATATCGCCCACCTCAAGGTGAGCATATCGGGGAGAGATCCGCTCATTTGGCGACATCGCCAAACGAGCGGATCTCTATGTGTATGGCCACCATTAGATGGGTTGCTGTGACGCAATTTTCTGTGTTAAATGAGACAAGTTTGAAGTCTGAGTTTAGTTATTCTGTGTCAAACACACAATCCAAAATGGCTTAATCTGTAAGTATAGTCATGTGCAATTTAGTAATGTGAGGGTATAATGGTTGCAAAGCCACTTCACTGCTGCACCTTTAAAATTTTGCAGGAACATAATGTTACACCTAATTGGCCACAATGAAGTAAGCTAAAATGCTTATTATGATTGTATTAGCATAGGTTCCGGTAGACAAATAGGAGCAAAACTGCCCCCCAGGGTGTCAATAGCTCAGTCCAAAGTGTAGAGCAATATATGAGTTACCCCTAGCCTCCCTTACATGGCAATGGCAAGCTTTGTCTGTCAGAGTGCTATTCGCAGTTAGGTGCAATTCTTTGCATTGATTGCATATCAAAGATATCTCATTCAGTTGATGCAAAAATTAGTGAAAGGGTGCATTTTAGATTGCGCTTCTGCAGTTTTTCACATTTTTAGAAATGTAGCTTTACTGTTTTTAGCTGCTATAAAATAAAAATCAATAATAATGTACATTCCTGCCAGTTCACAAACACTCCTTTCAGCTAGAAGCTCCATTCATCATTCCCAATTTAAGAGAACAATACCCTTACCAAGTGTATCATACCTGCCAGAGTTTGCTTCTTTGACTGTATTGATCATCATCTCTACTGCTTTGGTCTCTTAGATACAGATGTCTGCTACCTCAAATCAAATCTTTCTAACACCGTACATAGCCTTTTATATTTGGTCCCAGATTTTTGTTTTTTACTGGTATAAATTTTACAGTGACAAACAGAAGTACATGGTAGTATTATCAGAAATACATTGGTACATTAAACAATGAGGGGTGATGGTTTCTATACAAAATGCCTCTGACCTTTTGAAGAAGGGTATTGCTTATCTCTTTCATTCAGAATTATGAAACAATAATTACAACTGTTGACATTAACATGTATGGTAATATTTTTAATAGAAGAGTAAGCAAATGTATTCTTATATTCCTTGTGTTAGGGGCAGGGTATGACTGGTCCGTTACCTCTGGGTAATGATATGCAGCTTCTATGCCCTCATATTCTTCATGGTGGAAATTGATATGGTTTGTTATAGTTTTTGGAAGGAAGTTTTGCCTGGGACTATTTTGAATCCCAATCCATGCCTGCTTTCATATGGTGAATGAGATCTCGGTCCTTCCTTTGGTACTGTTGCCATCATTCCACATGAGCAATGGGATAATTATGAAAAATGATGTATGCATTGTACCAATGTTGAAAGCAAATCCCTGTCTTAAATTTTCAGAAAAAAACACCATTTCAAAGAAAATGGGGTACACAATGGCATTTAAATGAATGTCCTTGAGGCAGATGTAAGCTACTCCATGCCCAGGGTCTACATGCACCTATTTTTACAATATCATTATATTATATCATTTGGCCCTAGCATTTAGTAAGTTGGACAAATTTGAGGAGGTGGAAATAGTAAACATACTTCACTGTACATTTGCCAATGACTACACTGTTCCCAAAAAAAGCTCTACCATAACTTAAACCATAACCTAACCTTAACCTAATTCTAAACTAATATATAAGCGACTCTGGCTTTTTGTGAAATCACTTTGTCTGGGCTTGGTTTGTACCTATTGTGTGGTTACTGATAAGAAGAATAAATACAACAAGTGCATGCTCCTTTCTCAAGCATAATATTTAGGGGCCATCATACAGAGGTAAACCATGGCGCTTGTTGATGGTCTTCACATTATGATTGCAAGTATGTAACTAAAAAAATCATGCACTTGCAAAGAATATAATGAATGCATGGGCTAAGGAATGTGAATGAGCCTTTGATTCTGATCTTAAAAACTATGACTCAAGGGCCATTTACTATGCTAATCATTTGTGAGAAGTGTCACAAGTTATACACATGTTATACTCTTTTGCAAAGTTAACAATGCTGGTTTGTGGGAGTGTCAGACAATCAAGAACATTATGAAAGAACTGTTGCTCCCACCGTAAGTTAAATGAACCACAATAGTACACAAACATAAGAAACATACAGGAATAAAAATACTTTATCTATGAAAACATTTTAAGAAACCGAATATAAAACCCCCTATTAGTAGAAGCTATGGTATTTATATTCATGTGGTGTAATTTCTATAGGTCTAATTACCCATAGTAACCAATACCAGCTGTGAATTGGGTGATATTCCAAGCATATTTTAAGTGGAATGGAAAGGTTTAATGATGATTGGTAGGAGGATTTTCTAACCATTACTTTGAGTGGTTTTTTTTTTTTCATTATTTTCGCTAGACATCAGTGCATCAAAATGTTGGAGGGAATCTTGTCTGCCAACACATATACATTTTTATTGGAGAATCGTTTTTATATTTATAAAAAAGCTAATACTAGCTAAAGAGTGAAAAAGGCAAATAAACCCAAACAAACAAAAGTCAACTGCCCTTGAGTTCTTGTATCCTTATTCTTTAGCCACTGACAATAATTACAGATTTCACTTCTGCTTCCCCTACTGGAGATATCTTTGTGGTAGTCATAAGCTAGGGAACAAACTGGCAAAATAATTGGGGCATATCCAACTGATTATAATTCTATAGTTTTTTTTTTAATTTCCTTTTGTTTTAACACATTTTAAACTAATCAGTGCAGTTGGTTACATTATTGAGAAATATTGTGATAAGAGCAGAATAGAAAAACACTGGGTAAAGTAGAAAGAATGAAAAAGTATCAAAAAGGAGAAATGAAAATGGTAATGCAAGGTTTGAATAATAGAAACCAAGGGGAAAAAAGCATTAATCCAAGATAATCTTTTATTAACATATTCTTTCAAATGACAATGTGCCTTTTCTAGTTCTTTATAAATTCATTGCATAGAAAAGATCTGACTTTGCAAGTTTTTATTGACTCTGAACTTTTGTGTGCTCCTTGGGAAAGAAATTCTATTTTTACCTGTTTATAAAGACAGGCATATTTATCGTGGTCAGAAAGACGTTGCAAGTAAATTTGTCACTAGGTGTCAGTGTTACAATTCTAATTCATTAAAAAGTGACCTTGGCTCAGACTGACCAGTTCGAGTAAGTAGACACAATTAGCTAATGATGACTTCTGAGATGTTTCAGGCCATTTCATTTATTCTGAAAAGTGCACATTTCAAATCTGCTTTTCCTGAATAATTCTGTTTGACCTTGAATATGATAAAGGCTAAGAAGGATACTGCACTGGCAGTGGAGGAAAAATATTGACTTTTTCTTGGATATTTTGTTAAATTAAAAGTTTGCTCAATTAATAATTTTCCCTTGGCAAACTTTCCCTAATATTAGTGTTGGAACATCATTTATTACATTTTATCATACTGGGCACTGTCCATATATGTATGTGACAGGATATTGTAAAGTACATAATCCAAAGTCTATATTATCTCTGTAATGAAAAATGCCTATGACTCCACAGGGAACTTCTTCCAGGAAATTAATCAAAATAGGAAAATATGTGTGTAACTACCTTGTGAGAGCTTTGTAAAAGCAGAAAGGTATTTTGACCTCTCAACTAATCCCACAGTGAGAAGAGGTAACTATATTGTATATCAATCCTAAGGGTTACATTATCATGTAGGCATAAATGTACAGAATATACATCTTTCACAGACACACCTATAAGTGTCACTGTTTCAATAAACTGCTCTGATTCAAACTCAGAACATATTTTTTTTTTCATTTATTCTGGACATATCTAAGCTGTAAATTATGTCTATTGGATACCTGTGTATTAAATAACCAACACAAATATTCAAAAGGCACTTGGTCTTAGGCAAACATGACACTAGATGGTGATGTAGGGTTGTCCCCCTTTTTTTTTGAAAAACATGGAGCAGGGGGAAGGCCCGTAATGTAGAGAGCAGGCCCAGATCTGTGAAGAGGCCACCTAGGCCTAGGATTTTAGGGGGTGAAATGCTGTCCAACCACACTCACACCCACATTGGTTCAGAAATTTAAATTTACTGTATGCCAATTTCCATTGCTCTGTCCCGATGATGAAAATTTTAACAAATTAAAAGGAGGGGACAGGGGCGACAATCGACAGCGGGCCTAGGGATGCCTGCTATGTAAATACGGTCCTGGTAGGGAGTGGGCCAGTGATGGGGTAGGGGTGATAACATCAGGGGGTGGGAGATGGGGGAGAAAGAATAGAAAGACGAGGATTAAAAAGTAGCAATGACAATATATGTGTAGCCTTACATAGCATTTATTTTATAGATGGGGTCAGTGACCCCTATTTGAAAACTGGCAAGAGCCAGAAGAAGAAAGCAAATATTTCAAAAGCTATAAAAAGAAAAAATGAAGGTCAGTTGAAAAGTTGCAAAATTCTTAACGAAAAGGTGAACCAGCCAAATATTTACAGTATATTTAAAAGCTTTATGAAGAAATACACTTTTACTATAATTTGTATTGTGATATCCTAAGATACTTTGCAGTTATGTCCTGTAGCTTTCCACAAAGGAGCTTATTCAATAATGTAATACTAGGTAGAAAGTTTGTTCCAGTTCATATATATTTTATATGCTGTAAGTCAGTTACCACTATTGATTTAACCAATTAAAGGAACCATAAATTATTGCCTGGTCCAGGCTGATGTTAATATATATATTTTATATGCTGTAAGTCAGTTATCACTATTGATTTAACCCACTCAAGGAATCAGAAATTACTTTTATGTTCCAGTGTGTAACTGTGTGCACTTGCACATAAATTATCACAGCAAGCTGAATGGACACATTGGATGAAATTTAGCTTTCTGAACAGTGTCAATGGGCACTGATTTTTTTTTTAATCCATTATAGTGATTTGCACTTGCATTTGTATATGAGCACTGCTGTCCAATTTGGCCTTCCTCGAGCATAGCTAAATAGCAATGATCAGTTTGTAGAATGTATAGATTACAATCCAAAAACTGTATATATGCTTGCTATCTAAATTACATACTGGACATCTATTCTTTGTGAAAGTAGTTATATAATAGCTGACCCTTTAAGGTTTCTGACCAATTGGCTGCACAGTTAATGTTTGACTGACCATACACAGCCATGGCAAATTGCTATTGGTCCATTCAAACTGACAGGAAGAGAATAGGACTACATTATCCATTGATGCAGCATCTGCTGATAAGGTGCATCGGCAGAAGGAATTTTCAGCTTGAACATCCCGTTTCCAGTTATTCCAGTCAAATTTACCCTAACAACCACATTGTATTTTAAATAAAAGACTGAAGTATGAATACTAGAACATCTAAATAGAAAGAGAAGTAATAAAAATTAAGTTGTAACTTCACAGAGCAATAGTTTTTTGGCTTCTGGGGTCGGTGACCACCATTTGACAGCTAGAAAGTCATAAGATGATGGCAAAAATTTAAACTTGGAAAAATAAAAAGTCATGAATAGGACATTCTATATTCTACTGAAGTTTAGTTAAACTACCCCTTTAAAGTCTCATGGATTCTGAATGATACACTGGCTTACTGGGATAATTCATGTAGGCACGAATGACTATAGTTAGTGTATAGTCAGTTAAAGTATAGTTGAGAAATATAATACTTAGCATTCTATCTAATAAGCTTTTATGGAAAAAGAAATCAAATTAGGCAGCACTTGTGGTAGGAATAAAAGAGGATGCTTTATAGTGCTTACATGTAAAGATCATAGAAATTATTGGGGAAGCGTTCGCTGCACTTCGCCAGGTGAATTTTCGCCAGCACTACGCAAATTCACTTAGATGTGAATTTGCTCTAAGGGCGGCGAACGTTAGCGAAGTAGCGTTACCGTTCGTTCACCAGGCAAAGCGCAGTTACGCTTGTGATGCCTTATTTGCATACGGCACAAATTTCAAAGTATAATAGAAGTGTATGTTACAGCCACTACGTTGCACTACACATGCCCAGGAAACCTTTAATAAAAAAAATAAAGTTGTCCTATTGCCCTACATGTGCCCCCTATATTGTTGTGTTGCCATATGTTAGGAAATGTAGGGGGGAAGGAGGGTAACTCCCCAAAAAACGATCTTTTTCAGACTATCACCCTACAATGGTAAAACACGCCAGCGTTTTTTTGGGACTTTTCAAACTCCTGTCTATTGTATTGAACTTTGCCTGGTCTGACCAGGCTAAGTAAAGTCTAGCGTAAGTGGTAACGTTCAGGAAAATTTTGATCTTAGTGTATTTGTGTAATTACGAACCTTCGTCAGTGCGCAACTTCGCCTGGCATAAGGGTGCGAAGTTGCGCAAGTCTATCTACTTTGCTTGCGAAAATTCGCCAGAGTCGGTGTTAGTGAATTTCCGAAGTTGCAAAATTACGTCACGCTGGCAAATTAGCGCTAGCATTAGACGCTTCTCGCTTTAGTGAATTTGGGCCAAATGTTTGTTTTCTAACCACACAGAACTGATAAAGAAGACAAGGGGGTAGAGTAAATTCTTTAAGATAAATAATGTTCTCATCACTGAACTGGGGTTTTTTCCATGCTTTTTTTGTGTTTCCAATGACAGTACATTTTGTGGTCTTTGGTAGTGCAGTTCATTCTTTATCTACACATCTTCAGAATGGCAGGCACTTTCTCGCTGCTGATTCAAGGCTTGTTTTTGGATGCTGAATTTATTGTACACCTGGGTAATAAAGCATTATTTGTTGAAGTCTCCATAGTTGCACAAATGTACCAGAATAGAGTATACTCTCAATGTCAAGGATATTTGCAGCAACAGGCTTAACACTGTCTGTTTTAAAAATTGGGGGTTTGACTTTGTGTTTGACTCTTGTGCTGGTACCTGAATACAAGTTGCCTGGCAACTTTGCAAGACTTTCAGCAAAGCATTTGCTTTGGAGCCTGTGTTTGTTTTTATGTTTTCTGGATTTATCCCATGATAGACTGTGCTTTAGAAGTCAGGATGCATACTTACAAGGAATTTATAGACACACAGAGACCATGTTAGCCCTGTGATGTACACTGCAGATATCTGTGTGGGTGTCCTCTGCCAAAATAACATTTTGAAATGATTGTGATTACAGAAAGCCTAAGAGAAAAAAATGTGCTGCTACATTTCATAAAACCCAGAACCTTTTGTGAAACAATATCTGGTTTAAAAAAAATAAAAAAAAAATAACCATATGTGAATTATTTGTGCTTTTCTGTTGTAATTAATTTGGTGTCCATGTTCTGTAATAAGGGACTTAAAGACTTGGAAACTATGCTTACAATGTATAATGTAATAATAAGAATAATATAATGCCTATATGGCATTCTATATAGGACAATAATGACAGCATGAATCACATTTACCAGATGTCTTGCTGTCTTGTAAACCACATGAGTGTATGTGACTGTTCCTACCAGCTGGCAGTATGTCTCCCTAGTCTGCAGATCTGCTCTGTAATCTATATTAACATTAGAAGACCCCTTATCTGGGCTGGAATCTTTATAGAACACTACTCTTACTGAATGCTTTCTTTATATGCCAGTAAGTTGAACTGAAGAAGCTGCTTGGATGAGTAGTGAAACGTCTTCAGGATTACTCAGCAAGTCCAGTTGTTTTTTTAGAATTACTTATATTAGATATACCATGACCTGGATGAATGAAACTCTTCATAGTCATACTCATACTGAAGTTTATTCCAAATATGCCATATATTCATCCATCCAGTTGGTCAGAGAATATTATTACAAGCAGGATTGGATAGGCAGTTGAAGGGCACCTTAAAGTCCATCTCTTTTAGGATTTAGGGTGAGTTGAGGGTGATCTGGGGGTGGAATGACAGGTAGTTACACATTTACTGGCAGATACATTGTTGGTAAATTTGTAATACTGGTCCAGGCCTTGGCTGGTATTTTACCAGTTTGGGCAGTGAAACTCCAGCCAAGTGGCAACACTACATAGGGTCGGGTATCCGCAAAAATGTAGGTAACCTGTGGGTTGCTTATATGACTTGCTCCTGCTTCTGATGATACAACTTCTGGTTTTCAGCAATAGCAGATTCCAGTTTAATGGTGGTTAATTGGTAGCAGGTTGTGTTAAAGGAGAACTAAACCCTAAAAATTAATATGGCTAAAAATGCTG
>CM044431.1:147954315-147969021 GCA_024363595.1 Xenopus borealis
ATGCAGAACTCTACACTGTGCTCTTGTTTCTTCAATATACACTTGCAATTGACTAGGATTTGCTTACATTGTGATTCAAATGGTGCCCAAGACTGCTAGTTTCACAGAAGATAAGTGAGCATTAGATGCTTATACTGACATACTATTTAGAAAAAACACTTAAAACAACATCATGCGCAAAGCAATGATGAATTTAATTTACTGATGGCCCAAACAAGCAGATTTAAATGGAAGTCAGAGGTCATTGAAAGCCCCTCTTGTTTCCAGGTCTGCCGTTTTTTTTATTGAAGCCTGAGCAATGCTTCAAGTCACCCAGTGCAAAAAGTGCAAAATAACACAAATGTGCATAAGGGTGAACTTTTGCTGTATAAAATATTGGAGAAAAACATCACTGGTAACATTGCCCATCACAACCAAATAATCTCCCCCCTAGATTCATCATTTAGAAAAACACAATAATTAAACTGCCAAAGTGACAAACATGGAGTAAGAGAATAAATAAAAAAGTGACTGTGTGCAGGCCTATCAGCCTTATATCATTCTTATATACTTTACAATAGTGATGGGCAAATAAATTTGCCAGGCATGGATTCATGGCGAATTATCGTATTTCGCTGCCCATGAATGTTTTTGCGAAACTGCATCAAAAATTTGCTGGTGAAAAATCTGCTGGAACAAAAAAAATTGGCGTGTGTCAAAATTATTTGCGTAAAGATGACCCATTGACTTTAAAGCATTTGGACAAAATAGCCGCTCGTATAAAAAAATGTTGCTTGCGTCAAAAATTATTTTGTCACCCATTGACTTCAATGAGTTTTGCGAATTTTTGTTGTTTTGTGATTTTTTTTCACTGTTTTACAAATTATTCAGCGAAGCAAGGACAGATTTCCCCATCAGTACTCTACAAGAGGCATCAGCAGATCAGTTTATCTGTCTAGAAGACCAGGACTCATTTTCAAGAAAAGCATTTTAACTGAAGAAAGAACTTTTGCATTTGTATCTAAAGTGGGAGGAATTCTGGTAAAAGCCCATGATAGCTCTTAAGATTTCCAATTACATGGAGCACCCTTATATCTGAAGCTCATAGGTGGGATTTTAAACACAGCCAGGGCGCCACATATACTGACTGGAAAACTCTGTACTGCACCAATGAGCCCCAATAGGTGCAAAATCAGTGTGTGATTCTGAATCTGATCAGTATACTGCAGTGGCTGTGGTTTAAATCTCATTGGGTGAGCTTTGGCCTTGAGGGTATACCATGTAAATGGAAATCACAGGACTGATTCTTGGTCTTTTTCACATGTCTTTTTTCAAACACTGTATTAAATTTCACTCACAGCAGTAACACATACCAACCAGCAATTAGCTTCAATCAGTGTACTGAAGGTAGAACACTGAACCTAATAGCTGATTGCTTGCCAAGGGTTACTGCACTGATGCAATTCTTACAAATTGTTACAGTTTGTTAATACTGGGCATGTATGGTATTGTAAGATGATCTTTCCAAAATCTTAAAGTATGTATGATATCTTAATCTTCTTACAAGTGTCTGCTATAGGCAAACACTTGTAAGAAGATTAAGATATCATATATCGTCTTACTAAAATACTTACTTACTGTACCAAAGTCAGTTTTTGATCCCATTAAAAAGGATGATTGGTGGTGAGGCCTAATCACAAAGAATTGTCTAACAACCAGTGGCTCATAAGCAACACTTTTTGATAGAACCAAAAGTTGCCTCCAAGCAACTAATTAAAAAATAAGCATATGCTTTAAGGCCACTGGGCGCAAAATCTAAAGGGTTGGTGAGTAGTGATGGGCGAATCTCCCGCGATTCGCTTCGCCGAAAAATTTGCGAATTTCTAGAGAAATTCGCGAATCGGCGAAAAATTAGCGAAACAAGTCGCGGGACGCTTTTGACGGGCATCGCGTCATTTTCGACGCGCGACTCGTGATTCGCGAATTTATTCGCCAGCGGCGAATCGTGGGAATTCGCCGCAAATTCGGCCCTGGCGAATAAATTCGCCCATCACTATTGGTGAGCAATCTATGCATGCATATCTGTCTAGTGATCATTTGTTTATACCTAGTAATATTGCAGGCTCAGTGGAGAGCTGATGCAAATGTGGTGACTGTCCCCTCTCTAGTTTATAATGAACACTGCTGCCAGGCTCATACACCTCTGCAAGCCGTCTTTCTCTGCCATGCCAATCTGCCAATCCCTGCACTGGCTTCCACTACCTTTCAGAATAAAATTCATACTAATGATACTGGCATTCAAAGCACTTGATAACTCTGCCCCTCACTACATCTCTAAATATTCACCCAACCACGTATTACTCTCCTCAAGTGACCTGCTCCTCAACTCTTCTCTCATTACCTGCTCACATGCAAGACTTTGCATGAACTGCACCTCACCACTGGTATTCTCTCCCATAATTTGTCTGACTTTCCTAACTTTTCTGCTTTCAAAAAATCTCTTAATCCACATTTATTTGGAGAAGCCTAATCTAACTACTGGTTGTTATGTCTGTAACGCTGTATGTTATATCTATGTAATTCATGTGATTTATTTGTATAAATATATTTATTTGCACAATATGTTGGCACTCTAAAAATACATGTTATTATTATTATTAATAATAATAATAATTGTGTTCAAGAAAAAGAGAAGTTTTCATATCGATTCCCACCACCCACAAGTATGTACTGAGTTATTTGGTGATCACACATGAATGCTAGATATCTATGCAATCCCAGTTAGTGAGGAGCACATATTTGTTACCTGCCTAGCAAATCCAAGTAAGAGAAGACCATCACAAGGAAATACAATACAGCTCAGGAAACTTTCGTGATGTTTTAATCTGCCATTTCTTTTGAAACACCATCCAAAAACAGCCACCCTAAGTAAAGGTTTAAAATTAATTTTGGGCTTTCATTTCATTTTTCAAAAACCCAAAATAAAAGAATGAACTCATACAGAATAAACCAAGGAGAGGTCATGCTGATCCCTTACTGCAGAAATATTGAAAGGAGTAGGTATTTACCCAAACTCTTGAATATATTAACTACAAAGAATCTTCTTGATACCTTTTTAAACAACCCACTGATAAAGTTTACACTTAAGTCAAGTGGTAAAAGAACTTCTGGGTGTTAATTAGTTGGAGGCTTCCGGTTCAGCTAGAGGTCAAAATCCTCTGTTTTTTGTCAAGCTGTTTCAGTGACAAATACAGCTGTTTTCAGAGCATAGTACAGAATACTTCATCATCCTGACACAGATAACTTCCTAATTAAAGACTGAGGCTCCATGCAGGAGAATTTTGTTTTTTATTTTCTAGAGAAATATCAAGGGACCTATTAAAGGATGCCTAGTTGTGAGCATAAATAAAAAGTTAGATGCTATATAGGGGGAATGGCATAGAAAATATGTTTGCCTTTTACTTATTGTATATACAGAAACATATCAAGATAACACGAAAAAAACCAACAAATAGAAATATATTTATTAATACAAATTATAACATATTTTAAGTTAAATAGTATACAGCTAATAAATATTTCTTTACTTTCAGTCTTCCATGGGAAGAGTTAACAACATTTTCTATGCTTGTAGAGCAGTGATATTTTCTCTAACAGCCTTGTTTCCTTTGGCTTTTTTTGAATGCAAACCAAGTTCATAAAAATGAAACCAAAATATAAATGCAGAAAAGGATGTCAGATACAATCAGGTATATTGAGGATTGTTCCATTGGTGCACATGAATATATTTCTTCCTCTTCAGCTTCATCTGCAGAAAGATTTATTATTATTATTACCTTTACAGTAGCAACACATTCAGTGCAGCAGGAGATCAAGTAAATAACAACAAACACCACCTTCAATTAACTTTTGATATGTTGCAGGCATTGACATTAACATGTATAGGCTCCCTCAAATGGTGATCCATTTGGTGAGTGCATCATTAGTGCATTTGCATGATATAAATAGGCTAGAAAATGATAACAGGAAGTGACAGTGGTTATAATTTGTTCCCACTTCCATTCAAATGGTTGCCAATATAGGACAATATCTGACATTTGGCTTCTGGATACAACAGAATACCAGTCCGCATAAGGCTGTATTAGAGTTTAAGATTTTTTTGTTTTTGTGTATTCTAAATTATTTACAAAAAATAAAATTGACCATTTAGGAAACGACCTTAACATTAGGCTAGCATATATTGCAATCTTGTATTTATACAGTGTATTGTGATTCTGGTCATCTCAGGTTTCTGATATTGCCCTCTCACTGTTTTGTTTCATTTCCTCCTTTAGGCTACGCAATGAATATTATTGCTACTTTTTATTACTCATCTTTATATTTAGACCCTCTCCTAGTCATATTCAAGTCTCTTATTCAAATCAATGCATGGTTGCTTTGGTAATATGTACCCTAGCAATCAGATAGCTCAAACTGCAAACTGAAGAGTTGCTACATAACAAGCTAAATAACTCTAAAACCACAAATAATAAAATTATGAACACGAATAGCTAATTGTCTCAGAATATCACTCTGTACATCATACATAAAGTTAATTTAAAGGCAAACACCCCCTTTAATATCCCATTAGGCAGTTTGATAATTATTACAAGCAGTAGGATCCAACTGCCATCTATTTGACATTGGCAACTTTTTCTTTACATTGTGGCACCCCAAAAGTACTAGTGCATTTCATGCAATAATCCTAGTTAGCTTGCATTTTGATCAGATAGCACCATCTTTCCTTTAAGAGGCATTTATATGCATTTTAATGCATTTAAAACTGGGACAAAATTGCCAGTAATATTTTGAGTATTAAAGCTTGATATGCAAGAAATTGCTATCCATCTTGTCCCAGATGCTCCAAATAATACATTGGACAGTTGGCAAAAACACATTATTATCAAAGTATGTCATTGCCTTTGATCTACTGAGTGATTTGTTTGGGTCACTGAATCAATTGAAAATTAAATTCTGAATTGCAAAATCTGCAGAACCATCCAAACTGTCTTTAATTACCACTGTTTGCAATGTTTATTGCATACTTAAAGTTAATTGTGGAAATGAACCCACCTTTAAATACCTGTAACTGACATTAAAATACAGCTGTTCTTTATTGAAATGGTTTCCCATAAATGTCACTACATTGCAAATAACCACATTATAGGCTCAATGAAAGAGAGTGTAGATTCCGCCACAGATATCTAATGAAGGACATTAAAAATGTGTCTTTGTGCAAAGAAGGACTGAGAAGTAACTGATAACACTTAACTGCAACATTCTTTCATTTTGACTTAATCTAGTGTAAATACAACTCTTAACAAAAAAAAAAATAAATAAATAAAACAACACAATTATCTCTATGGTAATGCTGTGTACAGCATTTTTTCTGGCACAGCGGGTCACTGCTTCAGAGAATGTACAATGTAATTTTTTGCTGCCTGAGGCGCGGGGAGATAAGTTTGCTAAGGTTCGAACAAAGCCAAAACTGGAATCAAACCAAGCTTCCCTGCAGACTCAGTATCAGAGCCAGCGTACTGAACAGCTATGCCACTTTCTTTTCCTTGAACAGGGTACAGCAATAGCAGACACAACCATATATTGTATTTCCACACAGCTTATAGTGGAGTTTAATAAATTTATTAAACATATTTAATAAACTTATTAAACATATATAAACCTGTCTGAAGTGCCTTTTTGTAAAGCAATTTTTTTTCTTATGGTTTCTTTCCACTGTAACTGGTTCTTATGGTTCTTTTCCATGATAAGCTTTTCAGCTTACTGCACAATGCTGCGGAATGACAGTTTAGACCAGTGCACATATGCCAGACTAATTTTTCATTTTTCATTTTTCATGCCTATACACATCAGGCCATGCAACTTAGTACAGGACATAAAGATGTATATGAAATAAAATGGCTCCCCTTACTGAAATGAGCACAAAGCAAAAGTTGTATGCCACCATATTTCAGAGCTATAATTGAAAATAACATAGTGATGGAGTTGATCTTTTCTTCATAAGACAGCTACATTTATTTTTCTTTAAACATCTTAATTAAACCACCACCCTGACCCTCAAAGAGCTTACCGCAATCAGTCTGTGTTTCTACAAAGCAATGGAGAACCCCATATGTGCACCGACACAAATGGCAGCCCTGGCGTATCCAATCACCATGTTGGATGTTTGCTGCACAGTGTCTAATAAAAAAAAAAAAGATTTTTAAAAAATGATGTAGGAAAGCAGCTATTTCTTTTTTGCCAGAAAAAATTTGAGCAACTACAAAAATAAAACAGAAAAATATTAAACCCTGACTTTTGGTCATCTATTGCTGAATTACAAACCTGTTAATATCCTGTGGTTGTGCATTAAAGTCTAACAACAGCTATAGGCCCAGGGGTTTCACAGAGACATAATACATAGCCTTACTATAATAAATAGGTTCAGCCATTCAGTCACCCTCGGTGGGCATCAGTGACATGTCTCATTGGCCACACATCAGCATACCCATGTCTTTATGATCCCAAAATGTAATGAATACACGTTGGTGGAGGATACAACTTTTAAAACGGAAATAAGGGAGTCGATATGATTAGCACCTTTTCTGAGAAAATTACTGGCATTGTGGCCAATCTTTCTTCTTAAGGTGGCCATAAACAGGCATATTTAATCTGCCAATTTAGACAGATTCAGCAGGTTATCTGCCCATGTATATGGACATCTGATATCCTGCCTGACCAATATTTGACCTCTATGTCGATAGAGCAGGTCTAATTTTCCCATCAGATTGGGTACTGCATCAGCTAGTGGTCCTCCAATGGCTTATAACTCCACCAATTGAACTGGATTAAAGCCAGATGCTGTCCAATTTAGCTGGGCATGTCATGGAAAGATCCTATTATTTGGCAACCCTGACAAAGTGTAGCTTTCAAATTCCCTTATTAACATTGGAATAAAAAAATATTTTTATCAGGAAAGGGCTGATACTAACCAAACAGTAATCAAGTAAAATATCAAGAAAAAAAACAAATATCAAGGAAAAAAACAAATTAACCACAACAAACTTACTTTGATCTTTCATCGTGTTCACAGTAACGTCCTGTAAAATACCTTGGACAGACACAAAAACTTCCCAGGACACATGTCCCTCCATTATTGCAACAATGCTTGCTGAGTTTGCTGCCTAAACACATAAACACAAATTAATTGCCATGGAGACACACTTTGACATCTCTACCCACAGATATATTTAGTTTTCACTCTAGTTACCATAGGATACGTGGGGTTAGCTTTATTGTCTTGTAGGGCAATAAAATTAGGTGCCTGTTAGAAGTGTTTGTTCAGCTAAGGCAGTGTTGTTTACAGAAGGATTAAAGGAAAACTACCAGAGATTAACAAAATCTATCAAAGAGACTCTAGAATACCAGCAGGGGTTATTATATTACTAATACAGTTTTTTTTCTGTTCATGCTCTGTATACAGAAATTGTATGTAGTTATGGAGGTTACATTTTATTCATGATGTAAAGTATATTTACTCTCAACATTGGTCCAGTTTGAAATACAGTATACTGGGTGCTTAATACTGTCTTTGAATGAGTTATGTTGAGACTTTCTACATGTGTTCGCTATTATAATTGTTATTTTTAACAAATCACCTGTACATTTCTTGTTAGCAGGCAATGGTGAAAAGTGTAAAAAATTGTACACAAGCCACAACGTTTTTAGCATGTTGGCACCCTAACAACTCTTTTCACTAAGGGTTCTTGTCTTTGGGAGGCAAAATTATAGCACTGCTTGTGTTTGAGGGGAGGCAAGTTATTCAGACAGGCAAGTTATTCAGATGAAGGAAGGAGTGGGGTGCAAAGAAACTCTTTCACAGATGCTAAAGAGAGAACTGCCTTGCACCCATCTCTGCCTCTGAATTTTTAATTTTTCAAGAAGTTCAGAGTGCACTTGCATTTGAATTCAGCCTGTTCAAGTATAGGAATTTGTTTTATTTATGTACCTTTAAAAAGCAAAGATGAGGCAAAAACTAATTTGAGAGAGTCTATTTGGGGAAGTTCATATAGCATGTGACCCACTACAACGCCAGACCTACCCAATCTACCCACCAGAGGATAGTCAGATGCTAATGTCCTACCTCTTTTCATACTGACAACCTCCCACCCCCTCCTCATGAGAAAGGACACTCCAAATCAAATCCAAAAGTCTGATTTAAATTACTCCACAACATACTTCTAACACCATAACCCCATCCCCCACCCAAAATAAATGATCACCAAAGACAAAGCAGGTTGCCATTTTCCTCCAAGGTGTGCATAGTAAAACATAAACATTGAGCAGAGACACCAGGGCTTCTCCAAACAGAAAGAAAGAAATACTAAAAAAAACAAAACCTACATTTTAGAACATAACATCCCTCCATAAGGACACATTGTAAGAGTATGTTGATCTTTTTTATAGATGAATTCTCATCGGTAATATTCACCCCAAAAGTGTATCTATGACCCTGCCAAATATAACATTTGTAGGCAATAATAATGATGTACAACGTCTCTCTTATGATCTTTTACTACAAAACCATATGCCAGCTCAGCATAGTTAAGGGCAATGAAATATGGGGCATATAATGCAAGGGAAATTTGACTTCAAATTCCCCATAACAAAGAGCTTCCCTAAAGAGATAGCCATGCCAGGTGGAACAACTTAGAGTGTAATCTATTACTGTTGAGGTAATGCAGGCTTTTCATAAGAGTTCCCCCTAGCAGTCTCTTTCCCTATAAGACAGCTTCTAGTTTTCCCATCACTGCAGGGGCGTTCAAGGGGCAAGGAGCAACCATTGGCAAGTAAAAACTTTCTCCTTCCTTATACAAAACAGTAAGCCAATCAATAAATTGACCTGTGCTGTACTTTCATAAGGTAGCCCATAGATACTCATGATCCACTCTGTCTAAAGACTTAGCCTGGTCAAGACCAATCACATACAATACTGGCCCCTATTTAGGGCTTTACACAATGCAAGCACTTCTCGCACTGACAAGACTGCTCTAAAGATGTTCCACCTTTTCACCATGCAAAACTGCTCATGGGACAATAACATGCCTGGAAATAAAACAAGTCTAAAAGAACCTTAGCCAAAAGCTTACTGCTCATGTTCAAGTGGGCAATATGCCTCCAGTTCTTCATATCTGTAGGACCCTTGCCCTTGAAAAGTAACACCAGTGAGGAGATTTGCATGGATGGGGGCAATATGCCTCTTTCCAGGCAATCTCAAAAAACCTCCACAAGTATTGGCCTGTTCAAGTATATGACCTTTCATGACTATAAACACCTAAATACTATTTCCATGTCAGAATACAGATACAAAGGGAGGGTATATACTCCATAGTGCTGACACTTACTGTCTGTAAGGCCAACAAAAGGTACAAGGCCTTCAGTTTTATGCTGGTTCCTTTTCTCATTGCCCTTGTTTAGATTATGGAAAGTGTCAATCGTCCTGCTGTGATTTATCAGTAAATCCTCTTTTGTAGTATTTGAACTCCCTTTGTTAGAATATTCTACTGCCTCTAATGCCAGTCCTAGAAAAAAAAAATGTATTAAAATAAATCCCTGAATGTTAGCAAAGAAAAATTGATTTGCATAAAGGAAACATTCTTACCTTTGCAACAGTGAAAGGTCAGTAGAGTCAACGTTATAATTATGAATCTGAAAACCAAGAAGAAACCATGGTAAGTGCAAGCAGTGTAAAAATATTAACTCAACATACTATAATAAGGCAGAAGAAGAGTGGCTGTAGACCCTTTCCATATCTTAGTGATGACCTTAGGTATCATATCAAGTGGGTCCCTCTTACAAAAGATTTATGAACTACCTGCCTCAAAATAACAGATTGAACCCAGATGTAATGTGTTACTTATCAGTGCTTACTCTCTCATACTAGAAATTTTGATATTATGTTTGTATGCATTTTTAATTTGTGATTAAATCCATTTTTGTGCCTGCGTGTTTAGGCACAAAGTGCCAGTGCACCTCACCAGTCTGTATAGATGAATTGGGTGACATACGACTTTAAAATCAGGCGTTATTTGTCAAAAGTAATTGTAGATACATGGCTTGTGCAAATGCACCCAATATATTCAATTCAATTGGGTGCATTGGCACAAGCTTCAAAAGAGGAAAATAGCTCTCTGCAGCCCCAGGTGCACGCCATACCCCCTGCCAGGGCAATAAGTACAGTACAACAAAAGCAGCTGCACTCCGGTTATTGTGAAAAAATTATGAATACTTAGTGCCACAAGGCAACGTTTCAGGCCCTTATGACCCTTTCTCAAGCATTGGCCTTTAGTCAGGGCCTACTGGGTTACCAACTTCCATAGTAGCAGTTGTAGGGTCTACTTTTTCTGATGCCCATAGACTTGAATGGTGTCTTGTGTCAAAAAAATTTCACTGCACATCAAAAACAATTTTAAGCAAAATGAATATTTCTTTAAAGGATATGTAAACCTTTAAAATAAGTGAATGTAAAATTGATGAGGGGGCTATTCTAAGAACTTTTGCATTTTAAATTAGTTATACAGTTCTTTTAATTCCAAGATAGTAAAGGATACATGTATTGTTAATATGAATTATTTTTTTTACAACAGTGCCACCTGCTGGTCATTTTCTGACCAGTATGACCACCAAGTAGTCAGGGAAGTTGTCAGGAGAAAGAAAGAGGCAGCTCTGATGGTCTTCTGCTTATGAATAAAATCAGAAACCTTTCTCACATCTTTCCTAAGCAGAATACCATCAGAGGAGCATCTTTTTATCTACTGACAACTTCCTGGACTACTTGTTGGTCAGAGTGGTTGGAAAATGACCAGCAGGTGGCACTGTTGTAACAAAATTCATTCAAATAAAAAGCACATATATCCCTTAATATCTTGGAATTATTGAAAATAAATAATGAATGTAAATTACAAAAGTGCTTAGAATAGCACTCTCATCAATTTTACATTCACTTATTTTATAGGTTTACTTATCCTTTAAAAAAAGTTCAGTTTGTCTTTAGGATATTTCCAGATTTATTCATAAACCCCCAAGTCTGTGACTTCTCTAAAAGTAATAAAATAGTTCTTTATTATCCACGTACTATTTTGTTTGGAATTTCAGCAGCAGCTAATGTATATTAGCTGTGTGTTTTCAGATGAATCAATATCGACTTCAGGGCTTACTCATGCAGTCCAACAAAATATTTTATTCATGTAGTCAAATAAGGGAATGCTATTAAGAGAAATTCAGATTTAAGGCAATGAAAGTGGATCTAACCCAATGAACTTAGTAGATAGTCAGTGAATAGGAACCAAAATCCAGGAGTGATTTCTTGCTTGTGCATCCATGCGTGGAAATGAAAATTTCAAAAAAACACCCAAGGCTGTATTTACAGGTCAGCGCAACCCTCTTTTAGAAATGTTGCTCCCAATACAGTGGTAAAAGAAAACTCAAAAACAATTAGGATTAGCATGAAAGCGCGCCACAGTTGATTTGGCAGAAAAGTTAATTGTTTTTATCCACACGCTTAACAGAGTAATTCAGTCTCAGCAAACATCAATACCAAATCATTCCGCTTCTTTCTGGCTGCTCTTGAAACATCTTTTAGGGCTCTATCTGTCTGCCACACTGAGAGCTCTCCTAATTGGAAATTGACATTCTGAATGTAGCAATTGACATCCAAATCTGAGCAGATTTCCTCAGCGCTTCATAATATTAATAAAAAACCTAAAAACGACTATTTTGTCCCATTGCAGGGGTTTTCATAAAGGTATGACGTACAGCAAAACATTTCAGCGTTATGTTTGCAACCCAGTGTTATTAAAATACAAATTCCTTTTCAGATATACAGTATAATTCATTGTATAAGCCTTTAAGTGTATTTACAAGAAGTCCATGCTTCTACACTCACAGTTAGTTCTTACCTCCCATGGACCCGGCAAAGCATTTTCCGTTAAGCCAGGCGTTGATGTGAAATTACTTCTGCCCCTCACAGCTGCTGATCCGAAATCAATAGAACTCTTGAGATAAAGGTTCCTATGCAGATACTCTGACACACGTCTAAGAATTAATCCATACTGAGTTGGTGCCTCAGAATGTAAGGATCCCAAGGGCTGGACAGCAGTGATAAACTTTTAAGTCTCTCCATAGCATATGAATACCAAGTGGACACAGGTCTCAGTGAGGCTCTTCTTTGGTGTCTGGCTGAAAAGTACATAGTGTAGTCAGCATGTTTCCTCCACACAGTGCTCCTCCCTGCAATATAATTAACAAGAGGAGGAGCAGGCCACACAGAGCTGACGATTTCCTAAAACAAAGTAAACTCCTTGGGAAAATTATGGTTTTACTGTTCATTGCTTATGTTTCCAAAAGTAACAATTTCCATGTAAAAAAAAGTAGATACTTAAAAGTTGTTTAAAAAGCTGTCACGGTAAGAAAATAGAATTCTACAAATGGCAAAATAATTTGCTAACTTTAGAAATAAAATTATTTCAGGATGCTTTTGACTTCACTGAGAAAACTGCATTTGAAAACTGTAAAGGCCATAGGTTTATAATTAGAAGGTACAAAAGACATTAAATTAAATAGGCAAAGCAGCAGTTTTGCAAAATATATCATTATTAATCAACAAGAAAATTATTATTATATCTTCCCATGCTCAAAACTGCTATTTTGTGTTTTCAAGCAGAGGACCGAAACTTTTCTAAACCAGTTTGCTTTGCTGCTTCTAAAAATTCTTCTTATCAGCCATTTTTCATTCAGTACACTTCAGTATCTTCAGTTTGGAAAGGAATACAAATTTAAAAATATTATCTGATATACTCCATTAAAAACAAAAGTAAATCTATATGTGTGTGTGGGTAGTATATACTATATACTAAATATATATAGTATATATACTATATACTATATAACTATTTAGAAGAAGGGGCTCAGCACACACGAAGATTAACTGTTGTCTAGATTTATTGTACCATAACATATCGAAACAATGTTTCATTTGGACGATGGGAGGTGTGTACCTCCCTTCAAAAGGATGTTTGGCATTTGGTATAGTATAATTAAGCTATCAAAGCAGCTAATTGTGGTGTGTGTATGGACCACTCTTCTATATAGCTACATTCGTTGGTTTGGCAAAACTACATTGATATGGGGTGTACTATCATTTCCAGAATCACACTGCTATAACTAGAAGTTACTGGTCCCCCATCACAATTATTTTAGCACAACCCTAAACATTAGAAAGAAGCCATTTTTAAATGGGCACTTCTTGTGAGATAGTGATTTCTATAACTCCTGCCCCCCATGAAAGGTCTGCTTCCTCAATTATGCCAATGTATGCAGAACTTCTTGTAGACAGGACCAAACCAGGCCAGACCAACAGAGTAGTCCCTGGGGAATCACTTCTGATGTCCTGCAAAGGATCATTATGATTGACAGCTTGACAGTTTGTAGTACTGCCATTGTCAGTCTGCAGCACTAGCCTGTCATCAGAGTGAGTCCTATGTGTCTAACAGCAAAAGGCATGCCCTGTTGGGATAAATAGAACAGTCAGATCTATGAATTAGTTTTTATTATAATTACCTTTATTTTGACCTCAACAGCATATTGTACTGCATTTTTGTTACCTGACATTACAGCTGATTATAAATTGCATTAAATGACCACGGTCCCTGTACAGACAAAGTAAAAGTATATATTGTTTCTGGGTTATGGTTCTGGGATGAAAACTATTTTCCCTGGCTACTAGATCCCCTCTATGCTTCATTCTTATAAGATTTTATCCTGTATAACCTGCTTTATTCAAGGGTGAACTACAAAGTGCCCTTATAAAAGCAAGAGCAGGTAATGAAGATAACTAGAAATAAATCTCCAAATATCCCCATCAGACAAATAACAGACAACACAATGGCAGAATGGTGGAATTCCTGACAGGGCACTATTTGCAAGAAGTTAAGAATTATACAAACAGGTTAACTGACTGCTGATAAATCTCCCATAGTGTGTGTGAATGTGATCAGAAACTTAGATTGTCTGTTGGGGCAAGCACTGATGTGAATGAGTTATGATCTCTGTAAAGTGCTTTGCAATATGTTGGTGCTATATGAATCAAAGCATGCTAATACTGGTCCATTAAATCTCAGTGTTAACTTATGTTATATTGGTTGTTTGGCTGAGAAAGCTAATCAAATAGCACTGAAGAATAAAACCACCAGTCCATAGCCAAGAAAGGTGCCTATTTTTCCCTAGGCTACAAGTAAGCATAGGTCCTGATTTTTTGAACAAATGTAATTTTCTGCAGCCTTTAAATTTACATTAAATAGTAATCTTTAATTGTTTTAGAGCTATTACAGCAATATTTGCCTGTTGCTTTTGTGTTCTCTGCATTACTAATGCAACTGCATGCAACTGTCCGTGTTTGCGTTAAGCAGGCTGTACATTTAAAGATATGGGTTTTTGATGAGGTCAACAAATAAGCAGACCTTTCCTTGATATACCCATGTTGAGCTGGGCAATATTTTGCTGATCCAAATGGTCTTGGAACAAGAACCACGTCAATGAGCCATTGCAGTTATCCCCTGGTGAAATTTTGAAACCTGTCCAATCGATATCTGTTTGATTTTCGGCAAATATTCGGTGGATAGACCCGTCAGAGTG
>CM044431.1:147975768-147986428 GCA_024363595.1 Xenopus borealis
TTTCTATCCTCGTTTAAGAAATGAGGGGGGCAAATTGAGTTTTCCTGCGGACAGGAGCCAAATAAAGAGTGTCTCCTGTGGTGAATAAGCAAATGTGAGCAAGACACCAAATCATTCAGAAATAATGAAAGCATTACCACTTACAGTCAGAGCTAATTGCCACTCACCATCGGCTATTACTGGATTTCCTTTTAAGCTTCGGTAACATTTTATGTTGAAATATTTATCTATCATATGACTTCAATTATGTTGCCTAAGTAGACTACTAAACTAAAGTTGCAATAAAGCTCATAAGGAAAACATAAGCAGAACCCTGTTATTAGTTTAAATTTAATTATATATATCACACAAGAAATAACTCTTAAGGAAGTCACTGTTATGAGGCTAATAAAAGCCATAGTCAGTTGTAGTTGTGCAGTACATAAGTGGTATTTTGTAAGCGGATCATACATTTCTTTTTTCCTTTTAATTTTATTGTATTTTGTGGTTTATGTCTTACTTTCCATTTACAAAGAATAAATGCATTATTTAAAAGTCTTGGACAATGTGCAAAGTGCAAATATATAAGTGCAATGTATTACTGCGTATTACATTTTATGTGTGTTTATATACACTTGGAAAGCAGGACAAGCATAATTTTATATTTTAAACATATATGTTATGTTTAGTGAGTCCTACATTCACTTTCATCTGACGCATTATGAATTCTGCAGTTTGATTATATATTTTTCACAGGCACAAGTTTTACCCACAATTTGTGTCATAATGCTGTGCAGTTAAAAAAAAAAAACGCAACTTGTTCTACAAATATTGCAGCAGTTACATAAAATTTCCAGCATGGCAAAATGGGAAGCAAAGAAAAAAGTTAGCACAAAAAAATGCCCATCAACTCTAAAACATTTTGCGCTGAAAAAGACACAGAGAAAACCATTGACTTCAATGCATTTCACAATTTGCCAGCAGTTTTTCAACATTTTCAGCAAGGTAAAACAGGACATATTCACTAATAATAATCTGCATATTTGCCTATTTAATAATAGTAATAATAGTTTAGTAATATTAATAACAAGGCCACCACAATCAAAATATATGCTCAAATGTAACACAAAGAAAATGTTTGTTACTGCCATGTATACTTATACAGTGTCGAACTGGGACACCAGGAGCCCACCAAAAAACCTTAGATCAGGGATCCACTCTCAGTACTATTATTTTTCTTCTCCTCATGCAACCTCTATTCCCCTCGTCTCTTTCCCTTACATACTATAATCTATTATTCCATCTATTTAGCCTCTATGTTCTCGTGAAAATAGGGAATGGCCATGAAATAGGCCAAATGTTTAGAAGCAAGAAGTTCCACTAACAACTTGGCCTGCCTGGAGTTTTCTTGGAATGCCAAGGGGCCAGTCCGACACTTTACTTATATGTATCAGATCTGTATAAGAGGTATTTCTGTAATTTGGATCATCTCATCAACGTTTTAAAAAATAATTTCAACATTGGGATAGTTTTGCCTCCAATAAGGATCCATTATATATTATATATTATTTGGTACAAGTCATGGTTTCATTATTACAGAGAACAATAAAAACATTATTAAAGATCATAACTATTTGTTTGAAATGGAGACTGGAAAATGGCCTTCTGTATAACGGGTTTCCAGCTACTGGATCTCATACCTGTACTAGAATTTAAGAAAAAATGCATGAGCATTTAATTTTGGGTTCACACAGCACCTAGTAATTACAGATGCTTGTGAAACTTTCTTTCTCTACTAGTCATTAATTATTTCACTGTTTCAGACTGATAGCATATTGGTCTTTTGCAGCATGATCTATTATTTTATTTATGTAATGTAATAGTCATTACCATCTGTTTTTATTGGATATATTTGGGAGTATTACTATCTGCTGTTCTATGGAAACTGCTCCAATGAAAGTTTTGAACCAGTAATTTCCACTCTCATTTAAATTATATCATTATTTTTGTGAAATAGCTTCCCCTCGTAGGGGATGCAAGAGTTTTGCATTCCGGAACTGTCTTTTGCTCCCCTCCACTTTTGCATTCAAATAAAATTCAGAGGTAAATTAAAATATAGTTAAATAATATAAGATAAAAGGAGAGAAAAGATTGCTGGGAGAGAAATAGAGAAGAGATAGAGAAATGTTAAACAGATAAAGAAGGTGGAGGCATCAGAGAGGGTTATTGAGAAAAAGAGAGAAGAAGAAAACAGGGAAAGCAAAAAGAGAAAATGAAGAAGGTATTAAACTGCAGCACGTTACTGAATAGCGTGAGAATGATATATATGAAATGATCTTAATATAGAATATGATGCTATGACAGCAAAATGGTTTTTCTTTAAATTGGGAGAAACTAGAAAGTATTGGTGTGTGAGGTTTAAAGGAACAGTAACACCAAAAAATTAAGGTGTTTTTGTGTAAAGAAAATATCATGTAGTGTTGCCCTGCGCTGTTAAAACTGATCAGTTTGCTTCAGAAACACTACTGTAGTTCAAATAAACAAGCTGCTAAGTAACAATGGCGGAAATTCAAAAACAGCTCTATGGCACAGGATAAGTAATGGATAACAGATAACATTATGTTCTACAGAGCTTATCTGCTATCTGCTGTGTAACTTGAGCCTTTTCTCCTTTGAATGGTTGCCCCCATGGCTACACAACAGCTTATTTATATAAACAATAGTAGTAGTTCTGAAGCAAACACTGCAGTTTTACCAGTGCAGGGCAACACTGCTTTATGTTTTTATTACTTTAAAACAATTTCATTTTTTGATGTTACTGGTCCTTTAATATAATAATGGGTGTGGCTTATGGTTATGGGAGGGGCTTGTTTTAGCATGCTGCTCTGTGCTCACCACACACAGCATCCCTACACTTTTCTCACTCCAATTCAAGCACTGTTCTTATCATATTGTATTTTCTACTTCATTGGGGATCTATCAGTTGTCAGGGCCCTGTACAATAATAGACATAGCATCAATGCATAGAGGTAGCAGAGTTCTGTGAAAAAAGTTAATGTTTTTGCATTTCTGAGCCAAATACCATATGTCCAGTAATATGTGACCTCATTTCAGGGCAGAAGGAAGTGGATTGGCTTTTTCTCTCAAGGAGTAGAGAAAACGAGATGATGTGACGTGGACTGTGGGAGGCAGTTGCTTGTGTGAAACATACAACCTTCTCCTTGTGACCAATAAACATGAAAACACTAGAATCAGTTTTCCTTTCTTAATGGGTTGAGGTCAGCCACAGCTTTATTAAACCATGTTTAATCAAACAGATAACCTATCCTTGCCATATTATGCTAAAACATAGGTTACCCCCAGATGCAAGTCATAGCAGCGGCAGTGAGCTATAAAGAGAAAAACCTTTATGAACCATACCCAAATGACAAGGATATAAATCAATTACGTGCCAGCAGCTGTGACATAACACATTAAAACAGTGGTACATTTAACACCATATTGACAAATATGAGCAATTTTTAAATAAAAGCCTACATATGTAAAATAAAACAATGCAGCAGGGCGGTGGGAGGGAATGATGAGCCACCATTATGGGAGAACAGACACACTGCCAAGCCTGCACAGTGCTACAGGTACCTGTGATGCTGAAAGCACCTCCCCACAGTCCCCGGCACCCTTCATTAACCACTTACATACGGCCCAAATAATGCTCCATAATATTTTATTTTAATGCTAATGTTCCTTTAAGGGAAAATAAATAGGAAACAAACTGCTTATTTGCAGGATATAATTCTCATCAGAAAAAAATAAAATAGCTTTATTTAACAAGTCCCCTTGAGTCACATTGAGTACTCTAGTAATGACATTAGCCACCTATAGGGCTACTTTCTATAAGGAAAGCAAAGCTGATTTGGCAGATCTCTTCTGTTAATTCCCTCTGCTGTCAATAGGAATACGGCCTTTAATCTGATGAAGTTTGTTTGTGATAGCAAACCTGCTTCCTGTTGAGTTTAAATTAGTAAAAGGGCAAGTGTAAAGCAACTAAAACACACCGTTATTGATCATGTCATCTGCCAGGCAGCTTGGAAGTTTAATTCTGTCTTAGTAGTGCACAGGATATTATGCAGTATGCCATCAAATCATTTTCTCATTTCTAAAGGAAGACCTAGATGGAATATTTCACAAAGTTTTGTAGTAATAAACCAATGATTTTTCACAGCTAGTAGTATTAAAAAGTGGTAATTATTGCTGTCAGGTGTTTGTTCTGTCAAACAGAGTTAGATTTCCAGTTACTGTACATTAAGCAACTTCTTTCTTTCACTCCTCATCAAGCATGTTGGCCGTGTTGATTCAGAAAAGAGGGATCATTTACAACTGTGATGGCAGTTATGGTTGCACAAAATGAGACACATAGGTTGCATGCATTGACACCATTCATTAAGGATACATGCAATCAAAGACTATCCTTGCACTCAGGGTGTAACTACAGAGGAAACAGACCCTGTGGCTGCGGGGAGGGGCAGAAGGTATAGGAGCATCAATAGATACAGAATACTTGCACCTAAAGAATCATAACTCCTGAGATTTTTTTAGTACGAATGGTTCTGATTCGTCAAACCGTTTATGCACAGTCAGACACATTTCAATGCATTACGCACAACTGAGTTAGGTTCAACTCGTCCTTGAGTTTGCAAATGTCAAGTGTGGGGAAACACGGCATTCTGGGTAAATAACATGGCATATTGTGTTGGGAATTGGATTTGCACACTGCAGTTGTGGAAAAGATCCCTAATGTGTCTAGCTTTCACAAAATGTTCCAGATTCAATACAATTTTAAAAAGTTTTTTCCTTACAGAGTCTTCCTTTTTTATTCTCTTTACTCTCTTGCTATAAGAACAAACCTCCTTTTTAAAACTGCACCTGTTTTTATAAAAAAACAGACCCAAAGCAGAATTTAAACGGAAACTTTACCCCCAAAATAAATACTCGAGCAACAGAGCAAACTAATATTAAAGAATCTTACCAAACTGGTATAGATATTTAATTAATATTGCCCTTTTACATCTCTTTTCTTGAACCACCATTTGGTGATGGTCTGTGTGCTGCCTCAGAGATCACCTGACCAGAAATATTTCAACTCTAACTGTAACAGGAAGAAGTGTGGAAGCAAAAGACACAACTCTGTCTGTTAATTGGCTCATGTGACCTAACTTTATAGTTTGTTTGGAATGTTTGTGCACCGTTGAATCATATGATCCCAGGAGGCTGTCGTTATTTATTAAAATGGCAATTTTCTATTTATGATTACCCAATAGCACATGCTACTAAAGAAACTATATTATTATGAAAATGGTTTATTTACATGAAGCAGGGTTTTACATATGAGTTTTTTTATGCAAAATCTTTTTATAGAGAACTATATTGTTCGGGGGGGTATAGTTTTCCTTTAAATGTTTAGGAACACTCTAGATGAATTAATACTATATTTAAATATATATAGGTGGATACAGCATCCCCCAGTGATTATGTAGTTGGTGTCTCTAGTTCTAATTTAGCCCTACCTGTTAGTTTTGGTTCTTTTTGCACATTTGTTCTTCTCTGTCTTTCTTTTGTCTGCTGCATAATTTATTTTCTGCACAGGGAGTTGCTACAATGTCTGGAAAAATACCAATATCTGAAAAAGAATTATTTGGTAAAATTTGACAGATGACTGCCTGGAAAGCAGATACAGATACTCAGTACAGTGTCAGCCATAGGCAGCAGAAGATGGTTTTGGTAAGGGGGCCAGAATGAACAACACAGGCTGTGGCATCAGCAAATACATACAATCTCATTAAAACTGATAAGTCCACTGAGCATCTTATAGCTCTTATAGCACCAAATCACTCTGCAAAGTGGCAAATTCCTGTATTTTTAATTTATATTTAGAAAACTCCTTATTTTAGTATGATGAAGCAGGGCCATCATTAGAAATCATGGGGCCCCATACAACAAAATTTTTCGGGCCCCCTGGGCACCACCCACCCCAAGCCCCACTCCAGATCACTCCCACACTACAGTTAAAAGACCACACAGACATCAGCACTAAAAATGGTAAACCCACCCCACACTCAACTGTGGTGCCAGGGCCCCCATAAAAGTTTTTTTTTTAAAAAAATCATTGGTGGTCAGAGTCCCCTATAAGTTGGAAACCTCATAACTGGAAAACCCATGAAAGTCACAGTACTACTCATGGGAAATGTATGAATACATTTCAAGTGGCCAATTAATAGGTATCCGGTACACATGTTGCTGGATAGAGGTACACCTGCATCACTAATATCAGAAACTGTTTACAAGAAACTTCTAGCACAGGAGAGAAGATTCCAGTGATCTGAGAAATCCTAATACAGGTATGGGACGTGTTATCCAGAATGCTTGGGACCTGGGGTTTTCTGGAGAAAGGATCTTTATGTAATTTGGATCTTCATACCTTAAGTCTACTAGAAAATCATGGAAACATTAAATAAACCCAATAGGCTTCCAATAAGAATTAATTATAAGTTAAATGTTAGTCTGGATTAAGTACAAGGTTAATTATTACAGTGAAAAAGGAGATCATTTTAAAAATTTGGTCTATTGGAGATGGACTTTGCCGGTAAGTTTTCGGCACCGGAACATGGCATTTTGTACCAAAATCTATCTGCAGTTCAAAAGGCTAGGGGCATAGCAGGGCAGAGGATTTTTCCCGCATCATCTAGCCCTAGCCTTATAAATGGCTTTAATTTGTTTGTGCAATAGATCTTAATCTTGCCAAAGTGTGGCCAAAAGCCACTCAGGTCCGGACTGAGAATTAAAATTTTAGCATTTCAGGTACACAGAGGTACAATCAGCCCACATAGAGGCCCAAACTGCCCCCCACCAGCCCACTAAATACTGACTTTCTATAGGACCTTATTGCAGCCCCTCTGGTATTTGCCAGAACCTACAGATTTCCAGTCCGGGCCTGATGCCACTAAACAAACATCATGGTACAGAAAAGAAAGGAACCTGGAACTGAAAAATATATATTCCTGACACACTCTAGATTCTATTGTGTGGCATCTAAAGGGTTAAGGTAGTTGGGCTTTGACAAAAACCCCTTTCTTTTTTCTGCTTTACAATGTAACAAATACTAAATCACATGCTGCTTTTTAGATATTAATAGAGTTTTCTTTCCAAAAGCCTATCTCTGTTTCCTTCTACATTAATTTGTAAAGTGATGTGTAAATTGTTTGCAATGTATAAATAATATCCTTACATAGTATATGGATTGAATTTTATGCAAAGTATTTTTGCGAAAAAATTGCTGTTTGCAGAGCTGCAGCTGCTTAAACAATGATGCTCCTTTTACGTGCAAAATAATGTTGATTGGAACATGAATATTTTAAAAGGAATGCTTTGACTGTGGAAAAAAGAACAAAAGGGAAAGAATGTCTGGCTACTTTCAGAAAATGTACACAATGTGTGCACAGTCAATAAGGTTTCATCAAGTGACCAGTTTGAGAGCAAAGAATGATTAGCCTGACTCACAGGGAGAAAGTCAAATCCTTACAAGAAGTTAAGTTGTCCCACAGTTCTAAAGCTACTGTAAGAAATGAACCCCTTTCTCTTTATTTACAAGAATGAAGAAGAAAGAAACTTAAAGGATGATACTAGAGTTCTTTTAATTATTTGCCTGTATGGATTAGTCAGAGCCTGCTAGCTTCAAATTACATTTTGTACTCAGTTGACTGCAAGGGATGCATTAAACGAAAACCCCAGTCTAAAGGACACAGCAAATCCTTCTTATATGGCTCTTGGTACTTATTGATAGCAGCTAATTTATTTACATCAGGTACGTGTTAGCTCACAGTATGTCTTGACCCTCAGAACTAGAAATTGACTTAGTTGTACCTTAAGTGTTCAGTGATAAAAACAATATTTCAACTCTACAGCCAAAGGCATACTAGGATAGCTAACTGTGATATTGATATTGTTCAATGCACATTTATTTGTTTTCATATAATACATATAATTTTACTTGTTTAACAATTTACAGGAATTAAGTTTGGTCTTACCTTTGGCTATGTCATTGGATGTATGGGAATGGTTGTGTCCACATGGTAAGCCAGTCAGATAACTCGAAAAAGTAATTAACACAGTGGAAAATACCACTAATAATCAGTTTGTACCAGTTGTTATTGGTACTCTATCAAATTAGGGCAAAAACTGAAAAAGTGGCATATACTTTTTAGGATTTATATTTACTATAATTCATACAACTGACAGGATTTAGAATCAGTGAGGTTCTTAAGTAACATTATTATTATTAACTTCAGTACCTGGACTTCTAGTGATGCCTGTTTCTCTGTGTGGGACCATAGTCATCTCTAATTTTCATCAGGGGGCACTTTAACATGAACTGAACTAAACTGGAATAGGTGCTCACTTAAGCTGGTCATACATGGGAAGATATAAGGTGCTGATGGGCCTATATAGACCTTCCCTGATGGTCTGCCCAACTGCTATTTGGCCAAAAATTGACCAGATATCTACTGGACAGATTAAGACTATGTCAGCCTGTCGATCTGGCCCTGCAGGTTTGTATAGCCCCAACTGATGATTCGATTCTTGACCTGTGATCTTCTTTTTTGACAACATCATGTCAGTGTTATAAGCCTTTGAGTAGGGTCCATGTTTTCACCTGTCTTTCTATTTGTATACATTTTATTTTAGTTTATCTGTTTTTTTCTTCAGTGGTGTAACTAGCCACAGGTGGACCATGTTTTCACCTGTCTTTCTTTTTGTATACATTTTATTTTAGTTTATCTGTTTTTTTCTTCAGTGGTGTAACTAGTCACATGTGGACCTGGCTCCCACCCCACTGAATCACACATGTTGAGTAATTTCTCTCTGCTCTATTGCCCACAATATAAGTTATCATGGCTCCTGTGGACCTCAAGGAAGTTCTGGCCCTGGAGCGATCACACCACCCTGGTAGTTTCACCACTGCTTTCTTCATGACTTTTACTTATGTTGTATTGGGTTTTAATTTAATGGAGACCCCTTTGCCATTTTTTATGTGTTCAATGCATTTGATTTCCTTTGCTTCAAAAAAATAGATGTAAATGCTGGCAGAAGGAAGTGTCACACACTAGCATTTGTCGCATTACACAAGATTGCCTTAATCTGCAGGTCCTTGTCATAAACAGCAATGGTTGTACTTCTTGTAGACAATCTTGTACAGAACCTCATTAGTGAGTCCCAAAATATATAGGTAGGTTGCTTTGATTTTGCTGAAACTGACTGAAGTGTGTTGAAAAAATGTTATTGCAAACTCAACTGTGACATGAAGAAAGAAATTCTCTGTAAAGTGCTGGCAGATAAGTTTGTGCTGTATAAAATACAGAAATTATTCCAATAGCAAAAAAACATAAATCATGAAATATTTAAAATGTCTGTGTCCAACAGCCAATGGCTACACAATAAAAAGATGTGATAACGGAGCTTTTAAAACAAATGTGCACAAATATATAATGTTGATGGGGTTAAAAGTACAATGTACACTGTTACACAAAGGATATTTCATCCTTTTACTGCCTTAGCGAGCCCATTTCCTGTGATGGAATAATGATTGATATGAATAATAGTAGGAAAGTAACGACAATACCTGCAGACACTTATTTCAAAGAAAATGGATGTGAATTGGAAAGTTTTGCACCTTTACAAATATTGCTAATGTGTCTAGCAAGATTGAAAGGCAACATATTTACATGACAAGGACATGACTCTTTCAGTTCACTTGTCCATCTTATTTGTTTAGAAAGTGGAATCACAAAGAGATGGATAAACATTCAATGAATAGGGTATAAAAGAGTGTGACAATCCTTGTGTGGGTCAGTGTCCAACTGCAAATAGCTTTCTTCAACCAAGTGAGGGAAAAGTTAATAGGATGACTGGATTATCAGGCAGGGGCAGAAAATGGCAGTGGAGGGTCACATTGCAGGACCAATTTGAGCCTCTGTTTGACAGGAAATATCAGTGAGAATCCTTAGTGCTTTGTATTACCCTAGTCCCAGGTTCATAGATCTATTAACACTTTTTATCTATACAAACTTGTTTTTAGCTGTAAAAGCAATTACTTAAACTGGCCATACAAAACAATATATTCTCATAAGCAGGCAACAACTAATTGTATGCTAGAAAGGAACAATGGTTGGATCATCACAGGGAAGACTGCTATCTTGAAAACATTCAGGGAATAAATTGGTTGTCAGCAGTATAATTTTTGAATTGGTCATAATTGTATGGAAAGATCATACTATTCTTGTCTCCGGACTGGCAGTACAAATACAGATATTGTTGTATGAACAAAGGGACAAGGCCAACATGCTCAAACCTGTCTGATTGCAGATACAACTGACAGCTATAGCAAGATAATACCTGCCCAGATAATTTGCTCAACACACACAGATTACCTTTTAAAACCTAAAACCATGTGAGTGAGTCTGTGGGCCCAGATGTATAAAGCCCTAAATGTGCATATTTCCATTATACCGTGCGTGTGAAACCAAATATCAAATTTAAGGGCGGGATGATTAAAATGCTGCAGGTAGAAATTATGGTCATACATACAGTTCAGTGTGTAAGCAAAATATGCATTGTTAAGGATATACAA
>CM044431.1:147996414-148046948 GCA_024363595.1 Xenopus borealis
GCTCCTGTGCACAAACATAATGCACAGGACTGCAGAAAGAAGGAAAGGGCAGAGAGAGTCGGCAGAGAGGGTACCGGAGTGGGGGTAGGTGGCAAAGGAGGTATGTGTCTGGCGCCCCCCCCCAGCCTAAGGCATTTTAGATTAATATTTAATAGATAAATATTTAAATATACTTGATTGCTCTCCTAGATAGTCCTAAGAGATCTGCCTAAAGCTTAATTAGAGAGAGATGGCTAATAAATGGCTGATACAGCTCTGTTTCCATATATATGTAACCTTGTTATGAGCTAAGACAGGGTCCTGACTCACTGCTCTTGAAAGTGATTCCTAAGGTGGTTAGATAACCGGATTAGTGTGGAAGGCTGTCTGAATAACAGAAGATGTTAAGAGTTTTTGTCACAGCAATCTGTGAAAATGGATTTTGGGTGAACTGACTGGGGGGATTAGATTGTCAGGGAAAGGAATGGAGTGACTGTATGAGGCAAGGAGAACAGATGGTTTTAGCAGGGAAGGACTGCAGTTTAAATGCAGGAGATACAGCATAAAAATGTAGGATGGTCAATAAAGCCTAATTTATTGTTGCATCCTATTTCTTCCTGTGGAGATAGTCTATACTACAACTTTAAGTATGTGCAGCATTCATATAGCATAGTAAACTGTAGTTTAGACTGTACTAAGAACCAGAACTAGGGCTATGAAGCAGAGGCACCTGTCTATGGATCAACCATTTAGGTAAAAGAGGAGGACAGCAACTATAGAACATGCTTTTTTACAGTATATATTAGTTTTATTATCAAGGTATAATTATATATCAGTAACATCTCCTTGTCTCTTCTCTCATGTATTGTGTCAGTTGATCTGTGCCTTCCGCTATCTGCAGAGTTAGCAGTGGTAAGGTATGGTAGGACTGTAGGGGGGTAGACGAGACACACAGATGGTAGTGTGTGGTTTTTTGTCACTTGTGTGGCACAGGCCCATGCAGTACTCTTTAATTAAAAAGAAATAGAATTAAATGAGAAACTCGTTCCCTCTATGTCTGCTCAGCAAGAGAGGAAGCCATCACTGACCTCCTATTGTGAATACACAGCTGGAAATTAAAAATGCTAATTTTGAGTAGTATAAAAAAAATCTGAAAATTACAAGAGCAGTGTGTAATTTAGCCATCATTTCTTATATTAGGAAAACAGATCCCAAAAAAGTTACAGTACTATGGGAACCTGTTTTTCCAGATTGTTATAGAATGGAACTCTGTTTTCACATCATTAATGTCCTGCAGAACGTATTTTTCATACATTTGAGGGCAAAGGGGTTTTAAAGTGAAATAACAGTGAGGAAAAAGAATACTGTTGTATAATTGACTATACATGCAGACTGCAAAGAGCTAGCTCACACAAAGGCATCAATATAAATGCAATCTAATGTGTTGAAAATGCTGTTTTTTTAAATGCATTTTTTAATGCAAGTAACAGCTTTTATTTTAACTTCAAGATGTTGCTTACAATATGTTAAAGGGCAAGTCAACCGTCATTTATTTGCCTAATAAAATAAAACATAACTCCAATTTCCAATATACATTAAAAATTCTAAGTGCTTTTAGTTATTTGTAAAAACTGAGAGCAGTATTTGTTTAACTCCTGGTTGTTACATTTTAAACAATGTCGCAAAAGTTGCAAAATGTGGCAGTTGACATAATTATCATCTCTCCAGGAGAAAGAGCACTCGTTTCAATAGACAAATGTAGAGCTGAATCATCAGGTATACAGGTAGAAACAATAGAATTCTACTTGTATCTGACGATTTAGCACTTTCAGTGGCTGATGTTTGGGTGCTTTCAAAGACGCCAGATTAAATTTTTCCAGATAGCCCTATCAACAAGCTGACCATCCAAGTCTTCTGTCTATATTGGTTGGCACATCTCCAACCATACACGCAAAGAATATTGTATGAAAACACTTTCAGTACAATAATATCTGTGCTTGTATGGCCAGCTTTAGTTCCCCAGCAAAGACAGTTGTGTCTTAGGGCCCTTACACACGATTGTTACCTGCACTCCCTTGCGTTCCATTTGGCTGAGTTCAGCCGCAGGGGAGCGCAGGTCTAGATGCACTCCATTCTTGTGAATTACATTGTACCCACGAGACACGAGTAAGAGCCGAACACAAGTTCAGACGCAACATGCTGCCTGTGTGTAAGGGCCCATACATTGTATCAACAGTCTGAATCATCAGGCAGAGAATAGATGGGGCAGACAAACACTACTATCTATAGTAATACATACAGTATACAGCTAACTTAAAACCACAGAAATTTTTCAACAAATTTATATTGCAAAGTTGCTCAGAATTATGTTTTCTGTAATTAGACAATTTTATTTTGGGATTTACTTGCCCTTTTAACAAATAAAGAAAAAAACATGCTAAATCCAGGCTAAAATGCAGATTTAAATGTTGATGGGTTCACCCATTCAGACTATAATGGAATCAATTAACGTATGTAGTAGGTACAAAAAATGCCCTTATAGGGGCATTAAAAGAATCATAAAAGACCATTTGATAGTTGCTTACAATAGGTCAATCTAAAACAGCTGAAATGCATGTAAAGAGGAACTCCCCTTTTTAGCCAGGCAGCTTTTGGATGTTGTTGAACTGTATCTCCCAGAATGTTGTTGGAGAAAAACAAGAAAACAATATTGGGTATTGGTTTGGGTTACAAATATTTAAATATTAAACTTAAACATTAAAGCAGGGGTCTGGTGCTTTTTTTGTTTTGCCTATGAGCAACATTCAAATGTAAAAAAAAAAGTTGGTGAGCAACATAAACATGAAAAAAGTTCCTGGAGTGCCAATTTTGGGCTGTGATTGGCTATTTGTAACTCTTATTTGAACATGCAGCAATGTAGTCTCTGTACTAAATGCACACTGTGTGTCCTTCTGCTATTTGTCTGTAGCCTAACATTGTATTGACAGATCAAAGTCAACTTTACAAGAGAGAAGTAATTTAATTGACTCTTACCTTTTAGGGTAGGGGCAGACAGGGAGATTCGGGGAGATTTTGTCGCCTGGCGTTTTTAGCAGGCGACAATCTCCCCGAATTTCCTTCTCCCTGTCTGCCGATCGTAAAAGGGACAAAGCGCCAGCGCCTGTGCAGACGCGGCGCGGCGATTTCCGGAATCGCCCGAAGTTTCCTCACGAGGTATCTTCGGGCGATTACGGAAATCGCCGCTCTGGGTCTGCACAGGCGCTGGCGCTTTGTGCCTTTACGATCGGCAGACAGGGAGAAGGAAATTCGGGGAGATTGTCGCCTGCTAAAAACGCCAGGCGACAAAATCTCCCCGAATCTCCCTGTCTGTCCCTACCCTTAAGCCAGATCATGGCAAAGCCCTGCTCCAACTAAACTGGAAGATAGATAAAATAAAATATCTAACAAAATTCCAGCCAGTACCTTATCTATTAGGCTTTGTACTACACATCAATTAGTGAGCTACTGAGATGTAATTATCACATGTATCTCACATGAAGCCCCACCCAGTAGGAAAGGTGTTGTCATGATGAAGAAACCCCTGAGTGCTAATTTCTACCAGAAAAAGTCTTCTTTCAGATACTCAGAGAAACAATAGAGTCTGATTAAATCACTTCTGCTCTTCTTTTTTAAAATTCCTATTATTATGCAAAAAAGTTAAGTGTTAAGCAAGAAAGTGGCATTTACACAAAGCTTTTTTGTATGGTGCTTTCTCCAGCTCATTCGTTTAGAAAGAGTAACTTTCAACAGATTTGATGGCACAAGAGAAATGCCCAAAAACAGCAAATGGAAATGCAGACCTCTCAGTGTACTATCCCCATACTTTTCTTTACCTCTAGCATTTTTAAAGAGACCTTAAAGGGATTCTGTCATGATTTGTATGGTGTAGTTTTTATTTCTAAATTACACTGTTTACACTACAAATAATCCACTAATTAAAATTTTGTTTCTGAACCAGCAAGAGTATTTTTTTTACTTGTAATATTGTTGCGTCTGCAGCCATCTTCAGTCATTTTGTCATGTGCTTTCAGAAAGAGTCAGCACTTTAGGATCGGACTGCTTTCAGTCTGATCAGTCGGACTGTGTCTCAGTGGGACCTGGATTTTACTATTGAGTGCTATTCGTAGATCTACCAGGAAACTGTTATCTTGTGTTAGGGAGCTGTTATCTTGTTACCTTCCCATTGTTCTATTGTTAGGTTGCTGGGTGGGGGGGATTGAGGGGGGTTATATCACTCGAACTTGCAGTACAGCAGTAAAGAGTGACTGAAGTTTATCAGAGTCACATGTCAGATTTCAAAATTAAATATAAAAAAAATCTGTTTGCTCTTTCGAGAAATGCATTTCAGTGCAGAATTCTACTGGAGCAACTCTATATACTATACTTATGTATTTTGAAAAAAACATTTCCCCTTTAATTTAAACTCTTGAAATGAGTAGCAGAAGTCAATACATTGTTTTAGGAGCCAGAGCAAGTCAGAATATAAATAACCATAGAAATTCCACTTTCATTAGAAATTAAAGCATTGGTTTGAAATGTACACTGGTTCTGAAATTTACATCTAACTGTTAAAAGGGAAGTTCACTTTTAAGTTAGTTTTTGGTACATTATGGAGTGTTCTGTTATTAATAACTTTATATTGTACTATAATTTATTATTTTATATAATTTTTTTAATTATTTGCTTTCTTCTCCTGCCTCTTTTGAGCTTTTTAAATGGGGGGGTGGGGTGGGGTGGAGGTCACTGATGGCAGCTGTAAAAAAAACAACTTTGGTCTGTGAGGCTACAATTGCATTGTTATTGTAAGTAATTACTTTGTATTGCTAGTATTTGCATTACTATTGTTACTACTGATTGGTACTTATTACCAATTATTATTATTACCTTATTATTCTGGTCCGAACCTCTCCTCTTCATTATCTAGTCTTTCCTAAAACCCACTCTCTGGTTGCTACTGTAAATTGGACCCTAGCAGCCAGATATCTTCTAAAATTCCCACCTGGCTAGCTGCTGAACAAAAAGCTAAATAAATAAAATCAACAGAAAAACAAACTCAGTGTTTCATTCCAACAGCTTGAATTTTTCAAGACACAATAAGTCCACATCACCATAGCAGGAGTGCCCTAAAAACCTGGAATTAGTAGTAGTAATCTCTCAGTAACCACTAGGAATAGAAAATGGATGTAAACTGCCTGTGCTGAGAGGACCACTCTGGGTATTTTTATATCAATTTATCAATTCATTTTTTTCCCTCTTTTACATTCCCTGTAAAACGATGTTGCCAAACGAGCAGATCTTTGCTTCTATGGTCAGCTTAACTTAATGTCATCTTCTACTGTTGACCTCTTACATTCCAGTGCAATAATGCTCATAACATATGACCCTTCTACTAGTTGGCCTCTCATACACTTCAGTCTGTCTTGTATTCTTCTGCTAGAAGCCTCATCGTCTCAATTAAGAGAAGAAAACTATTACAGTTTTTATTCTTACATTACTTGATTTGCATCTCCCTTTGTCTCCAGGATATTCTTCATTCTTTATAGACACCTTGAACTTTTCTTTCACTTCCTCCTTCTTCCTTATGTCCAGAATTAAATAGATGAACAAACACATACAGGAAAGTCTCTCTCTCTCTCTTTCTTTCTCTCTCTCTCTCTCTCTCTCTCTCTCTCTCTCTCTCTCTCTATAATACTAACCCATACTTGGTGCTATGGGATTAAACTTGTAAATGAATATATTAAAACAGGAACAGAAATGATCAAATCAAAGTGTATAGTTAGGTTTGTTTATGTATATCATAAATGTGCACTGGGCTTTATTTGAAGGGGTTGAGCTTGATATACTTTTGTCTTTTTTCAACCCCAGTTAAATAATGTCTTGCTGACTTTATAGCAAAACAACTTTTTAAATACTTTCTCTAGAATTAGCTCTTTGCTTTCCCTATGCCTGACATTGCCATTCTATCCCATAGGCAAAGCATTTCTTATCTGTTTTAGTGGGAAGTGAGTGCAGGTAAGGGGCATTACAAGTGCTTCACTACTGCCCAGTAAGTGCTCCACTACTGCCCAATGTTCGCTGGTATCCTGATTAACAGCAAGTATGGACAGATCGTTTCCATATGGATGTAGTTATTATCCATTCAATGTTAAAATGAGTTGGCTTTGTTCTGTGACTGAAATTAGATATCAAAGAGTGCTATGCCAGGCTAACATAGCAATATAAAGGACATGACCAGCTTGTACACAGCCTTACTTATGTATTTTAGTTACGCAGTCATGACCCCATGATCTCTATGAGCCTTGAGATACTGCAGCTTCCCACTAGTTGCTGCAATAAAAGATAAATACTGTAACTAATCATATTATGGTCCCATTTGTAAGCACATAGAGAACATAGAGAACATATTTAAATTCAGCTAGAATTCCTATCCAGGTTATGCTGGGGAGGGTTACAGTCACACAAGCAAGTACATCTAAATGTGCAGACATTTTTTTTTTCAAAACAACAGCTCCATTAAGTTCAAAAGGTTCTTCTCTTTGAAAACCTCTTTAAAAACCCTGATGGAAGGTTTTTTGGCCTAATGTCACCAGCCCTTGAAATTCTAATTATAAGCCTTGCCATCATATTATTATGCAGAGAGCTGCACACTTATAACATACATTAGGCTTTCTGAGGGACTTCATTCGACTAAATCTTTTCACATTTTTGTCATATAAATGCAATCAGTGTGGTGTGTCATTATAGGTACAGTTTACTCTCTGTATTTTCTTACATTTTGTATTTTAAAACAGCATTTATGGTAATATAAAGAAGTGCAAAATAGTTCTATAGAAATTCAGACTAACATATATTTAAATGAATAAGATATAAAAATATATGTTTCTAATGAACATCAGATCACTAATGAAACAGATACCTGTTAAATCTATGAAATATATATACATTTTTTCAATAAAATTGTCAGCGTGATATATCTATATCTAAGATACATGAGCATAAACTGTTGGCAGTCAGATGGAAATAAAGTATGTGTTTGCATCTGAAATTAATTTGAGCAGTTTTACAAAAATACAGGATTTTTTTCTCATTTGTAGTAAACTTTCCTGGCTATAAGAAAATTTTAGACAAACTGACACATTTATCAAAGCAGATAAACCTATAATGGGATGAAAGTTGTCTCAGTGAAGTAATTACCATTGACAGATGTGTAGAATTAGGAAAAAGTTATATAATTATAGTGTTTGGCCACTAGAGGAAGCTAGGGAAGTTCCCCATTCTATTCTCAGCAATACTTCTCCTGAATCTTTGGGGGGTTATTTAATAAACTTCAATTTTTTTTTTGAAAAAAAAAAAAAATCAAATGTTTCAAGATTTATTATACCCCAATGCTGCAAAAAGCCTGAATCTCCGGCATCTCAAACCTGTCAAGGTCATGTATGAGCCAAGAGGGATTTGGAAGTAAATTGTATCCTGACCTGACTTTTTCAAGATATTTTATTGATAATAAGGTAAAATATGGGAGAAAAAAAGAGTTATATTTGGATTTTAGTAAATAACCCCCTTGATGTAGTAAATGTCAACTCTTCTCCAGTCATAACTTCCATTCTTACAATCCCTCGCGTGTTCTGTGATTATCAGAACCAGGTTTTTTGGAGAATGGAAACTTGGCTAAATGACTTCTGTTGCCAAATGTTAGGCACCCCCAAGTGATTGTATTGACTTACCTGAAACCCCGGGCTAGTGCTCCAATCAGCAGAAAACAGCAAAAGGCCCTGAGTTATACCAGTGAGCACCACAGGGCGATTATCCTTTCTTCAAATATTCCAGGGCAAACGCATGCTCAGTTGAACGAAATAGCCAAATTTCTAGTTTCTAGACAGAAGAAGATCGCTCCATAGTGCTGGTATAAACCCGGGCTGGTGCAGTTTTCTGCTGATAGGAGCACCGGCCCAGGGTTTCAGGTAAGTCAATACAATCACTTGGGGTTGCCTAATATTTGGAACCCCAAGTGCACCAAGCATTTCCTTCTCCTTTAACAGGCTAAATATCTCAAATTATTATCTCTAATCATTAAAGATGTGTCCGTTAATAGCACCCCTGCTGTGTGAGATGTCAGGCCATCAAGGTTGTAGTGTTGAGTGTCCTCTATCTTAGTGGATAGATATTCTATATACAGGTATGGGATCTGTTATCCAAAAACCTGTTTTCCAGAAAACTCAGAATTATGGGAATACCATTTCCCGGAGACTCTATTTTGATCAAATGTTAAAAATAAAAATAATTTACCCCTTTAATAAGAAGACAGTACCTTGTACTTGATCCAAATTCGAATTTTGACGTTTTTTCAATTAGAAATTTGAACATTAATAAATCTGCTTAGGGTATGAATATCCAAATTACATAAATATCCCTTATCTGAAAAATCCCAGGTCTTTTGCATTCTGGACAAGAGGTCCAATACCTGTAGTATGAATGTTTATTTCAGAAAAAAAACTGCTACTTTGTTGCTTTCCCTTTTTTTCTGTGCTTGAGAGGTATATTTTCAGTTCAGTCTTTTGTATTTCCTTTTTATGTAGAAAAACAGCAAATGGAACAGATTTGTGAGGCTGGAAGAATTTATACACCATGAATCTCCTTGTGAAGATTAGAAAGAAAATATAGATAGATTGATCATTTTGTTTGACATATAAACTCAGCTCAGCTACTCCATCCAAACCCTTATGTCTTGTTACAGTTTCCATGTAACCTTTTTACTTCCCCCATTTATTGATGGCATTTTATCATCTCTGGCTCTGAACAATTTTCATATTCTTTGATTTCTGTCTTGCAAGCTCATTTTTTCTTTATCAATTTCTAACTGCCTCCTTCCATGTTACAATTATTCTTTCATTGCCTATAACTTTAGCTGTTCATCTGCAAATATTTTCCATCTCTCCTTCCCTGCCATTATGGTGCAAGCAGTTCATTCCCCCTACCATCGTGTTAGGCGTATTACTATAAAGAGGTTATAACATGCCAATTGTCTTTCTGTCAATCAAAACCGATTACTATAGAAATTTTGCTACATATCTTTCAAATTTCGAAACTGACAACAGTTATCTGTTACTATAAATATTAAATGTATTGTGTATATTAAAGCTATTTCACATATCTGCAACTCCCATAAAGCACTGATTGTCTATTGTACATCACATAGTTCTTGTATTTCAGAAATAATATTTTTCAAGCAACGAATACATATAAATCGAAAGTTCACCATATTTTATATGGCTTTCTGAAAATTAATTTTTTGTATCTAAAGGTTCTAATTTAAAAACAGTGTACAACAATATACATATGTAGAAATGATTTAAAAATACATTCTGAGAAAGGAACTACTGTATGCAGTTGACTTGGACTATTCAAGACTAAATTAGAGAATCTTTAGACGTGTATTTTATGAAATGGTTGTAACATTTTACATAATATGGTTTATATTCTGTAGCTACATTAGATGGACACATGACTTCTAGGGATTCCAGTAACCAGGGGTGCTCCGCCACGAGGCGAGTTGTGACACTCGCCTCAGGTGGCAGCACCCCCCTGGTTACCAAGGGTGGAAAAAAAGCTGCTCATGGTTTTCAACCCAGAAATTTGGCTCTTCTAGTGCAGAGCGCGCACTTGCGCACTCTGCACTAGTGCCATGGACCCCCCCCCTTCCCCTATCCAGCACTGAAAAAGTGAGCGCCGTGAAGGCCGCCTCAGGTGGCGGAATGAGCTGAATTGCCCCTGCCATTAACCCATAGAAAATTGTGACAAATACAAGGTTGATCTGTATTTTTGCTTTTCCTGTAAATCATGTTTGAGGCTGGTGGACTTTTCTATGCAGCCACTTCTGAGTGGAGAAGGAAGTTTCTGGACTTATTAAAGAAAAAAGAAAGCCTAAACATGAATACGACTAGAAATGCCATGTTTTCTATGCTGAATTTATTGCACTAGCTTAAAGTTTCAGCTTCTCAATATCAGCAATGATCAAGGACTTCAAACTTGTAACAGGGGTCACCATCTTGGAAAGTGTCTGTGGCACTGATGGGCAAATTCGTGGCGAATTCCCGCCGGTGAATACATTCGCGAAACGGCAGCGAAAATTCTCCTGCCAAAAATTCATTGGCGTAAAAAAAAAAAGAGTCAAAAACTATGGCGAATTGAAACAGGATAGATTCGCCCATCACTAGTGACACATGCTCAGTGGGCTCTGAGCAGCTGTTGAGAAGATAAGATTAGGGGTCACTAATTATCCAGCAGAACATGAGGTTGGTCTGTAATACAAGTTTATGCTACAGGGCTGATTATTAAATTCTGATGCTAATTGCACTGGTTTCTATGCTGCCATTTAGTAATTATCCATATTAATTACTAATCAGCCATATACTGTGACATTTCTATTCTGTGTGTACTGTATATTGTGAGTTGGTCCCTAAGCTCAGTAAGTGACAGCAGCACAGAGCATGTGAATCAGTGTATCAGCATATAAGAAAATGGGGAGCTACAGGGGCATCTTTGGAGACACAGATCTTTACTGCTGAAGGGCTGTGGTTGTCTTCGGCTGATACATAAGCATAAAACATCACATACAACATTTCTAGCTTACTTCTTTAGTTTAACATTCCTTGTCCTTTAATATAATGACCACTACTTATTTATAGGCCAAGTCTGCATTGACCTGAATGGACTGTGGGAAGGCAGTCACTTATGTGTCATATAAGCATTACCATTACAGCAGATTTAGATATCGGACTCAGTTTTCCATTTCAATGGATGGATGTCAGCCACAGCTTTACTGAAACCATGTTTTGACAAAAAAACGATAATCTGCCTTTGTCATGATATACTACACATACCACACACACACCCCAGATGCCATTGATGAACCCTATTATCCAGACCCAAAGAGGAAGGACCCAAAGCAATTATCCACCAGCATAAGGGGAGACCAGACCCGCTGCCAAGCTTGCACAGCACTCCAGGTGCCTGTGACATCTTGGAGGTAAGTGACTTCCCCTTTTATACCAGGCCTCCTTTAAGGTATGTAACATACCAGACCTCCTATAAGGTACGTAACTAACTCCCCTCCAACATAGCCAGTTCCAGTTCCCTCTGCTCCCAGCACCTCCCCACAGTCCTGGCCACTCTTCATTAGCCACTTTGGTGCCATACACTCTGTTGTGAATCTTGACTCCTGGTTCCTGACTTCTATTGTATATCCTATCTCTTGTATTAATCTACTGAACCTGTTCTTCGCTTTTGAGTGTGCCTGTCTATTCTATCTTAGGTTGTTTGTCTGGTTGTTACCCAGTTCTATTTGACTACACTCTCTCTCCTTATCAGTTCCTTCTGTATATGAATCTGTTTGGCTCCCAACACTTGCCCCAGTAGGAGACTTTGGATTTTCATGCAGAAAGCCCAGACAGCACCCAAGGGCTGAAAGTCAAGCCCAAAGCTAAATGTGACTGTTTAAAGAAGAAGAGAACACCAAGACAGCAATACTGTTACTCCCCTGTCTTACATAACAACCAACCTGTAAGCACTATAAGGCAGGTTACGAAAATAATAATTGTATAAAGTTGAATTCAGTTATGCAACAAATAAATATGCAACTGCTGCTTTTAGCTGACTAGAAATACACTTCATTGCTTTGTGTCAAGCAAATAGGCTGTTATGGTCACCCACCGGAAACTAAAAAAATATTTATAGTGAACTACAAGGAAAAAAATTATAGCACTACAAGTAAATAGAACTGAATTGATAAAGGTCACTGGTCTAAAAAAAATAGTCAGTGACTGAACAAGGTGTAGCTGATATGTGATAAGTCAATCGTTCCATGTGAAAACCAATGGCTGCTCTGATCATTCTGGACACTGGATACTGATCTGAACACCCATAATGTGTTGTCTGTTCCTTCTTCTCCTCTTGAGCTGTCAGTTGGGAATCATCCTAAAATAGTTCTTCTCAGCTTAAAATTGTAGTTTCCAGTTTCTCATGAAACTTTAGCTCTTAACAGTATATGCTGGCAGCTTTTGAAAAGTATCCCTTGATGTTGTGCCACCTAAGTTGAGGTCATTACCATGCCCTGTAGCAAGTTACCCCTGGAGCAAATTACTGAATTTTTTTAGAATATGTATGATCCAAAAGAATCAATAAAACTCTATATAACCCTGCATGAGAAAAGTATCTGTGCTTTGTCTGTGTTTTATAGCAAGAGTTGGTGGTTATATTTATTGTGTTTGAGTTTGTGTTCCAGAAAGGACTGCAGAAGGAAACATACATCACCAGTGTTATCTATTTCTGAGAGCGTGTTTCTTGTATCACAAATGTATAAGAGCAAATAGTTTAACAGAACAAAGATTAGTTACTGCGAGAAGGACAACAATGGAGCACATTAATAAAACACAATCTGACACATTCAAATGTATCTTTGGAAAAAGCCATTTTTGTTGAGTTGTGCTGTAAAAAAAATACAAGCTGAAGAAGGAAAACAAGAAATGAATAATTGTTAGAAACAGATTTAATATTTTCTTTTTTATACCTAAAATATGCATAGACTGCTGCCTTATCGGTGCTGACTCAGCAGCAAATACTCTGTTAGTACATTTTGTTCAGGTACTGTTCTGCAAAGATATAGCTGTACTAGACTTTTTTTTTTTTTTAAATGAAAGGGTTGAAATCTGAGCAATGAGACCTGGGAAATGTGTCTGCTTTACAAGGTAAAGAATAAATTCTTTGACAAACAGATACATGATTATTGATCTTAAGGATAAGTGAGGAGGGAAAAGGGAATTCAATGGGAAATTAAATGTACAATGTACTGTATTTCCGTCAGAATAGAAAGATTTTGGAATCCATTGACAAAGGACTCGGCTCAAGGGCAGGGTTTCTATTGTCTAATAGTCAGAAAGTCACTCAAATTCAAAATATTTTTTTAACAGTACCCAGCTGCATGAAATGGAACAGAGGCAATTTGGTCTAATGATGGAATTATGAATAAAAGGAAATTAAATTACCTAGATTTGTAGTCCTTGGGAATAGAGTACCATTCTACAAAGCATATGATACTTTAGAACAAGAAACCATGGCAAATAAGACTATTGTTGCATGCACACAGTTCATTACTGTTCATGCACACAGTAATGTTAACCAAAATATTTCAGCTGCTAATTGTATGTGAGTTCTCTGTCTTGCTGTAGTCAAGTCAGTTACTCCAATACAACATCAAGTACAAATGTTTTATATATATACCAATAAACCCATCACATTAAATGGGCCTAGCTATTATGTCTTGCATCTGTATTCCCTCACTTTATAAGGAGTGGTGAGAGATCATGGTGCTATATAAATAATATTAATATGCAGTACAGGTGTGGGATCCATTATCTGGAAAACCGTAATCCAGAAAACTCCAAATTACAGAAAGTCTATAGACTCCATTTTAACCAAATACTCCAAATTTTTAAAAATGATTTCCTTTATCACTATAATAATAAAACAGTAGCTTGTACTTGATCTCAAACAAGATATTATTAATCCTTATTGGAAGCAAAACCAGCCTATTGGGGTTATTTAATGATTACATGATTTGCTAATAGACTTAATATATGAGGATTCAAATTACAGAAAGATCCCTTATCTGAGCATTCTGGATAATGGGTCCTATACCTGTATATGTCATTTGTGAATTAGAATATTCTATGAGTCTACCAGCATTTAGGTTGAACATCAAAATTTAGAAAGAATGCATACCTGACTGTACATAGATGGACTACAGATCTCTGATTGCTTTACCCTTTATAATATGTTGGATTATGCTGTGCATTGTAGTCCGGCAACATATGTACTGTATAAGGCATGGATGAACAACAACTTTTTTTAATCTTTTTTTAGTCTGTATACAGTATGTCCTATCATTCCAACTCCCATGCCTCAATACTGTAGGTACCCTGACTCTTTAATTCACTGTTTAAAAACTTTGTACTTAAGGCTATCTTAATGTTATTCAAGTAACTTTTGGGAGACTTGTTGTCTGTTGAAGCACAGATTCAACTGCAGGCCACAAAGCTTACTGTGTACCATCACCCTTACCTGTTACCTCAATTCTAAAAAAATGGAAAAAACAAGCTAAATATAAGGTTTATATATATATATATATATATATATATATATATATATATATTCAGTGTTACGTTTTAGACAATAATAATATAAAGTCAATGTAAACATTTTTACAAGTAGCCAAAATTTTAGACCATACTTAAGATGCAAACCAACTGATCTGATGTGCATCATGAGGCATAAGCACCATGGGGCCAATTCACTAAAGAGTGCAAATTCACCAGAAACGGCTCCACAGCCATCGCAACATTGGCAGGTATAAATTTGCTGGGACAATGCTAATTCACTAAAGTGCGAAGTTGCGTCCAGACGAATGCTGGCAAATTTTCACGCTCCGTTACTTTGGCAGAATGAGAAAACCAAAGCAAAGCTGCGCTAGTGTTCAATTCTGGCTAGCGATACTTTGCAGGTTAATTTGCATACGGCAGGCAATTTAAAATGAAATGGAGCTATTTATGTTACATAATGTACCTAATACATTACATTTACACTGATAACTAGACATGCCAAGGGAACCTTAATAAAGTCAATTGAGTTGTTTTAATCCCCTACACATAATCCCATTGTAAAATAATGTGCCATATGTTACAAATGTATGGTGGAAGAGGTAAGATTCAGTAAAACCCACATCTTAGTGAATTTGCGGAGTTAGACAATGCTACCGTCTATCTCCTTTGCTAGCAAAATGACACCTGTGCCCGTTAGTAAATCGGAACGAAATTATTAAATTTTCACTAGCGTTAAAGGAGACATATAGGATAAATGAAAAAACTCTAATTTTGTAGGCAATAATCAGTAATATATGGTGTTGCTATTACATGGTGCTAAAATGTAATATTATCTTTAAAAATAGCCCCTTTATTGGAGCTCCCTATAGATGTTTTCTGGTGCCTGTCTGTGTTTCAAATGAGGGGTGGGCATGTCCTAACAGTCCCTGCCAGAAGCACAGTAGGAGGGGTCGGCCAATCACAGCCCTGTAGTTACACAAGCACAGACAGGCTTCAGTTCCCTATCAGGTCCTGCTAGCTGCTGATTGGTTCCTGTCCAACAGTGCAGTGAGCTGAGAGCTGCCGGCTCCCCTGCACAGCCTGGGAATTCAGGGAGCAGGAAGTGGAAGGGAAGGATTATTAGGGTTGTGCAGCAATATTCAATAAATCAGCCTGAAAAACTACTTTTTTAAGCACAATTCTTCTATATCTAAAGAATATAATGCACTGGTATGTTCTTATTTTTTAAACAATATGTCTCCTTTAATCACTTCGCCCTTTAATGAATCAATGTCTGAAAATGATAGTGACAATCCACAAGTTCTTTAATAACGGCCTTTTAGTGATGAGTAATTTTTTTTGCTAGGCATGGATTTGTTGTGAAAATCCAGCATCTCTGAATTTTGTTGCAAAACTGCGGTGAAAGTTTGCTGCAACAAATTTCACTGAGGCAAAAAAAAAAAGTAGGAGACAAAAAAACAAAATGCAAAATATAGTGTAGTATGTTCACATAAGTGGATTACACCCAGTGTGTGAATTGATTGGAACACTCTCAGTGTGTTTAATTAACACCCCATTAGTGGTTTCTTATGAAACTCAAAAACATAAAGTAAAGAATGGGTTCAGTATCCACCACCATCAAACAGTGTGCGCTAAAATACGTAGAAACAGTGATCAAATATTATCTGAGAAGTACCCACATGGGTCAGGCTCTGATTCTGATTATACTCACAGACGTTTAAAACTAGTATGCAGCATTGAAAAGTATCTCTCTCTTTCCTCCGTTTACTTCTTGTTCTGGATAAATAGCAATAAAACTCCACCTAGCAGATGGGGAGGGAGGCGTGTCCCTCCTACTGCTCCTTATGAATCCAACAGAGGCTGTACTGTATTCATGAGTGTATCTAAGTCTTTGTGTTCTTAAATGGAGCTTTTTTTTTTTTACACAAATCTGGAAAGAGGAACTCAACATAAACAGTTCTTTGATTCACACGGTTTTCCTCCTGGAAGCAGCTCACTTCCCAATCACTTTAGGAAAGTAGCGGGTAACCAATCCTTGCTACCAGAGACGTTGTCTCCTTGTGAAACTAAAAAAAAAAAAAGCTCCATTTAAGAACACAAAGACTTAGATACACTGAATACAGTACAGCCTCTGTTGGATTCATAAGGAGCAGTAGGAGGGACACGCCTCCCTCCCCATCTGCTAGGTGGAGTTTTATTGCTATTTATCCAGAACAAGAAGTAAACGGAGGAAAGAGAGAGATACTTTTCAATGCTGCATACTAGTTTTAAACGTCTGTGAGTATAATCAGAATAAGAGCCTGACCCATGTGGGTACTTCTCAGATAATATTTGATCACTGTTTCTACGTATTTTAGCGCACACTGTTTGATGGTGGTGGATACTGAACCCATTCTTTACTTTATGTTTTTGAGTTTCATAAGAAACCACTAATGGGGTGTTAATTAAACACACTGAGAGTGTTCCAATCAATTCACACACTGGGTGTAATCCACTTATGTGAACATACTACACTATATTTTGCATTTTGTTTTTTTGTCTCCTCCTCTTTGAGGCACGATCAGCAACAAAAGTTCCTTGTTTGGAAATCTGTTGAATTATTCTTTGGGGAAGGAGAGAACCCTGTTTGCTGCTGATTTTGGAAGACAGAAGTGTTACACTGTGGTTTGAACCTAATTTTTGCATTTAAAAAAAAAAAAGTAGCCACAAGGAAGGAAAAACTCCCAAAAAATCCTTGAAAAGTAAAAAAGATTCTCATTCATGCAGGTCATGGTATATTTAACAAAAGTAACTCAAAGCAACTGGACTTGCTGAGAAATTTTAATGAAGACGTTTTACTGCTCATCCGAGCAGCTTCTTCAGTTCAACTGAATAGTGAAGGGGAGTTCTTGGCAGATAGACTCTTCCAACAATCCAATCACAACGGCACATTGTAAAGCTGGCCATAGACGTAACAATTACGATCTTTCTCGGAAAAGATCTTTCCAAGAAAGATAGTTCGTTTCAACACACACGTGTAGAGCTGAATCGTCAAATATACAGGTAGAAACAATAGAATTCTACTTGTATCTGACGATTCAGCACTAACAATGGCCGATGTTCAGGGTGTTTTCAAAGGCATCCGATCAAAATTTTCCGTCCAGTCCGATCAACCAGCCGACCGATATCTTAATCCTCTGACGATGTCGGTCGGCTCATTTCCCACCATACACGCACCGAATATCGTACTAAAATTCGTTTCGTACGATATTATCTGTGCGTCTATGGCCACCTTAACTCTTCAGAGAACTGACATCTGAAATTTACAGTGGTGTTGAGTCTGTGTAGTTACAGTGATAGTATTACCAATGTGTCATGCAACTCCTAGAAAACAGTTGTTACTTGTTAGAGTTGCATGAATGGATGTGTGAATAGTTCTGAAACCGCCGGGGAACAAATGTTAGAACAGCATTGTATGTAGCAGATAGGTGGTGTTGAAGGCCCCCACCTCAGTAGATAGTTTCTCCACCTTAACATGAATCGCCTCTTTCAAACAGCAGGACTAGGTTTGGACATATAAACAGCAGGACTAGGTTTATGGAGTGGTTGGCTGCTCACACAAGGGGAAAGGTATTGCCTTTCGAAGGGAGAATTTGGAGGTGGGTAGGGTTGAGTGTACATTTTTAAAAATCAAGGCTGTGCATCTGACTTTAAAGCTATTCTACAGTCAGTATATGCAAAAAGGTGACATTTTTCTTCATGCAAGCTTTTCTTTATTTAGCTGTCTATTGCTTTAACATTTTTCCACATTGATGCATAATAACACAAGGACATGGGCAAAAGGTGTATTACATCATTATTACATTGTTGCAACAATCTGTGGAGAACAGAGCCCATTACATGTCGTATACAGTGCTTGGGTGTTCTTGCACTCCATTGATACTAGAATTGTTTGCCAGTTCTACTCTGATGCTGATGAGAACCAAGAGCTGCAGTGTGTTTGGCTTGACTAGGTGGCTTTATCATGGCCAGACATGCAGTAACTTCTTAAAGTTGGGTAAGCGAAAAAGGGTCAGTGTGACTCCTAAGGGCTATGGCACACATGGTACTTACACCCCATTGCTGCTGTCAGGGAGAACTCTTCCCTGCCCGTGTCTGCTCTTCGTTGAGAGCACCATAGTGGTCAGAACACAGAATATACCATAGGCCCCCATTTGTCCTGGTCTGGAGGTGAAGCAGCACTCAGTTAGGGACAGGAGGCTGGAAGGAGGGGGTGCAGAGTGACACTATACAGTGCATAGTGCAGAGCTCATTTTCACACTACTAACTAAGAATGAGGTTAACGAGTGTGGTAGAGCAACTGTGCTTGCAGTCGTAATTACCCCTCATATCTCTGTTACCCAAACCTGGTTGCCCTTTTATTGGCCACCAGTGGGATCACCTGTCTATAGCTGGAAAGGGTGGAAGCTACAACATGGAGCTGGTCAAACAAACAGGGGAATGCTTTGCTCACCATTAATGTTTAAAAACATTAAGGGGGGTGCCCCAAGTTTGCAACCAAGTTTGGGAGTTTTACTTTGAAAGCAGCAAGTAAGTTGCAGGTAAAGGTAGTCCCTTTGTAAAATGTATAATGAAGCAATTGAATTCTTAATGAATCATATGAAAGTTGAGTGTAGGACTGACCATAATAGGGATGACTACTGACTTAGTTGGTCAGTTAAAAATATATAGCAATATATGGACAAACAATCCCTTTTTTGTTTAAAGGGTAAGGCAATTTTAGTAGCTGAAGAGCACACAATGTTTCAATATCCTTAATATATTGATAATGGGTTGAGTGCAGAGGACCTCTTGTATTTGTCTATGTGAATTTTGTGGTCACAACCTCAATGCACCCCCGCTTAATGTTTTTAAAATTTATTGGTGAGCAAAACTGTCCCTTGTTTGTTATAATGAGCATTTTTACATGATATACAGTAAAGCTGGCAAACAGAAAAATACAGCAAAATGCAATAAATTTTACCTTGAAATATATACATCAATGAGTACATATAAAATAATTATAATAAGTAAATGTGACCCATCTATCCATTCTCCAAATAGCAGTTCTTGAAATATTACATAGGTATTAGTGATGGGCGAATCTCCCCCGTTTCGCGTCGCCGAAAAATTGGTTGAAAAAATTCTCGAAACGAGTCGCGTTTTTGACGCGCGTCGCGTCGTTTTCGTCGCAGTATGTCATTTTCGACATGTGTCGTGTCGTTTTCGTTGCGTCGTTTACGACGTGCGTCGCTTTCGTCGCGTCAAAAAACGACACGCGACTTGTTTTTTTCAGCGAATTGTTTTTTGGCGAATTTTCGCTGGCGTTTCGCGAATTTATTCGCCAGCGGCGAATCGCGGGAATTCGCCGCGAATTCGCCTCTGGTGAATAAATTCGCCCATCACTAATAGGTATAAAATCCCAAGTAAAAAGTAAAAGTATGTTTAGATTTATACAAAAATGCAATGCTGTTACAAATACGGTAAACAGTAAAAATAATTGATGAAAGTACAAAGAGTATATTATGTATAAATCCAATTGGGGTTTTTACATTTTAGTGTATTTCTTCTGGAGGTACATCTCATCGGGGAGAGCACTCGAGTGGAATGACTGGAGGGCTGCTGCTGCTATTTGTAATTAAGTGAGGCTGGAGTACAGGGTTGTTTGGCAGAGGCAAAACAACTATGTTTTAGTTAATACATTACTTTCTTTACCCTGCACCACTCTTATGGGCAAGACAGGATCTATATTTTATGTGTATGCTTGCTATAACATACTCGTAACTAACAATGAGCTTTTTGAAATCTCTTTAACCTTCTCTACAGCAACAGCTGAAAAGATTATGAATGTGTAATGCCATTATTTAAGAAACATATGCCCAGAGATATTTTCAAAACAGTTTTACGGTTATTGGCTTTCCTGCACAGTGTAAATTTGCTCATAGCAGAGATGTGTTTGATTTCTTAAGCTTGAAAATTAAAGATTTTTGTTTATACCTTTCTCTTGTTGGCCTTATCTGAAAACAAGGAACTAATGATAAATATGAGAAGTCAGATTCCTAAGTTTGCAGTGCTGGGCCCAAATTTTCATGCTACAGGGCATAAATAAGTAGGCTAATACATCTACTTTATAGTCAGAGCTGTGTTATCGGTTCTTTACTTGCACAATTTAGGGGCTGGTAGATTAAAATGTATTGCCCAATAAAAAATCGTAAAACAAATATTGTGTGTATAAAAGTTTCAGTAGCATAATAATAGATAACCAGTGATAGTGAGTCTTTTGCATATCTACAGCTTCTCTCATTCCCAAATTAGTTTACGGTGGCTTAAAGGGCTGGTTCACATTTAGGTTAACTTTTCTTATGTTGGCTAATTCTAAGCAATTGCCTTAATTGTTTTCCGATTTATTTCCATTTTTAAATGATTTGCCTTCTTCTTCTGATGCTTTCCAGCTTTCAAATTGGGGTCACTGACCCTATCTAAAAAAAACAATTTCTCTATAAGGCTACAAATGTATTGTATTGTTTATTATTAATCTTTCTATTCAGGCCTGAACCTATACATTTTCAAGTTTCTTATTCAAATCAATGTATGGTTGTTTTTTCATATTGCTGAAATAACACACTGGAGATCTGCTGAAATAATCTAAATCAAGCTGGTCTTGGATTGGTTGTTGTGGGCTGATCCAGAAGTACAGATTGGACAATTGTTTTTCTGTTACAGTTCATGAAAATATGAGATTTATGGTTCCAAAAAGACAATTAATGATTGAACCGGTGTTTGTGCCACAGGGTTTCATAATTATAACCAGATAGTATTTCCGTTATCCCAAGATTTACTGCAGGTTTTTGTGAAAAAACCAGTGCACAGAAAATATCATATGAATTGACCTCACACCTCTCTGTAATTGTAATGTCTTTTTGTGTTCTGCCTCAGGAAAGAATAAGTAGGAAAAAAAACTGGATTTTTACATGACATAAAGATATATGTGCAATATAAAAAAAATACAGTGAAGAGACTATAGAAGCTTCCTCTGCCTTAGGCATCAAAGCTAGACTGTAAGCTCTACTGGCAGTAACAGAACAATTATGTGCCTGCTTCTATGTCAACATGAGAATGAAGGAAAATATATTTATATCTTTAGTCAACAATTATAAAGAAAGTGAAATGCAAATCAGAGATGGAACAGGATCTTTTGACCATTTCAGCATGAGTCTCTGGAAAACTCAGTTTTTCAAACCATAAATCTATATTAAAAAATTCCAGCTAGTTCACTAATGACTTGCTTACTTTAGCTATTTCTGGTCCTTCATAGCATCAGCATAATAGCCAAGTGTTTTCTTCTAAAGACACTTCTAAGGATATAAATGAAATTCCTATTGTTAAGAAGAACCATCAGTGAAGACATGAAAGGGGATCGGAGACACAATACTTTAAAGGCATTGCACAAAGCTGTAGCCTAGTTTAAATATTGTGTCATGGGCTTTTTCAGAGTTGCAGCCTTCTTTGAACATAGGTTTATTCCAAAAAGTTACTTTTTACTCTTTATGTCTGCTATCCAGCTTCCCTGCACATAAAGCTCTTCTTAAAATTGCCCATCCTCTGTAGCTCTAGAAATGGCTACGGTGTGAATTTGCTTTCTGATTAAAGTAAGTCTATACATTACACAGAGGACTTCAGAGCAACATTTTTATCAAACAGCTGGTACAGGTTATGCACACTATGCCATGGGCAAACAGATCCTATTATTAAAGCTTGCAAATGATGATGATATTTCAGACACAAATTACAGCAGTAATGTCCTAACATTGTAATGACTAATTGAACTTATTCAATCAGCTATATCTCAGTCATATTATGAATTTTTGAATGACAGTACCACAATCTGCTTAAAATCACATTTATCATATGCATATTTTTCAGAGAACCAAAACAAGTCACTCATTGCTAGTGGTAGAACTTGGCCACCACATGCTGCCATAGAGGCTGGCTATACCATTCTAGTATAGAGCACCTCATTACTCCCCTACAGGCTCCATGCTATGCAGAAGTCTGTAGTTGGATAGACATAATAGCTAATGGGTCATATTCAGTTGCATGAGAAAGACTTACTGTATACCTTTCTTCATTTCCACACTGTCCCATAGAGTCAGATGCAATGCAGTAAGAAAAACTTGTCTCACTGCTTATCACGTGAAAACTTTATTTCAAAACTAAATTTTTTCTCCTCAGATGGATTCCTGCCATTAATATAAAACATTTATATCAGCAATCCTTGCATATGAAATTTCCATGGCTCAAAAGATGCAGCTAAATTCTCCTATACATACATACATACTTGTGCATTTTACAAGATCCTAGGGCTAATTTATAGTGCACCCTCTGCACTCTCCCTCAACCTCCATTGTATCTAGGAAACTTCATGCTTACTCCCCAAAACTGCCCCTCATACCTCCACTCAGCACAAATGTCTATCTCTGTCCCATGTCTCTTGTTCTCCTCTCTCTTCAACTGTTAAAGGAACATTAACACCAAAAAATTGAAGTGTTTTAAAGTAAAGAAAAAAAGCAATCTGTTTGCTTCAGCAACACTACTATAGTTCATATAAACAAGCTGCTAAGTAGCAATGGTGGATATTGAAAAATGGCTATATGGCACAGGATAAGTAATGGATAATACATAACATTATGCTTTATAGAGCTTATCTGCTATCTGCTGCGTAACTTGAGCCTTTTATCCTTTGACTAGTTGCTCCCATGGCTACACAACTGCTTATTTATATAAGCAATATTAGTGCTTCTGAAGAAAACACTGCAGTTTTACCAGTGCAGGGCAACACTGCATTATATTTGTATTACTTTAAAACAATTTCATTTTTTTATGTTACTGGTCCTTTAACAATTCCATTGTTTTAACTTCTCTATCACCTTAACTATAAAACCTCCAGTGTCCTCATCATTCTTCATGTTACCTTCAGGATCTGACAGTAATACCTACTGTAACATCTTCTGAGTATGCTCCTATTTACTGCTCTCCTTTCCTCCGCTATAACCCTAATGTTTATGTTAACCCTGAGGTTATAGGAAAAGTTAGGGTGGCTATTAGAGTAAGGAGGGAGAAGGATTGATATTGCATGCAGGAATGCTGATATGGAGGAAGGAGGTGGGACCCTTACACTTGAAAGAGACTTCTGGGAGGGAGCAGAATGAATCATAAATTGTGCACAAGTTTCCCATTTGCTTTGAAAGCTGACAACTGACAATGAAAACTGCATGTAAAAAACACAAATGGAAGGAGGAATGCCATATTCATATAACCTTAGAATTACAGTCATTTATACCTTGAAATGTTTTGGATACAGAAGGTAAAGATTTAAAACTTACTCATTTCATAATAGCTATACAATTATGCTTCTCGAAGCTATTGGAATGTAAACATTTTACATGATGCTTTTATATGATGCATTCACAACGCTAAAGCTGGAATTCCCGTGTTACAGATTATACTTCCTGTATTAATTGCTTTAACTAGATTAAGACTTTGTTTTTATTGTCCTACAGAGCAACATTGACATCTATTTCTGCAAGTGTCCCACGGCTATATTTTATGTTGAAAAATTATCAACAAAAACAAAGTATCTGGGATACAGGCAAGTCTTTTGTCAAGCTGGTCCCAAAAGGAAATTTAATTTTCCCTCTGACCAGGTGCTAGATATCATAATGTTCAGCTATGTACTCGTGCCAAAACGCCAGATGTTTGTCTCACCCTGCATATTAACCTAGATAACAGAAATGTTATTCCCAAACCAAAAAAATTAATTATGGTCACAACTTTGTCCATTAGGGCAAAGACTTTACTTATTTTCAAGAGATAAAGAGCAGTCCCTAACAGCTCCCTTACTTGCAAAAACCTTGATATTTGTTGTCATTGTCATCGTTATTGTCCTACAGCAGATCTAGTTTGTGCTTGGAGTTTTGCCTCTAAGTGTAACTGTAGGATTTTTAATCTAATATACTTCTTAAAAACAAATATGTTGGTCTCCCAGTGAAGTCTCAGAACATAAAATAAAACCATGGTTACAGGGACCACTCACCTAATATTGGGAAGGAACATTCAATATACTGTATAAAATGAGCTGCCACTGCTTTGGACACATTCAAATTAATTTCTTTTTGCAAACTCTCCTTTGTTTTTCAGACTATTCAAATTCTAGATCCAGTAAATTTTTATGTTTTTTCACATAGTACCTTTATACATTGCTTCCAACATGTAGTGACTTTATCACTGCTGCTTTTATGGACTAAGGAGGTGCAAGCTTTTTTTCAATCTCCACTCCCCCTCCACTAGGACCTGTATCCATAAGGCATGCTAGGAAGATGAGAAACACATCACTTGATCCATGAACATTCCGCAGGTACAAACCTCATGAGTCATGAACTATGTTTCAAACATTATGAACTAAATATTATGGATTAGATAACTTGAGACAAATGGGTTTCAGAAAGGGATTGAAAGGTATTAGTATTGTGCTAATGAAAGATGATGGAAGTCATGAAACAACTGATAATCTTGGAGGTAGGGAAGGAAATGTACATCATTAAATAATATTGATGCAACGCATGTGGGAGCAATGAACCAGTTGGGATACCAACCTTAAATAAAGCATTTTCAATCAGTCAACTTGACTGTCAGATCTAATATGATCATAATTTCTTAACAAAGTAGACCTGCTCATTTTGAAAAAGCATCCCCATAAAGTGAATGGGGAAGCATATGGAAAAACAAATGTTATGTGTAACATATATAATGTTTCAAACTTCCATTAACTATGGAAGGTGTATTTGTAACTTTGGATGGTAATAAGTGTAACCAGGGTAAACACATAACTCTAAGCAGTGGTTCCTCTCAGTAGTATCAAAGAGTCAAGCTGGACTCAAGTCGGTTTTTCTGAATTAAAAATAATTTGGGCAGCATCTCCTATCACCATATATAGACAAGATCTGCATCTAGTTTAGGAACTTGGCCTGCATATGGGTACACATTAACAGGCCAAGTAATTACATGAAATAGAAATTAGCAAGCTAGCCAGCTACTTGAATCACTCATAACCTTCCCCTGGGTAATCAGTCCTTACCATATGTCAGATGCAAAGTTGTTGGTTTTAAACAGTAAAAAGGGCTTGAATCTTTCCCATGTATTTGGACATGTCATGTGTGCAAAATCTACAGAAGCCTTGGACTAATTAGAAGTCATTAAATTTCCTAAAATGTTGCAAAATTAAATTAGCATTTATATTTTAATGTGTACATAGATGCACATGGTAATTGAGATATTGTCCTAGAGGTTAAATTATTTGTCTGTGCTGCTGAATCTCTATGGCATCTCTTTGGCCATATGACTTAGGGATTTACTAATGGTCGAATTTCGAAGTGAAAAAACCTCGAGATTCAAACATATAATTTTTTTGTGTGGCGATCGAAAATGGACCAAATAGGTTCGTTTTTGATCGAATTGAAATCATCGAATTGTTTGAATGCATCGTTAGATTCAAACGATTCGAACAATTTTAACCAAAATCCTTTGAATTTTCAGGGTAGACTCTAGGAGTAGTGATGGGCGAAACGGGCGCGTTTAGCTTCGCCGAAAAATTTGCGAATTTCCAGAGAAATGTGCGAATTTTTCGCCGATTCGCGAAACGAGTCGCACCTCGTCTTTGACGCGCCGCATCGTTTTTGACGCGCGTCGCGTCGTTTCTGACGCATCGCGTCATTTTCTGCGCGCATCGCGTCGTTTTCGGCACGCGTCACGTCGTTTTCGGCGCGTCGCGTCAAAAACGACGCGCGACTCGTTTTTGAGCGGCGAATTTTTTTGGCCGAATTTTTTGGGCAGTTTCGCGAATTTATTCGCCAGCGGCGAATCGCGGGAATTCGCGGCGAATTCGCCCCTGGCGAATAAATTCGCCCATCACTATCTAGGAGGTCCCCCATAGGCTAAAATGGCAATTCGGCAGCTTTAAGGCGGCGAAGTGTCAAATTCGAAGGATTTTAAAGAGAATTTGAATTTTCAAATCAAATCAAATTATGGGCTATTCAAAGTAGTAAATAGTAAATGTGTGCCTTAATTTACTGTATTCTTGGCATAACATGAAGCCTATGATAGGCCTGTAAAGTGCATCCTAAGTCCCTCCGGAAAATACTATATCAATATTTCACGTTCCTTTTGATTTTGATGACAAAGGGAGTGGTGAGTAAGAGATAGAATATCAGCCTTTTTCAAGCCCCATTCATCTGGGTTTTGCAAAACATAAACATGTTTTTCCCTGTGTGTAGCTGATATTTGGCTTGCAAACCAATACCATAATGTTTCCTGCTGACAAACTCAAACTGAACACTAGATGACAGTCCAATTCTTTATTTAAAAGGAATGAAAGTAAATTGAGCAGCATTGGAAGGTGTGTGTGTGTGTGTGGGGGGGGGGGGATGAACTCAAAATCTTTGTGCAGCTGCAAGTGCTGCAATAAAGCTTTGTTGCCATTTAAAGATAAAATAATTGTTTCTTTTGTAGTTTTAGAAACACATTTGCTTCAGATAATGTTTGAATTGTAAAGTATTACTTTGGAGAATATTCATGATATGCAAATTCTGTTCAAATTAACTATCAAAAGCTTGGCACATTCAGATCTTCCTTTTGAATCGATTTAAGGTTTGGGAAAATGTTTCAAAGTGTTTTTTTTCTCCTGAAGTGCAGCATCTGTAACCATCCTAGCCTGTGTATGGTGGACGCAGTTGGCGTGTATCTATCATATAACCAAGACTGATGTTGTCCAGGTGTGCATTTTTTACTATTTGGGTTTTTTGTACAAATCCTCAAAAATATGTTTTGAAGAAACACAACGGTATGCATTCCATAATAATGAAGGTGTCAAAAGGTTATGTTTTACTAATGAAATAAGATTGCATCAAATACATTCTGCATGGTGTCTGCAAGTGCACTAAGGGATGAAATGACTTGCTTTGTTCTTAATCTGCCAGTTTACCATATGGTCTGCCTGCTGTAAAATGACAGACTAACAAAATACTCTTTTTAACTCATCAATTATTACTATGATCAAATATCTTTTTGTTGTTTCCTTTTGACTCACTGTTTCAATAAAGTGTAACACTTTCCAAAACAAAAATACAATATTGTTAAAAATGTTCCCCATTCTTTCTCACATAAATAGGTTGTTTGAGAGAAAACCGGGTTTTATTCTTATTTGTCTTGAGTTAATCATAGGCTGAACACTTATTCAATGAAAATACAGATAGTGTTCCCTATAATAAAGCAAAATTAGGAATTGCTTAGTCTGTCTGGCACTCTGAGTGGAAGGAATACCTCAGACTACTACATAAATGCTTGAAATCAATTATGCAGATAGGATTTTATAAAATTGAATGAATTCATATACATAGCATTTTAACATACTTAATTCAACAGTGGAACATATGTTATCAGTCCTATACAACCACATGTCTGTTTTTCAAAAGATTTTCCAAACAGCCCTCCTTTATGTTAGATATAAATCATTTCCAGCTTTTCTCCCAATTTTTATTTATATTTTCAAGATCTGTTGTTCTCTGTTGATAGTCTCTATTTAGCTTGCCTGCAATGTCACATTTCAAAAGTATTTTAACTTGTTCTATTGTTGACTTTATTTTTGTTATATATCCTGCATTTCTTATTAATTCTGTTTAAAAATCTGAAGGCATATATACTAAAATCCAAATTTCTTAGATTTTCTGAATAAAAAAAGCTTAACTCTAATACACAATTTGACCTTATTTATCAGTAAAATAAACCCAAAAAATTGGATTGCTGAAAGACTCTATAATATTGAGCGAAAACCCAAAACGTACACCTTTTTCAGACTTTACTCCCAAATTGCTTGATTTTTTTAGGTTATTGCAAGAAATATAAAAAAAAGGGATTATCAGGCCAAACCCAGCATAGACCATTATATCTTAAAATTGGGATAGGGACATCTGACATGACTTCAATAGGTTTGAGATGCGAGATGTTTGGCTTCTGGCTTGTTTTCATAAACAATTTTAGTTTTTGTCCAAAAAACCTTGACCAGAAAACAAAATTTAGTAAATAACCCCCAAAGTGTGTACATGTCATGTATGTCATGTATTCATACCAGTTCAAAATATTACGTCACAATTAGTGATGGGCAAATTTATTCGCAAAACGCCAGCGAAAATTCGCAAAAAAAACGAGCCGCGTCAAAAACTATGCGACGTGCGTCGAAAACTATGCAACGTGTCGAAGTTGATGCGTCATGCGTCACGCGACTCGTTTTGCAAATTTTTCCGAAAGTGAAGCGAAACTGGGTAGATTTGCCCATCACTAGTCACAATAAAAGTTTCTTATTGAATAATGAATAATGAGGTTTTCTCAACTGATTGTTAATAGCAATGGGTGAATCTGACTTGTTTTGCTTTGCCAAAAATTTGCAACATTTTTACTATACGTTTGACTCTATGGGTGTTTTTTCTCAGTGAAACGTTCCAAAATATTTTCCTAATCCCTAGGTGGCTATGTGAGTCTGCTTCAGGTTTTCTCTGACAATTACCACCTGCCCTTCTTGGCCTTTGCATAGTCCATGATGACAACTGAAACATTTGAACATTTCATATTTTCCAATTGTGCTAGAGAGTTAAGTTCTGTCTTGAGTTTTCACCTTCACCTGTGCCTAACACCTAGCACTGAACAGTGTCTCATATAATGCCACTCAGCCTTCGTAAAAGGTCTTTCTGAAAAATGTAGTTAAGCACTGCTTCAACTGGCAGATTTACTAAGGGTTGAATTTGAGGGTTAAAAAACCCCTCGAATTCAACCATGGGAATTGTATGGGAATGAAAATCCTTCTAATTCGGAGGATTTTACCGCTATTCGATTGGTCGAACCTTCGAATAGCAAATATTCGATTGAATGATTTTAACCATTCGATCGAATTTTTTTATTCAATCTAAAATAATGAAAGTAGGTTGAAACTGTGAACTAGGTACTCAAATAAAAATTTAAAAGGGAAGTTATTCAGCTGTCGAATATTCGAATAGATTTTTATTCAAATTATTCTAATAATTCGATTCGATAGAATCAAATATTTTTGAAAATTCGAACAAATTTTGAATCATTCATGGGAATTTGATAAATCTGCCCCTAAGTGTCTCAGCCTCATTTCAGTACCTGTACAAGGGGCAACAGCTCTCCACAGGAAAAAACACAAATTCCAGCTCTTCTTTGCAATAGGAGAAATGCAGGCTTCACTTGCAGACTTTACAGTAGTTTTCCAAAAGTTACTTAAATAACAATTGACTAGTCTGGGCTAGAAGATTTAGCTGCCTTTACTGAACCACGCAGCTCAGGGATCCCCAACCTCTTTTAACCGTGAGCCACACTCAAATATAAAAATAGTTGAGGAGCAACACAAGCATTGAAAAGTTCTTGGAGGTGCCGAATAATGGTTGGGAGTGGCTATTTGGTAGCCCCTTTGTAGAATGGCAGCTCACGCTAGGCTGTTTTTGGCAGTACAGCTGTTTATTTGCAACCAAAAGTTATTGTACCTCCAAGCCAGGAATTCAAAAATAAGCCCCTACTTTGATGTCACTGGGAGCAACGTCCATGGGGTTGGTGAGCTACATGTTGCGCAAGAGCCACTGTTTGGGGACATCTGATTTAGGAAGAAATTTGATGCTTCTGCTTAGCTGATTCTTATCTCTTAAAGTTTTGTTTAATTTAAGTACCCAATTGAGTTTTGAGCCCCTTTTAGATTATTTCTTTATTTTATTCATTATTTATTAATGAATGGCAAAGAAACTTCCATCATTGATGTAATTTTTTAAAATCCCTTTTTTGCATTATTGTATAAATTCCATATCCAAATAAATATACAAATGAACTTATTATAATTGTCTTTTTTTAATGGACAGATTTATCAAGGGTCGAAGAATTAAAAAATTTAGAATTTCGAGTTATTTTTGTGTACTTTGACTACGAAATAGTGAAATTTAATTTGAATTTTGAAATCTATCATGCACTGTCTCTTTAAAAGTTCAAATTCGATCATTCGCGATCTAAAACCTGCCAAATTGCTGTTTTCGCCTATGGGGGACCTCCTAGAACCTGTTTGTAGTCAATTGGTGGACTTTGAAAATTCAAAGTTTTTTTGGGGAACAATTTGGAATTGAATTTGATTGAATGCTCTATTACCTAATTTTGAACAATTTGAATTTGAATGAATACAACCCTATTTGATCGAAAATTGACCTATTTGAATGAAAAAAATTGTAATTAATTTTGGTTGGTCTTTTTGAATTCAAATTTAGAAGTGTTTGCACTTTGAAATTCAACCCTTAATAAATCTGCCCCTTAATGTCCTGTTCATCCAGACAAATGGCACCACTAAGTGTTTGGCAATGATTAATCTTTGAGTTTGAAGTATATGCTAACAATAAGATGAATTTCATAGATTTGCACCCTGCAGTTTAAGATAAGAGACATAAGGGGACTGATGTAATAGACTGATCCGATGGAACACCCATTTAACAAAATTTGCCAATGCATAACTTTTTAGGAGATGAAAATGAAACTACAGCTGGAGGATCCAGATTATAGAGAAAAGATGAAAATATCTCCTTTATAGAGCATTTTGGTCAGAATACTTTTCATTTAAGGGATCAAAGAAAACAAAGGGTCTGAGAGGAACAATACTGACATAATAGAACCTATTTTTAACCTTTCTTAACTCTGCACTGGTCTTGGCTCATGCTTTACCAGTAGTGTGACCGCCTTTGGCCTCGGGAGGAGCCCTCAGCTAATCAGATACCACCTGGACTTAACGAGAGGTGCAAGGCGAAAGTTCTTTGGGCAGAAGGTCACAGGACAGGACAAAGGCAGATCACGTAGTCAGATCAGGCCAGGTCGGGACAGGCGGAACACAGACAGAGTCAGATAACAGGCAGCGGTCAAAACCGGGAGATCAGATAAAAATGGTCAGGCAGGCAGGGTCGGAATACAGAGTGGAGAATAATCAGGTCACAAGCCAAGGTCAGGATCACATGTCAGGAGTAGTCAGGCAGGCAGGGGTCAACAACAGAAGATCAGAAGAGTCACAGATTACACAGCACAGGCACCAGGAATACAGAAATCTGAACCTATAACGGGCAATGTGCAGAAAACTGGATTCCCTTTAATAGTATTTGAATTTGGCAACATTGCATGCACCTTTAAAAGCCGGAAATGCGCGTCACTTCCCGGCAAAGTAGGGAGAAGGGCCAGCGCAGCGGGCGTCCAATCCGGAGGGGCGGCGATGGACCCCGATGCCCACTAGACCACCAGGTCCTTACAATAAGATAGAGATAGATTAAGAAAAAGGCAAAAAATCTCCTTTTGCTACAGGCAAATATAAAAAATTACTATATAAAAATATATATAAATATATAAAATGACTAGTTTGAACTTATTTTTAATATATTGGGTTAAGTGCTGTTATACTGCACATATACAGGTATTAAATACTGAATTTTGTAAATATATATATGTAATTTGCTGAAAGCTGTTATTATCGATGACTGAAAAAATAGAAACATTTGTGAAACCACAAATATCACCCAGAGTCATTGGTAGGTCAAGGGGTGGATAATGATTATATCTGTGCATTTTTATAGCACAACAGAACATTTTGTTTCTGCTAAAGCAATACAGGGTGTAATTCTAGAGCAAATTTGTGAAAATTGAAATGGTTTAGTCCCTAATCTAATGAACCAATAATCTCCAAGATGACAAAAATTGCCCTATGTGTCACTTACCTAAAACATATGGGCCATGATGTCTGTAGGACATAAATTCGATATTTAGTGATTTAGTTTTTTTATCTCCCACACAAAATTGCCAGGGATATTTTTGCAGAAGAGATAAAAATATGTGTTATTTTTCACAATAAATATTTATAGTAGTGTATATCAGTTTCTGGGGAGTTGGACAATAAATGAAAAATTCTGACAAAAATTATCTGATCTAATGTAATATATATGCATCAAAAGCCTGTTATAAAAACTAAATATTATTTGTCAATGTTGCTTTAATTGTTTGAAAAATACATTGTTGTCGCTAGCTGTGTTGTGTTTTGACTAACCCGTAAATAGAAGTAGAATTGTAAAAAGTGTATTTTCTTTCTCCTTTGTGGCAAATCTAAGGATTCAAGTTATTCATATTACCATGAAATAAAGCTTGAATGGGATTAGAGATATGTCTTCTGAAGGAGAATTGCTTGTTTCAACAGAGCCTAAGTTAATCACAAAATGATAGAGAGAAAACAACTTGTAGGTATATTTATCCTTCCCTGTGATAGCATATCAAATATTTGTAATAGTCATATCATATTTCTTCAATTGCATACATTTCTGCCTTCTGTTTCAAATCCATATAGATTTCCCCAAGTGCTGCACAGCTTACTTTCAAGTTAAACAATGTTACAAAATGACTAGATCTCAGTTTCAATTTAGTTTTCTACCTATTAAAAACTCTAGAGTTTGGATATTATTATCCCAACATACCTCTCAGGCAGTGACATTTAAACAGGAATAAATGAACTAGTAATAAATGGATTACTTTAGACAAAATAACATTCAAAATGAATGCTTTTGGGCATATTCAGAAATGTTAATAGAATGTTTACAATTTGATAGTCTGCATTGTTTTAGAGAAAAAATTCCCAGTGTGAAAAGTTTACCAAATATATAATTTGAAAGAAAAGACAAGAGGGCTCATTTATGATGCACAGTTGCTCATTTTCCAATGAAACAGTGCCCAGAACGTTAATACAAAATCCAGTCCAAGGTGCAGGGTGAAACTTATACAGACACAAGGGAAGTTTTATCTAGCTTTCCTGTCTTGTGTGTCCCGACTGATCCATGTTGTATAGAAACAGGCACAACTCGTGCTCCATTTTGTGATGCCAAAAAGTTATGTCTAAATCCACAACCAAGAAATAACATAGAGACAATGGACAAAAAACAGATGTACTTTGCCCCCTTTTTTCACTCTGGACCTAGAAGCGCCAATAAACATTAGCTGAAATATTTCAAAAAGCAAAATGTATAATTAGCAGTTGAACAAATTGCAGAAATTAACTGGATAATAACATTTATATTTATATCTACATACAGATGCCCACTGGCTCAGTTATCAACTTTCTGATTTAAGTGGTTTTAGAGGTTGTTGAAACCACAAATAATCTTATGCCATGTCATCCATTTAAGATCTGAATTTAAAAAAGTCTAAGTGAAAATTTTAAATAAAAAAATTTGAATTCTGAAGTATTTTTTGGGTACTTCGACCATCAAATAGGGCAAAATTTGATTTGAATTGAAAAAAACAAATTTAAAATTCAACACTTTGCCACCTTAAAACTGCCGAATTGCTATGTTAGCCTATGGGGGACCTCCTGGAACCTTTAAGAAATGTTTTTGAAAATTTATGAAAATTCAAAGGATTTTGGCCAAAATTCTGTAATTGTTTGAATCGAATGATGCATTTGAACGATTTTTATTCGATGGAAAATGGACCTATTCAAATGAAAAAGGTCCATGTTCAATTGAAAAAACCCTAAAAAAAAATTTCAATTTGAAATTTGACCCTTAGTAAATCTGCCCCTTGATAGAGAAATTTTAAAAAAAACACAAAACATATGATTTGTGAAAAAATAGAAATCTGAATTTTAGTAAATAGTCCTCATAGTGTTTATTTTAGCCCTGTATTTATTTTTTGCTTGAGTTCCTGATGTTTACCCATGTCACACAACATGGAAATGTGAATTCCAAAAGATGCTGGATGGAGCACAAATTAGGCAGACTTTGCTGCAAAATATTTATTCAAGCCACAACATGTTTCGGATCAGCATGGATCCTTTTTCAAGTTCACTTGAAAAAGGATCCATGCTGATTCGAAACATGTTGTGGCTTGAATAAATATTTTGCAGCAATGTCTGCCTAATTTGTGCTCCATCCAGCATCTTTTGGAATTTATATACAAGAGTCTATTGGTGTGGCTCCTTTGGAATATGAGCACTCTGCACAGGTGGAAGCGTTTGATCTACTTCTTTGTAACATGGAAATGTGCTTGATTGATCCCTCAGAGCACGGAATATTCATTATCTTATGTGAAGTTTCCTAAAAGCCTTATCATTGGATAATGTTTTTCAGAACTATAAATGGACATGTGTGCCACAAATTTATGAAAAAAAAACATGTATATACCATATGGACGTTCTTTAAATTATCCCACCTCTAATGGTAAGTAGAAAATTTGAACAGGAATATTTTTGTGAAAGGCACTCCAAGTAGTGATGGGCGAATTTATTCGCCAGGGGCGAATTCGCGGCGAATTCCAGCGATTCGCCGCTGGCGTATAAATTCGGAAACGACGCGACGCGAGTCAAAAACGACGCGACGCGTTTGACGTCAAAAACGACGCGCGACTCGTTTCGCGAATCGGCGAAAAATTTGCGAATTTCTCTGGAAATTCGCGAATTTTTCGGCGAAGCGAAACGCGGCCGTTTCGCCCATCACTAACTCCAAGAGATCATCCCAGACCAGACATAAAATCTAAAAGTTTTTGTCTATAACGCTCTATATCGCTCTACCCAGCAATTATTCATATGCTCACAAAATAAGTAAAATCAGGCAAGGATGGAGGTTTCAAATGGAACAGTTCTCCTTGGCCTAAAAGTCCAATAAGAAGAGTTGAGGAAAAAATGAATAGCTGCATATACCCTTTTCTATTTCTATATCCTATTTCTAACTTGCTTTGTGACAGCAATTGAAAAAAAGAGCATTGTTGTAAAAGTTGTAACAAAATTAATCTAATAATTTGAAAACTGAAATGATTAATACAGAACAAATGCCAGCCTAGTTAAATTATCAGAAGGTCAGAAATGGCAATTTCAGTCATTGCATTTTCCTAATTTAATTACTTCAACTGCAAACTTAATCCATGCATTTGTTGCCGTGACACAAGTCATTACTTCTGTGCATGGTTCCCTTGCATTTCTACATGAAATTCATCAAGTGGTGTGACGAGTGACATAAGTCTGAATGAAATTACATCCTGTAATTACAGCTGACTCATTTTATGGCTTTCTGTGTCTGAGCTGTAGGCAAATAATTAGGACTTTGATTAAAAAAAAATAGAAAAGATTTTTATAAGCATGCTAAGCTGAGAGGACTTTTAGAGCTCAATTATAAAAGCTGAAGGTCAAGAAATGAAGTATACAACAGTTAGCAGTTTTCACTTTAGTATTACATAAAGTGCTGAGCTTTAAATACATTTAAAAATGTTATTGACAATTGAACCGTTTAGTACAACAGTTTGTATAATGGCATTTTTCATCTTCTACCTGCCTAAGAACAAATATGCTGCAAAGTACAGGATTTTCTTACATTCTACTGATTAAGCAGGATTCAATGATATTTCTCAAGTAGAAAATATCCTGAATCCTCAGTATTTTAGACAATACATGTCTGGCTCTTTGAGCTGACACCAGTCCATTGTAAATGTATTTATAAACACATGTCGATGCCCATTTATGGTTGGTCGAATATCTCTAAAAATTCAAGTTTTTCAATTACTAGCAAAAAAGTATGCAAACCTCAAAATCCTAAAAAGAAAGGCCAATAAGATCAGCGCAGCTCCCCTTGACTTCTATGGGATCTTGACTGCTTTTACCTAGTTTTGTATTGGAGTTTTTATTTTTTTTACACATAATAAATCTTTAAGTTTTAAAGTATTATAAAAATATCTAAAAATGCAGTTGACACAGACATGGGGCAGATTCACTAAAGCGTGAAGGGTCTAACGCTAGCACTAATTCGCCAGCGTGATGTTATTTAGCACCTTCGCAAATTCACTAATACAGACGCTGGCGAATTTTCGCTAGCGAAGTAGATAGACTTGCGCAACTTCGCACCCTTACACCAGGAGAAGTTATGCACTGATGAAGGATCGTAACTTCGCAAATTCACTAAGATGAACATTTTCCTCAACGTTAGCACTTACGCTAGACGTTAATTCGCCTGGTCAGACCAGGCGAAGTTCAATACAATAGATAGGAGGTTGAAATAAAAAATGTTATAAGTCCCAAAAAAACGCTGTTGTATTTTAGCATAGGAGGGTGATAGTCTGAAAAAGATTGATAATTTTTTTGGGGGGTTACCCTTCTTCCCCCCTACATTTCCTAAGATATGGCAACTCAACTATACAGGGGGCACATGTAGGGCAATAGGACAACTTTATATAATTTATTAAAGGTTTCCTGGGCTTGTGTAGTGGAATGTAGTGGCTGTAACATATACTTCTATTATAAGTGAAAGTTCCCGCTGTATGCAAATTAGGCTTCGCTAGCGTAACAGCGCTCTGCCTAGCGCAGTAACACTAGCACAACTACGCTGATTTTGTAAAACATTTTATTTTGCAAGGAGTTCCCGTTTATTAAACCTTATGGGGCACATTTACTATTGGTCGAATTTCGAATGAAAAAAAAAATAAAAAATTCGACCAGGGAATAGTGGGGAATTAAAAAAAATTTAATTCAAATTTTTTTAGCGCAATTTGATCAATGGAACAGGGACAATTCGAATTCAAATCGAATATTCGAACGATTTTTAAGCGATTGATCAAATTTTTCTTATTCGATCTTAGGGAATGATCCCCATTTCGGTAGGTTTAATCTGGCGAAGCAGGTGATTGAATTTAAAGGTATTCGACCATCAAACTTTCGAATATTCAAATAAAATTAAATTTGAATATTCAAATCATTCGAATTCGAATATTCGATGGTCGAATTTGCCTAATTTGCATATTTGAAATTCAAATCTTTTTGAAAGATTTTAACCTTTAAACAATCCCTGTTTTGTTTAAAGGTTAAGGCACTTTTAGTAGCAAAAAAATAGCTCAATGTCTTAAATATAGATAATGGATTGAGTGCAGAGGACCTCTTGTATTTGTCACAGCCTCATTGCACCCATGCCTAATGTTTTTAAAAGATGTTTAAAAGTGTTTTGTTTGTAATAGTTCATATAGGAGCAGTGATCAGCTCCTTGTTGTAGCTCCCACTCCTCCCAGCTATAGTCAGGTGACCCCACTGGTGTCTAATAAAAGTGCAACAAAGTTTGGAAGTGTTTTACTTTGAAAGCAGCTAGTAAGTTGCAGGTAAAACCTACTGTAGTCCCTCTGTAAAATGTATAATGAAGCAATAGAATTCTAAATGAATCAGATGTAATTTGAGAGTAGGACTGGCCAGATATGGGATGACTTTGTATATAAACCCATGTTGCCAGCACTTTCGAAAAATAGTTCACGTGCCTGGGTGCAGCTTGCCCAGGAAAGACTGCCTACTCGGTTTTTATTTGTAGGTGGGTGGGACTAGCAGAAAAGACAGCCGCTGGCCATGAAGGTTTTCAGGGCTGCTGAAATGAGTAGTTGTGTGGGGGAACAGATTGCACTGCAAGGTAATGTGATTACACAAAAATGCATGATAAAAAATTTGAAAATTTGAAATTGGAAATATGCTTATCCTCATTCCCCAAAGGCTAAGGGAGATTATAGTTTTCGACCATAGATCCCCTTTAAGGGGTAGCATGCGTCCCACTCACATCTTAAGTTTGCATGGGTCTAAATGAACAGGAAATCTGAAGGCTGCACATGCACGATATCAGGAGAAGGGGTGTTGGTGGGGGTGGTCTCTGGGCAGCAAATTCTGCCTTGACCGTGCCTGGCTAGTATAATAAATTGCTTTAGTATTCCACCAGCTGCCAGCAGGGTGGTTATGCTTTTAATGTCAAGTAATAAACATATGCCCTAGTTTAATTATTTATGCATTTGTGTCTTTTGATTTATTCTGCTTGAATTGGAAGTGATGCATGTCCATTGTACTTTTTCTTGCCTGCAATATTAATAAGCTATAACTAAATTCTAGAAAAGCCTCATATGGGTTAAGGCTGAAAAGAAGACACCGTAGAAAATTCAAATAATAAAACTGCTGGAAGTATATTAATTTCCACTGTGAATGCAAGTTCTATTATACTCTGGAACACTCAATAATGAGATGAGTGTCAGAGAAAAAACAATCTATGCAGCCAAGTACTACATTAGTTAATGATTAAATCCCCCCTCCACTTACTTTTCCTAGCACATATACTTCCTATAGGGATTAGATTATATTACATAATTTGTTTAAGAGACACAATGGGGGGAATTCACAAAAGTGTCAGTAAAATAAATAACCCAGAAGTGGCGGTCGACAAATTTGTAAAATGTCTTACAAACGGCAAATTCACAAAGGCAGATGTTACCATCTCTGAATGTCTCGTAAGTCCGACAATTTTCCAAAATGTCGTATATCTTTTCATCGTACAGATGACATTTTACACGACATTTTAAAGACATTTTAAAGACATTTTACAGACATTTTACAAGACATTTTACAAGACATTTTCATTTTGGAGAGCCTCATGTGTCGGAAAAATTTCGGCAAAAAAAAACGAGTTAACGAGTAATTCATAAAAATGTCGGGGAAAGTGGCACAGAAAAAAACACGCCCACTTACTACACTTTTTCAAAAGTGTCGTAAATGTCGGAAAATTGGCGGGGAAATGCTCTGTGAATTTGTCGTCTGTTGCTACGACATTTTAAAGACTTTTTAAAGACATTTTTCCTTCCCGACACTTTTGTGAATTCCCCCCATAGAAAACAAATATAAAAAAGGAAAATATATTCTGTATGCACAGTCAAAAGCACTCATAATTAGCATAAAAAGTAACATAAATCAAGCCAATTTTAAATAGGATAATCACTCGTTTTAACAGGAGCAGAGTTGAAAGAACTTGCAACATTGTAATATACATAATGTGTGCACATGGCACCAAATGGAATTATAGGTGGTGTTTTTCCTCTCATGCCAGGTTGGATAAATAAATACTGCTCAATCAATGTTTTATGATCCATACCAAACTATTAAATCAGACAAGAGCCTATATAGTGTTATGATATGGCAATTCCTCATCCTGGCATCTATAGGATATTATAGGTTAGTAGTTTATAGGTTTCCTGCATAAATTTTTTCATTGTAATACAAACACGTTTGGATTTGGCAGCTCACCCAGGCACACAAGATCATTTATGAAATTCCCAGTAGCAGGTTATATAGTATTAAGGGTTGCCAAAGTCCAGAAAGAACATGCAGCTGGGATTTCTCTGCAGTATGTGCCTTGCACTGAATCCAATGCATGGCTACTTATTGCCTGCTAAGGTGGAAGGTGGTAAGTATAGGTTCCAATATGTTCTGTTCTCGGTAGTGTTTTGTAATTTTCATGTCTAAGTGACCTATGGCCGCTAGGTGTGGGCTAGGGTGCAAAGTACTAAAAACATGGCAGTCATGGTAGAATGTTCCCTGTTCCAAGTTTTGTAAATTAACCCTAATGACCTACTAAAATCACCCTGAGAATGTAATTGTATGCAATACTACTCACACTATCAAACTCAAATTACCATCTGCAGCTACTATAATGCTGGAAGAAGTGATGAGCATTTTTTTTCACCAGGCATGGATTGGCACCCATTGACTTTAATGCATTTGGACAAAAAGTTGCCAAGACAAAAAAGTCAGCACAAGAAAAACACCCATTGACATGCATATTGCATTTGGAGTGAGAAAAAAAGAGAGAAAAAAAAACTGCCTATAGACTTCAAAGCAGTTCATTAATTTTTTTGTGGTTTTGCAAATGTTTTGGTAAATGGAAATGGGACAGATTCGCTCATCATTAACTGGAACAGAAAAGCTATTGTTTCTGGATTCAATAGAAATTCAGGGTGGGAACTTTCTGGACATATTTTCTGTGTGAGACTTCCAAATGAGCTTACATTGAAAACGTAGTCATATATTCAGGTTCAGTGGAAGAGGCTCTTTCTTCTCCTTGTTACTAAAGTACAATAAACAACATTCTCTCAGATCCTTAAACTGTCAGGGGTTACTAAGAATTACAACAAGCAAGGGAAATTGAGCTCATCACTAAATTTTAATACCATTAGGCGGGGGTGCAATAAGGCTGACGCTGTGACCAGAAAATACATATAGAAAAATACAAGAGGTCCTCTGCACTCAACCCATTATCAATATATTTAAGACATTGAGACATTTTGTGCATACAGCTACTAAAAATGCCTTACTCTTTAAACAAAACAGGGATTGTTTGTCCATATACTGCAATATATTTAAGCTGGCCAACTACATCAAAGAAATCCCATATCTGGCCAGTCCTACTCTCAAATTGCATCTGATGCATTAAAAATTCTATTACTTCATTGTACATTTTACAAAGGGACTAAGTTTTACTTGCAACTTACTTGCTACTTTCAAAGTAAAACTCCCAAGGTTGGTTGCCCTTTTATTAGACACAGCATCGGGTGCCGTCTGTGACTCTGTCTGCCCAGGTCAATACTGCAACTGGAAAAATATTTCAGCAGCACACCGATGTATTGAAAAAGGTTGTAATTTATTTGTGTTATAAATTAAGCAATGTTTTGAGAGCTGGATAAGCTCGAAACGTTGCTTAATTTATAACACAAATAAATTGCAACAGTTTTCACTACATCGGAGTGCTGTGAAATATTTTTCCAGCTGGATGGAATCAGATTCACGACCCCTTGAAACAGCAAAACTGCCATTTTTCCATGACTTCCAGTGTATTCATGGACAGTAAAGAAAAAGTTATTGTTATTTAAAATTGCCACAAACATTGAGGCCTTTGAGTAATGTGATCTGGACAAACCTATCCATCATGAGTGGAGCCATCAGAAATCCTATACTACTACAGTATGTAATCACAATTTTATTGTCTGATTTTTTTTCATTTAGGTATTTACTTCCTTACTCCCATCCACATTTTATCTTATGTATCAATACAATAAATAATAGTTGGGTCAGGAAAAAAAAGGAACCCCCCCCCCGCTTTGTTCTATTAATGTATTGTTCTACTGTATAGCACTGTGCTATAGTAATAAAAATACACATACAATCAAACAATTAAAGGGGAATATATTATAATATATTAGCTTTAAAACAATTTATAATCTTAGCCTAGCACCTGAGACTTTAAATATGGAATTTATTAGATATTTCTAACTTGCTTCTTACAGTATTTCAGAGGTATATATAACTATTGTTTTTGGAAAATCAAGTGCATGTTGTCTGTATCCTCTCTTAAGAAAAACAAAAAAATCTACATGATGTGTAAAGGGTTGACTACCACTGTTCTGCTGTGCACAAAGTGTAAGCATTTCTGTTTGTTTAATTAAACCTAATATTTCTAAATCTCCTTTTAATTTATCATAAAGTATTCCATTTAGGCAGTTTAAAATGCACACATATAAAGTATTTGCATCCTAAGCATCCTGAAATGATATTGTGCTGTAAAATACACCAGGCAAGAAAAATATCATCCGCTGTTTTGTAATGTTATGTTGTCCCATAATGCTCTCTCTATAAAATAGCAATTAATATTAATAACATGTGGCTTCCCAGTCGGGCAATGAAAATTATGTATATGCTACCTTGTAGCACCTAAAGTAAGCTGCTTATTCCTATATAAATTTTACAGGAGATTTAACTTACCCTCTCCAGTTCCAGCAAGATGAATTATGTAGTAGGTATTTATAACAAAGCATGTTTTAATATAAATAAAGCAATTTGTATAGACAAATAAAAGAAGCAATGTCAGTATAGTATATGTTGTGGCTGGGAAATAAACTGTAATGATAATTCATTCACTGCTTGTATATCTACAGTGTTAGAGTTGTCATTACATATAACCTATAATAAGATTCCTGTTCAGTGAATTGACACATTTATCAAAGCCGACTGATGTGTCAGTTCATTACAATGTGTTAGACTGTTTTAGCAGATTATTTTGTAAGGGTTGTTAGATGGCTAAACTCTGAGAACTGACCAAATAGGTGATCCATAATATTTGACAAATTGTTTTAACAGTAATGTAAGTATTTTGTATTTGTTTGTTTTTTTTATTTATTTTATGAGAAAAATGGAGATTGTACTGAAAGCTCCTCATTGGCCACTGTGCCTGTGATTTTCACTTCTGATCAAATAATAATTTACAATCCAATCAGGAAGAATGTATTGTCTCAAGGTCTTATCTTCCATCCAGACTTGACATCTCTATTTTTGATTGCTTTAAAATTGAGCACCAAAAGATGCAGATTTTGGGATTTTCAGCACTGTAAATTAAATTTCTTTAAGCTTGCAAATACTCTACCTGTTAGGTCTACAATGGACTCTGACAAGGTTTTTTTTATTGTGGAAGTTTCAGAGAGCTATTCCCTATTCTCTTACTGGTATTTCTAAAATTTGGGATTGACAGAAAAGTTCAAATCACTTTATCTGCAATCTAACAGGACTCAAGTGGACAGAAAATCCAGTAGTTAGATCATATTGTTCCAATAGGCCCAAAAGTTGAGCAGCCACAGTCTCCATGATTTCAAGGCATACAAAAGCCTTATCAGAGTCAATGCAAGCTAGCACCAAGGGGGGCTTTAAACCTACTCTGTCAGAAATATTTATATATTCTGGGTGTCACAAACCAATTTCCTGTTGCATTCCATCTGTGTGACCTGGTTTTCGGTTAAAAGTTCTTTAGACATTCATTAAATCTTCTTTAACTGAACATTTTTATTCTATGGTTCTTAATCGTCTTCTGATTAGATTTGTGTTGTGCAAGCACCACAGGAGTATTTGAATTATTTCCCTCCCTCTTACTTTTTGCTAAGGTACTCTGTATGCTTTTGCTGACATGATGTGGCCAGGAAAAAGGAAAACTATACTTACATTTTCTTTTTCTGGCTGCTCTTCATGTGAGTAAAGCCGCTCTTGCTTTTTTGGCTAAATTTCCTGATGTCTTTCTGTTTTGAGATCAACTGAAAAAAATTAAATAAACAAACACTAAAAGCCATGATTACAGTTTACAGTGATTATAGTGATTAAAAACAAGACCTTTATTTATATCAAATACAAAGCATACACTTAATTATGTGGGTGGCCAGCCTAACAATTATTATAAATTACCTTTAAAAATAATTGTATAAAATCTAAATATTGCATTAAAAAAGTTGATAAAAAGTCCACTAAATCATAATAGGTGAGTTAAAAATTATAATAGGTGAATAAAGTCAATAACTAAAGTAGATGGACTCTAAAATGAATAGTGGTGATGACTGATCCATATTTGTAACAAAATTTAATAGAGATCTATGTATCAAAAGAGCAGCATAGGGGGAGGATGCCAATGACAGGGCTAGGGAGGGCAGGACTCTCCATGGAAGAGGAGGCAGAGCGGAAACAACCCCCATTGGTAAGTCGTGAACAACATCCCACCCACCAGTGGCTAGTGTTGTTAGTGCTTTACCTAGAACGCAGTCATGAGTTTTTCTTCCATCACAGCCATTGGTGGAATGCTTGCTGCATGACGACTTATGTCCAAGGATTATTACATCAAATAGCTGACTGGTATTGATATAGATAAGATGCGGGCATGAGTCTTGCAAGATGGTGTAATTTCGCAACTTCGCCGATTTACTAAAAGTATCCCTGGTGAACATTTTTCAGCGAAGTAGATTAGCGCAACTTCGGTTGGCACCCTAAACCAGAACTAATGCCAAGCTCCATGGTCTCGGCTCGGATTCACCAGTAATGTGACCGCCTTTGGCTTCGGGAGGAGCCCTCAACTTACTCAGACGCCCCCGGGACTTTTTGAGAGGAGCAAGGCGAGGCGTTCTGGCAAGCAAAGGGGCACGACAGTGAATACTAGTCCGTTTGGCCGAAGGTCATGGTACAACAGGATAAGACAAGTTCTTGGTCAGGCAGGCTGGGTCGAGGCAGGCGGATAGCAAGAATGGTCAGGAAGGCAACTATAGCAGCCGGCAGCACCACTAGACCACCAGGGTAGGATTTTCTTACAGCACCCTTACGCCAGGCGAAGTTGCGCACTGACGAAGGGATGTAACTACTCTAATTCACTAAGATGCCCATTTTACTGAATGTTACCTCTTGCGCTAGACCAGGGGTCCCCAACCTTTTTTGCTCGTGAGCCACATTTCAATTTAAAAAACAGTTGGAGAGCAACACAAGCATGAAAAGTCCATGTGGATGTCAAATAAGAGCTCTGATTGGCTTTTTGGTAGCCCTATATGGACTGGCAGGCTACAGGAGAGAATGTTTGGCAGGACATCTGTTTTTTATGCAACCAAAACTTGCCTCTAAGCCAGTAATTCAAAAATAAGCACCTGCTTTGAGGCCACTGGGAGCAACATCCAAGGGGTTGGAGAGCAACATGTTGCTCGTGAGCTACTGGTTGGGGATCACTGCGCTAGACTTTACTTTGCCAGGTCAGACCAAAGTTCGATACAATAGATAGGAGTTTGAAAAAAAACTTGAAATTTTTCTAAGTCCCAAAAAAACGCTGGCGTCTTTTACCTTTTTTAGGGTGATAGTCTGAAAAATAGAGTAATTTTTTGGGGGTTACCCTCCTTCCCCCCTACATTTTCTAACATATGGCAACTTAACTATACAGTGGGCACATGTTTAGGGCAATAGAACAACTTTATTTTATTTATTAAAGGTTTCCTGGGCTTGTGTAGTGTAATGTAGTGGCTATAACATATACTTCTATTATATTTTTAACTTCACGCTGTGTGCAAATTAGGCATCACTAGCCTAAATGCGCTTTGCCGGATGAAGTAACGGTAGCACACTTTCGCTACTTTTTGCCTCCCTGAGCGCAAATGTGCATTTTAGTAAATTAGCAGTGGCGTTGATAGCGAATTTCCGCACTTTAGTGAATTTGGCCCTATATTTTCACTTTATATGTCAATTCATTGTGCAGCACTGCAGCATATGTTGACTGACACTTTATAAATACATGGTAGCAAACAAATACTAATAAAAATAATGCACAAGACTGGAGAATAACTGGTGGTTACAGAAAACAATATCTCCTCCAAATAAAAACATAAAAATTCTTAGTAGTGCAAGTTCACCAAATCAAACCAAAGAGTCATTAGAAGAATGTCTGCCCAGCAACCCACCCTTTGGCAGTGTGGAGGGGGGTTATGGGCTATGGTTTCCAGCCAGTGAGCACAGAATGTCTTCAGTTCCTAGGCAACAAATCACTTTCAGGTAGTGAGCTACAGTCCCTTATCCCAATCCCCAATAGTAATTTTTCCTCTGTTGTGTGTGACTGCTTTCTTGGGCACATAACTTAACCATTTCAAAATCCCCTCAAATTTTTCCTTCAGTTTCTCCCTAACAGAAGAGAATATTCAAAACTTTAAGGTAATTAAAGGGTGAATGATACAAAGATAGCCACTGTCATTGGTATTCCACTTGTTGTTTAGGACATGAATACTCCTTATTTGGTGGACTATACCTGACCATCAGATGCTTTATAACATATAAGGCTAGAGTAACAAATGCTGCACAACACAGCTAGGAGTGATAACACCAGTAAACGTCCAAAGGATGGAACACTGAACATTTCCAGTGCAGGTTCCAGAGGGGTTTTCTTTCCCATTCATTCTTGCCAATTAATCTTCTAGTGCTGAATCCTTGAAGTCAGTGCAGTCAAGTGCCTAGTCTGGGCAAAAAAATCATAAAAGCCCATCTTGGTCAAATTTCCAGCCCTTTTGATAAATACCTTTTGATTTCAGAAGGCTTCACTTTGCAAGTAATTGCTTGTGAAGGGCTTTTTGGCTCCTTTCAGTCCTTCTCATCCTAACCAGGATCGGTTTTCATTTTCGCTGCTCTCCAATCCTACCCCTCAGAAGCCATGTTCCAATATCTTGCACTGATGAGATTTAAAAAGATCGAAACAGGCTGTCTGAAAGTTTGGATATTTGGCTCTGAACCATTAGGCTGTATCTGTGCTATAAACCAGTGGTTCTGAATGCATTGTTGACCAAAGGGACATAAAGGAGTGATTTACATGTCTCCACCCATGATGCCTTATGGAGAAATACAACTCTCATTTTTGGTATCTAGGCCCCATAGGGCAGATTTACTAAAGGTCAAAGTGAATTTTTAAATAACATTTTGTCATTTTGGGCTACTTTGACTATCGAATAGCCCAAAATGTGATTCGAATTGAAAAAATTTCACAATTAGAGTTTTGAAGTACTGTCCCTTTTAAAAACTTGAATTCGACCATTCACCACCTTAAACCTGCTGATTTGCCATTATAGGCTATGTGGGACCTCCCATAGGCTTTACTGGCAATTTGGCAAAGTTTTGAAAATTCAAAGTTTTGTAAAGGGAAATTGTTAGAATCGTTCGAATCAAATGATCGCATTGTTCACTTAGAAGGATTCGAATTCGAACGAAAATTGTAATTTTCAATCAAAAATTACCCCCCCAAAAAAAATATTCGATGGTCGAATTTTGAGGTTTGTTCACTTCGAAATTCAACTATTGATAGACCTTTCAGAAGGCTTCACTTTGCATTCAACAAATTCAGGAGACTGGCACCACACATGTCATAGAGGGGTCAGCAGTTTCCATCACACTTCTGGGACATCAGTTAAATGGGAGTTTTTGTAGAGTTTATCAGCAGCTCATTACCACCCTTCACAAGGCAAACTTATTGCCATTGTCTGGATAGCCACAGCTCACAGAGATAAGGGGATCAAGGGCCATAAGTGAATGGTGGTGGCAACCTACTTTTATTTAGGGTAGGGACAGACAGGGAGATTCGGGGAGATTCTGTCGCCTGCTAAAAACGCGACAGAATCTCCCCGAATCTCCCTGTCTGTCCCTACCCTTAAAGTTCCTCAAACAAGTGGGAAGTTCCTCAAAGAAGTTGTGTGCCACAGATAACTAAATCTGACAGCATTATTATTCTTTAGCCTATTTCATTGAAGACATATTGAAGAGATATTACAAGAATGTTACAAGGAGCATGCTGGGAAAAACAAGAGATAGGATTGTAGAAGGCCAGTATCCTTCAATTATTGACTTAAGTTTTTGCTTACATGCCAAATAGATGACATTCTCCATATGAAACATACCTTCTCCACATCCTTTTCACTGGCCTTTTTCTGACCTTTAGAATAAGCAAGTTGGTGTTGCCTTATAAGATCAATTGAAGTGACATAATGCTAGCACAAGGGACAAATATTACTCAGAGCAGGTAAAGGGAAGAATAATAACCCTGCAGACAACAGACTGCAAAAGCTGCCCTGTCTACTTGACTCTATAGTATCTGTCCTTGAGACCACAAACAACGGGCCCACTGTTGACACTTAGTGATGGGCGAATCTCCCGCGATTCGCTTCGCCGAAAAATTTGCGAATTGGCAGGTGAATGGCTGTGGAGTGGTGAGTGTTACTAGATGAAAAATGACATCAACTCATTCATATTCAGTACATTTTGCCAACCATCAGCAGTCGTTTTAACTCAATTGTACAGTACTTTAGCAAAGGTACAACCCAGCCATTCAGTTGCCTCCCCACCACTCCCCATTGCCTTTGCCTTTTTTCTTGGGTATGTTATATTCAAGTTTTTGTTTCATGCTTTTGTATTATTATATTTTCCAATTTTCTCACTGTCACAGATTTTATTAGGGGAGTTAAACTGTTTGGTCAGCAGTATATGGCTGGGGCCATGTGCATGAAACTGCTCCAATGTATTAATTTGTCCCTATGTTTTATGCTTTTTTTCTCTCCTTGTGCTAGATTTGCAGCAGAACAAAGGATGAGCAAGGGTACAAGTGGTGAGTAAATGGTCTGACAAATACAGACATGTTTATAACGGTAAGAAAGATCCACTAATGTTTTCCAAATTATTACAACACAAAGAATTTCATTTGGGCAAGAATAAGACATATAAACCTAAGCCTAAACTATTTGCATTTGCAACCAAATAGATATTTTGCAAGGTCATATCATTTTGTACTATTAATCTACAGAGGGCGAAACTAATTTTGCTGGATTTAAATGAAATCAATGAAAAGTGCATAAGTATTTGCAAAGATAAACATCAAATTTTTTGTAACGATTAAGCAACCTTGGTTAAATTATAATTTAGACAATCTTATGGATCTTTCCACCTATTGATTTAAAAATGACCCCTTTAACACCTGGAAGTAGATTTATCATTTCCATTTCTGAAGTCAGTTGCTCTTATAATTTATCTTGTTGAAAGATAATATAAAGCTTAACATTTTTAAAATCAGATTATAACTGTGTACATTATTTTTGGAAGTAAATCTAGAGCAACTGGACTTGCTGATTAATCATTGAAGATGTTTCACTACTCATTCGAGCAGCTTCTTTAGCTCTCTGTTTGTTTAGGATAGCAGCTGCAGTATTAGCTTGGTGTGACATCACTTCCTGCCTGAGTCTCTCCCTGCTCACTTATATCTCTGAGCTCAGATTACAGCAGAGAAGGGGGAGAGGAGCAAACTGAGCATGCTCAGGCCCAGGGCAAGGGGGATTAAGATGAAGGCAGGAAGTTTGATACAGAAGCCCATGTGTACACAATAGAATGAAAGAAATGTTGTGCTTCTTTTTACAGAAAACTCAGAGCAGCATTACTTTAAGGGTCTACTGGTATATTTAGGTGGACCATTCTAATAAGACTTACTTAGTTTTAACCCCTCTCCTTTAACTGCTCCCCCCCCTCTAACTAGATTAATGAATGCACAAGTTAATACAGAAAACAAAACTGGGTGGTTCATTTGTGTGATTATGTGTGTGAGAATGCTTACAATTAAATTCAATTCAGCCTGTACTGTGCTCTGTTTTAATGAACTTTGCTAGTGTAATTCTGTCTGCTTAGGGTTTTATAATCTTTTTCTAACTATGCCAGTTGTGTGGTCATTCCAAATAACAATACAATGCTTGTAAAAAATAAAACTACACAAAAAAACATAGACATGTCTACAAATAGACCAGATGTATTTATTTATTATACTTAACAGCACAGAGCTTGCAGAAGTGTTGGAGAAGATCGTTCATCAGATGCGAATTGACTTCTCTAGTGCAGCAGAGGTTATATACACAGGTAAACAAACATCAACAAGGTTAAATGCAAGCCACAAATCATTGGAAGGATAAGAGATAAAAGCCTTCCCACTGATGTCACAAAATGCCGAACAGGATACAGAAGGCTATATCAGCCAAAATCATCTACCGTTATATAAATAAAAATAGATCTATGAAGAATCCAAGTTCCTCAGTGTAGCATGTAAAAACCGCAAAAGTACTACAACCATAGAGTAAACTGCAGGTATATGTATATGGGCAACTATTTTAACAATCATTAAAAGGCTTAAATGGGTGGACGTAATAAATGTCACTGACAGAAATCATAAAATTAAGAATGAAGAAATGCATATTGCTACGTCATATTTTTTATTAAGCAATGATTAGTACTAACATTCACAAAGTGAAAATTGTCGCATTGCTAATGTTTACTCTAATGATAACTTTGGCAAAGTCCTACATTCCCCCAAATCTATGTTAACAAAGCACAGATCCATCACAAACTACTAGAGCAAGAGGAAAGAACAATATTGCTACAAGTGTCTGGAGATGCAGCACGTGTGTTCTTTGAAAAAATGTAGTAGTTTTACTATTGTTATACACTTATATGCAAAGTTACTTACAGAATGAATTATGTAAAAAAAAAACTTGGACAGAATATATAATAGTGCAAGTAACTAGTGCATGCCAATCTAGATTTGAATGACAAAATAGATATTTGTGACAGAAAGCAAGATTGTATAGTACAGGATTCATTCTTTGGACAAAATTAAAGTTTTGTTTCACAAAACAGATAAAATAACCATTTTGTGAAGCAATACTGTCAGTCACTTTACTGAACCAATAAGAACAAAGCTTACTGGCCTGCTTCTGTGGCCATTTTGGTTAAAGGCATTCCTGCTGTTTTGCCATTGTCGTATGATCCCTCTTCCTGTTCCTGTTTCCCTCTTCCTGCCTAAGCTGAGTGGAATTATGGGGCAGGCCACAGCCAGCTGCCATGTTGTAATAAATGTAGTGTGCTTGTGTGAGTGCTTTACCTGAACTAACACAGCACAATCATTGAATCCACTAGCAGCCAGTTTGGCACACTTATTATCTTGCAGCCTAACTGTAACATCCTTATAATAGGCCTAACATCCCTTTAATGAGTCGCTTATACATTGTGTATATGATGTTAGGCTCTAGTGTCTCCTCCTAGCTCTA
>CM044431.1:148049977-148116967 GCA_024363595.1 Xenopus borealis
GTTTTCCATATGCATCTAGTTTTATTAATTATTACCAAGAGTGGTGCAGGGCAGATGGGGTGGACAAAAAGATACCACGTGCCATAGTTCTAAATAGTTATTAAATAGGAAGTTTGTGGCTCTGTACTAACACAGTCCTAATATACTGTTATTTACATTGCCTAATCATCTTATCACTGGTATGTTCTGGTGGTATAAAACAAGTTTAGCTTTAGGGTAAGGGTGTGTATAGTTTCATTGTTTTACTGTTCCAAGGGAGGGGAACATTTTTGAAAGACACATGCCTGTCGATAGACAGTACAAGGTGTAATATGCCCATTTCCCCACTCATTTCAGTGTGTGGGGGGGGGGAGATATGTGATCTCTTCCCCTTCCCCAGGAGTGATAAATCGATGGTGTGACAAAGGCTACAAATCACTTCAAGATACTGCAAATTATTGATCAAACCACAATGTCTTTTTATCCACAGGCAGCATCCCTGCACTCCAGAGTCAACCACCATGTCTTTTTATCCTCAGGCAGCATGTCTCCCTGCATTCCAGAGTAATAAAATATAAGGAAGTGAAATAGTATTGCTGTTTTTTTTTTATTGTTTGGGCAATATTCAGTTCAGCCAACCATTAAGTTTGGCCTTTAGGGGGATTTCCCTACAGAAGCTTCTAAAAGGATGTGCAGGAGTCAGGGATTTTCTCTTAAGACTAATACTATAAAAAAGACAGATCAGACTGCAGAACCAGACTAGATGGGGGCTGCACACTGCTAAGACTAGGCACGTAGGGGATCAGTACTTGGCTTGGGGTGAGATAGCTGTAGCCTTGATAAGGAGGTGATAATTGGGTTTAGTACCCTGGGCACCAGTTAGAGATTGCCGTATTGAGGAGTAGGCTAGTGGGGTACCTGCGGTTGTGGCAAGACAGCTCAAGAGAAACTTGTGCATTTTATGCCAGACATGACAAAGAGGGTAATTATTGTGAAAAGGAGAGAATGTTTTTCAACAGCTAGAAACACTCTTCTAGTGCCTTTCCACATCCAGTGGCACTAGAGGAACTAGAGGGAACACTGTGTGTGAGGATGTGAGAGAATCCTTGTCAGAATGTTCATTTATATTATTTGTAACTGAAGATACACTGAAGATGGGCCGCCTGTGCTCCAGTGTTCTACCTGGCCATCTCTGTAAAAAGCTGTATAATGAAGCTTGCCATGGTTCACTGCATCCCTTTATGAACATTGTCTACTTCTTACAGTAAAGACCTTCCCAATACCCCTTTTCATGATGGGAATCTATGGGTAGCTCCGGGCACATGCAAACTTTAACCAGTGTGGGGCAAATCAGTGTCTAGAATCATAAATCATACACATGTTTTCCTGTAAATTTGTGAGCTAATGGGGTCACAAAAAGTGGTATGTGCAATAATGGAGTTAGTATGAAATTCACTAGGCCAAATCCAGTTCTGTGCGCAATACATTAAGGTAACTCTCAATACTGGTATTAATTAACTTACATCTGTATACTCTGATACTTTGTGCAAGTTAAAAGGAGCTGTAAAGACACAAGTACCTTTGTTAATAGAGTCTAAGGGGCCCATTTACTAAAATTTGTATTTCTATTTTTTTCATGAATTGTATTTCTTTTCTATTATTGTGTATTTTTCAAAAATTCTCGAAAACGCTAAGGGACACATTTACTAAGGGTCGAAGTGAAAATTCAAATTAATAATTTTGGGCTACTTCAGCAACTGAATAGACCAAAATTTGAGTCAAATTGAAAAAATTTGAAAATTCTAATTTTCAAATTTCGAAGTACTGGCCCTTTAAAAATCCTTCAGATTCGACTACTCGTATCCTTAAAGCTGCTGAATTGCCATTTTAGCATATGGGGGACCTCCTAGAAGTCCTAAAGGACTCCTAAAGTCCTGAGAAATATTTTTTTTTTAGAAATCGTTTGAATAGTTTGATTCGAATGATGAGATTGTTCGATTCAAACGATTTTAATTCGATTGAATACGACCGTTTTAGATCAAAAATGGCAATATTCGATCGAAAATGACCCCCCCAAAAACAAATTTATGTTTTTTTCACTTCGAAATTCGACTATTAGCAAATCTGCCCCTTTAAAATTGGAGAAAAATTTTGTAAAAAATCACAAAAAACTGTAAAACAAAACAAGTAAAAGCAGTCGAGAAGTCAACAGGAGCTGTGCTGATCCTACTGGACTTTTTTTTAACCATTCGGACTTTTAAAGTATTTTGGATTCTTTTTTATTTTAATTGTCCAAAAAATGTTTAACATTTTAAGTGGTTTTAAAGATATTTTTCAGACTGTTAAGCACTTTTTTCCGTTTGTACTTTCTATATTCAGATCTTTTAATAACGTTCGTGGCATTTGTGGTTTTAGAGAAATATAGGGTTATGCAATAAAAGGCACCATATTTGCGCAGAAGCAGTAACCCAAAGCAACCAATTTTACCTGCATGTTAGTTGCATTGAGTTACTGCACCTGGAAAAACTTTGTGCCTTTTATTACATATAGAAGATACCGTTTAAATGTGATTTCAGAAACCTCTAACGACACAAAAATTTCACTCTTGATAAATGTGTGCAGGAATGAATATGATTATAAATTACTTCATTTAAAACTAAGGGTAAACAAAGAAGAGCAACTGGTTCTTTCCTATAGCTGGATTTAGTGGTTCTATATTTAAAGGTATTCCTTTAATTCGAGTTGCTTTACTGCCGAGTAAGTGTTTGAATGCCTTAGATATTTAATCCATTCATAGCGCTTTGTTACTTACACACACATTCCTTTCTACAAATATACAGAGTTTTACCCATTTGCTGAATGTTACACACCATAAACGTCAAATCTTGTATTTGAATTACACATTACAAACTATGTGCAATCCAGTTTATGTAAGAGCTACTAACTCAGTAAAATATCCCATCAGATGATTATTGACCACTTACTGATAACTTTACACTGAGCCCTTCCTCAGAAAGCACTTTGCATACATACAGTAATGATACACTCACTGCAATAAAATAATGACGCTATACATAAAGTACAAACATCACATCCCATTTATCTGATTTGAAAAGAAGCAGAATGTTAAATTGCTGATCTTGTGAGCAAGGCCATTTCATTCTTCCATTTCTTATGCAACCTTTTAACATCAACATTTATTAATCCGGCATTAGCAAATGCTGAAAACATTTTAAACTCAATGCAGGTCTGGGGGTGAACTTCTTTATTTGGTAAACACGTTCTCTGCGCTACTTCCATTAGATGTTTGTAAATCTGAACTTCAATTATTTTGCCAGGCATTAACCATTGTTATGGCTCAATAGCAAATATAGGCTCTTCTTAAATCTCACTCTGTGAAACTATTCAGGCATTTTAAGTCTTTGACATAGTTTGGGGAACATTTTTATGATTACAGATTGTGTGTTTAATCCTTGCATTATAGTGTTTTCTCAAGGACACCATGTTGTGGGGATGACAAGCACCAGAATTTTAGTGCAATGTGTCAGGATCAAATTAACATTACATGCTGACATATATCAGCACCACAAAACTCAACAGGATACAACAGGTTTGCCAGTAAGTAAAGGGCTACATAGCACAATATGTTGGCACTCTAAAAATACATGTTAATAATAATTCTAATAATAATAATAATATTATCAATGGCAGATATAGCCAGTAAAGAAATGAATGCTTTAGATTAAATAATTTAGTAAAATATATCTAAAAATTTTTTTTCCAGACTTCAGATATGCAGCTTTGTTCTCTTACAAGGTTATACATTTGAATAACATTAGTGTTATCAGCTCTTCACCAATGGGAAACAGTCACTATCCCGGTAACACTTCAGTCCTCTTAACTCATGTTGATTTATACGCTGACGATATTTTATCATACACAAGACCCTGGCACTTATGCTTCCACAGATCATGTTATCAGCTTACAAATATAGAATATTAGTGCATCTTAAAGTCAAGTCACGCTGTGAGGTTTGACCTGACTGACTGTGAGCTATGCTCTGTAGCTGCTGCATCTGTTGTTGTAAACAAGAAAGCCGGCTATCTTTGGAGTGCAGTGCATGGAGGAGCCCCAGCTCTCCGAACATTTGTGCTGTATCGTACATTGTAAGTCAGCTTTATGTATATAAAAAAAGTTCTTAGAATGGATTCTTTTGAAGGGGTCAGCACAAAAAAAATCAATTAAGATAGTTCTCTCTTTTTTTTTGTGCTCGGAGCGTTGGTTCCATGTCATGTCAGTCACCTGAGCTATCATAGTTCGTGTTGCTATGGTAATCAGTGTTTCGGTTCTTCTGTATTCCTGTCAGCTGTACGTTACTTTTATGGGATGTCTAATTGGTTTTTGACTTAAAGGGAGGGCAACATTGAATTGTAAGTTGCACTTGAAATAAACATTTTCAGAGTTTTTATTGTTGAAGAACAGGTGTAGAGGTGTAAATATATGCATTAACTGCATGGAGCATGTTTCTAACGATAACCAACATCCCCCTCAAGTGTATTATAAGCATGCCATATATTGCAGTAGGCTTTAAAAGTCAATTCATTTTTCATTTAGTAATTTCCTGGTTTAAAACACAATGTTATATCCCATTTATCCTAAATATGGACAGGAAAAACAAAGCATTTTGTTCTTCCCTGTTTATCTCATTTGGATTTTTGCAGATTCAGGCCCATTTGCCCCCCCCCCTTCTCTTCATCCTTATTTGGTAAATGTGCTAAGTTTTTTAATATTTGTATTTCAAATTCCAAAAATGTAATCTGTAAATATATAAGAACATTTACTTTTACTGCTGTGTCTGTACAGGTTTCATTTTAGAAAGCAGAGATCTAATAAATATTGCATAAAGAATTACATTGGGTGGCATATTTTAGGTATGCTTGTGAAAGCAGAGGACTGAGCAGTCAGTGAACAGGACATTACATGACAGGCTTGGCCAACGTGACAATCCTTGCTCTTACCTCCTAAATATAGAACAATTAGTTACGCTAAGAATGACATTTGTCTGGAATAATGGAGGCATGTGAGTGAGTTTCAAGCGGCAAACCAGAATTAACTCTTTTATGTGTCATTTATACTTGAAAGGGTAACCAGCAATATACAAAAACCTGATCAAGGAGAATAAAGATATCTAAATTTATTGCTATGTTTTATGATGGACAAAGAAAAAAACCTTTTGATTTGCATGTGTCCCCACATTTCTTAATAAAAAAATACCACAATTCTTATCATTAATGTTCTTCCCAATTAATACCATCTACAATGATCACTGTTACAAGATAAGTCAGTAAAATACTAGTAGCAGCATTTTAATCTACAGAAAATTACATTATAGAACTATAACACATATTTACTGCCCTAGGAGTTTTAATATTTTCCTAAGAAATTGAGGAATAAAAAAATAAAAGGCTAATGCTTTATATTTCTATATTGAGGTCCTATGCAGGTGTGGAGTTTAATTGTCTGTAAGGTCCTAATGCCCTGAAAAAAAAGTAACTGAGGATGGGGCATGACCAGGTCCTCAGCCACAAAGGTCCAGGCCTCAGCCAGCACAAAATCTGGGGATTTGATGCCCAAATTGCTCATTTTTTTATTCCAAGAACCCAGGAACTTCTCCCAGCCTGGTTGAAGATGGTGGATTTTGGGATTATGGCTTTTTTCGGCTTTGGGGATATAATAAATCTAAAAAAAAAAAAACAATTTTTTCCTAAAAATTTCAGTTTTTACCCAGAAAATCTCTATCAGAAAAAAATGAGGTTTAGTAAATTACCCACTTAATTGCAAATAGTACAAAGACCACATTACAAATGGTGAAACCCAGAAATGTTATTGTTTTCTGAAAAATAAGTGCTCATTTTGAATTTGATGGCAGCAGCATGTTTCAAAAAAGTTGAGACAGGAGCAACAACAAAACATGTGTAAGGGCTCCTACACACGTTTTGACCTGCGCTCCCCTGCGTTGCGTTTGGCTGCCTTCAGCCGCAGGGGAGCGCAGGTCTAGACGCACCTCATTTTGTTCAATGAGGTTGTACCCACGAGACACATGTAAGCGCCGAACGCAGATTCAGATGCAACATGCTGCATTTTTCCTGCGTTCGGCGCTCACATGCGTTCGTGTGAGTACAGCCCCATTGAAAATAATTGAGTGCATCTATACCTGCGCTCTGTGTACACAAGGCACAAGGCCAAAAGTCAATATTGAATGCCCATGATCTGTGAGCCCTTAGGTGGTGTTGCATTGGATTCTGTACTGGAAATCATTGCATGGATTTAGGAATACTTTTGGAACCATTTTCTATCAATGCAGTTAATTGCATTCAACACAAATTCAAGTTAAAACTCTACCATGTATGAAACACCGAAGTTTCCTCACAAAGCAACTTAGTGCGATTCCGGAAATCGCTGAGGCGCATGTGCATTGGCGCTGGCGCTTTTTGTCTGAAATAAGTGGCGGACAGGGAGAAGGCAATTCGGGGAGATTGTTGCCTCGCAGAATCACCAGGCGACAGAAACTCCCCAAATCTCCCTGTCTGCACCAGCCCTTAGGGGGTAGAAGATAGCTAGAAGCTTTAAGGAGAACTAAAACAGACATGATTAGCAGGGAGAAGTGCATTTTTTGTGTATTGGAGGTTAAATGAATGGGAGCTATGGGAGGCAGTATGTGGTACTTTTCAGTTTACTTGATTGGGAAGCACCAACTGTGCCATTGTGATAAGGCTGCAGTGCGGGCAAACATAAACAATATATTGCACAGCATTAACTATTTGTTGACAATACAATAAGCTTGATTGGTGAAGAGGTCATTTTGAGTTTGTTGCACTGAATGAACAATATGATGTCATTGATGTTGCTGAAACATAGTTGAATAAGTCACATTACTGGGCAGTACATTTTCCAGGTTACACCAGCTGGAAGAGTTGAGACTGCTTACATTAGGGAACATGTGCTGAAGGGGGATTGAAATGGTAACTGATAAATATGTAATGGGCCATACATTTCTGCTTTGTCAGAAAACACTTCCAGAGTACAAATATGGATTTTTTTATTTTTTTTTACAAAACTATGAAGATTGTGGGTTTTTCTCACTGAAATTGTTACATTGGCAGATACAGAGATTTTAATTAGTGAGACAATGCTTATAAATAATAATAATATTAATACTTTTATTAAAGTGTTGATCCGGGGACTGGTCCATTTACAAGGAGAATTTGTTCCCCTGTTCTGAGGCAATTCTAAGGTTTTTTTCTCCCTCTGGATTAGTTAGAAGTTATAGTAGGTAGGATTTACTAAGGCAATAGATTAGATTTAATGGACAGCTTCACCTACTATGAAGTGAAATATTTTAGATGTAGAATCAGAAGTTCCTCTCTTTTGGGGCTGAATGGGCTGAATGAGATGCTGAGAAAATTAGAGCAGCTCTTTGATAGATAGGCAAGCAGAAAGCAGGTACAGTTATCAATTATAACGTTTTAAAATATCAACCCCCCTTTTCTTTTGTCATTTCTGCCAAACTTAGTTTTTACTATGGTTTGAAATGCTGGTGGGACTATGCCTTATGTACAGCACTGCTGTAGTGGACTGATTAATATTTGGCTGAGGGATATATTCCCCTTTATCATCCATGATATTTGTTTCTCAGAGCTGTCCTGATAAGAAGAATCATTTATAATCATTTTTGTTACAAAGAAATGTAAAGATGGGTATTAGGCATTCACAACAAATTTGTCTTGTAAATAAAACAATTTGCTAATGGAAAATAAACATTTTGATACATTTCGAAATATAGCTGCTGGCTTTTCTGTTCTCCGTATTTTAAGCATTTAACAAGTGGTGGCAAAAATGTAGTCTGGAATTCTTTTTCTATTAATAGCCTTAAATGCAGCTGAAATCTGGCTATAAAAGCAATCTAAATTAAATCCCTAATATACCCTTATGTATATTCATGTAGGCAAAAATAAAGCATTAATTTCTTAGAACTTAGAACCATTAAAATTAGTCAGTAGTTTCAAAGAATGTCAAGTTAATATATTAATCTTTTGTTAATTGCAAAACTTCAATTTGTGCTAGCGATGAATAATAAATGAACTCTACATTTGGTTTTACCATAGGATACTTAATAATGATACATAAAGATATTAAAGTTAGAGTGTAGAGTATACTTTTTGACATTTGATTTTTTTTTAGCAGCCTGTCTTTAAATGACTTGTCAGGCAAACTAAGATTGGTCCCTGTACAAATGTTTAGACACAAACCACTCTTTAAATCCTACTTTTACCTCAGGCTCGGGGGCAGATTCACTAAAGCGCAAAGCGTCTAACGCTAGCGCTAATTTGCCAGCGCGACGTCATTTAGCAGCTTCGCAAATTCACTAACACGGACTCTGGCGAATTTTCGCTAGCGAAGTAGACTTGAACAACTACGCACCCTTACGCCAGGCGAAGTTGCGCACTGACGGAGGATCGTAAATTCGCTAATTCACTAAGATGAACATTTTCCTCAATGTTAGCACTTACGCTAGACGTTAAAAAATTAAAAAAAGTAAAGAAATTTTCAAAATGGTAATTGCAATAGCACTTTCTGCACTTGTTACATGGCCCTGTCTTTAACCGCTTCAGCATTAAAGTTCTAAGCAAAGAGCAGGAGAGGTGGGAAGCAGGAGCCCAAGATTGTTCAATGTGCCTTCCTGTAAATGACCCTCTGGCTCTCTATAATATGACATAATCCTGTCAAACAAAGACAAAAAAGTCAACAAAAGTAATTTTTACACATTTAAAAACAATATGTAAGAATTTTTAAAGGACATGCCTGTTGGTTTTGTATATATTTAATGTGTTCAATTAAGGGAGGCCTGTATGTAGTAACTGCATACATAACTGAGGGGTCCCTCCCTATGGGAGCTTAAAGAAAGATAATAATTCTGGAAAAGTCTTATATAAAACAATTAAAGTTTCATCAGTTTTATTTTTCATTGTTCAGCTTTTATTTAACAGTGTTGTATTTCAAGATCATCAGCTGATAAATTATATAAAAATGGTATATTTTGAGTTATGTTCAAGAATGCTGGTAGCTAGTGATGGGCGAATTCGCTGCGAATTCCCACGATTCGCCACTGGCGAATAAATTCGCGAAACGCCAGCGAAATTTCGCCTGGCAAAAATTTGCCAAAAAAACGAGTCGTGCATCATTTTTGACGCGACGTGCCGAAAACGGCGCGACGCGCAACGAAAACGACGCGTCGTGCAGAAGCGTGCCGCGACTCGGTTCGCTAATTTTTCACCAATTCGTGAATATTTTGGCGAAGCGAAGCTGGGGAGATTCAACCACCACTACTGGTAGCACTTAGCCGAAGTACTTGTGCTTCTGACAAGAATTTCAGAAGAGAATTTGTCCTTATCTGTAAAACTAAGTTGTAAAGTTTAGAACGTGTATGGAAGGAGCTCTTAAGCTGGTGGTCTAGTGGGTCGGCCTGGGCCATCGCTGCTCCTTCGGCACTGGATTTAAAACTATAAAAGGGGATTCAGTGCTTTGAGTGATTGCCCGTAGTGATGGGCGAATCTACCCCGTTTCGCTTCGCCGAAAGATTAGCGAATTTCCAGCGAAATTCGCGAATAGGCAAAAAAATTTGCAACTCTTTTTTTTTCTCTGGCATTTCACGAATTTATTCACGGGAATTCGCCCCTGGCGAATAAATTCGCCCATCACCAATTGCCCGTTGTTCTATTAGAAAGTTCCTGGGTGTGCTCTTCCTTGTTATTCTATTGATCTTCTGTGTATTGACCCTTGCCTGCTTGACTGTCTGATTCTCTCCAATCCTGACCCTTGCATGTCTGTGACTATTCTAATCTCTATAATCCTGATCATGGCCTGTCTGACGGTTCTGCTCGAATTGTGCTGGCCTGGCCTGCCTGTTCCACTCTGTGGCATCTTGTGCCGTTAATCAATCCAGTATCCTTGTTGAGACAATCATGCCCTTTTGCTCGTCAGGAACCTTTTAGCTTTGCTCCTCTCTCAATTAAGACCTGGCGGCATCAAAGTTAGCCGAGGGCTCCTCCCGAGGTGAAAGGCGGTGGTTATAGGCAGAAGTGAGAACCGAAAACCAGGGAGCTTAGCTTGGGTTCTGGATTTAGAGTGCCATTCCTGACAATGTACCTGTATATGTAATATACAGTACACTCAACCATGTCACTGCTGTAAGTGTTTTTCAGATGATAACCATAGAAGCAGTGTCATATTCTGCTGGATATTTGTCTATTGATGTCTCTGGGTGATAGATCCTGTAGGAAATCAGTATGGCTGCACCTGATTATATAAAAAACTACAATATATTATGTAATGTTAGTGATGTACAGATCAAATTCAAAAACTCATGGAACCCACATGTTCTTATTTACACACTGCATAAAATCATTTGTTTAGAGGTTTGCAGGCCAAACTTCTAGCAGAACCTCTTCTAGCTACTGATGTCTGGCCACTTATACATAATTGGAGCCATTCTTTCCTCTTCAAGTGGGGATTAAGGATACTCACATACTGATGAACACATTTCTAAATCTCCCATTTAAATGAAGAACTCTGGCTCTACAATTTATATGCACACACTGGGTAGTTGCATTACCAGGAGGTTTTCAGCATTTCTGATGGCAGAAAGTACCCTTAAAGATGATACAAATTAAAGGCATATTCAGACACAGTGCATTTATTATTAAATCACTGATTTATTGAACGGTAAAGGTGCTAAAACTCAGAATAACTAGTGAACACTGCAGAAAGATTAAGTATGCCATCAGAAAACAATACATGTTTTGAAGAGTTGAGATAAATAATAAAGACTATTTGCTGATAGTTACATTGGTCTGGTTGAGAGCTGTTTGAAAAATAAAATAAAAAAGGTAACCCCTTGTACTGTGTCTAAAAACTGGCACAATGGATTTTTAAAAAATTTTGAAAATCAACTAGTCACACCAAATTCTAACCACTAGCAGATGCAGAGTTACTAACCATGTATTAAACCCCAGTATCATAAAGGGCCGTATTAAATCTATCCAGGGCTATCTTTAGACCTGGATATTTTGACTGTGCAAGAAGATTCTGCAGTCACAACATAACCCAGCTGAGCATTCCATAGCCTCACTGCTATCATGGTAGAGAATAAATTACATTGCCTTAGATAAAACATCTCTTTTCCAGTCTAAAAGATAATCTCTTGTTTCCCTCTGTATTTACTCATAAAAAAATTATTCCATGTTTTAACAAGATGCACTGCACTGCCTACACAAGCTTAAGTCTTCACATGAACCTATCAGTTAGCAAAGTATTTTTTTTGCACAGAATACAAACTTATTGTCTATTCAAGAAAATGAAAATGCAACCAATAATGTCTATTTTATTATAAACAATACTTTGATGCACTACATGTAATTTATTGTCAGTTTGATTACTGTCAGATAAGACTGGTGTTTGTTTTAGTTAATTTTATGTGGTAAATGTAAGGGAAGTCCTCAGAGACATTTAGTACAATGTAGCAATCTTAAATGTTTTCTTTTGTAAACTGCTGATCATATTTTCTTCATAACATACTTGTTATACCAGCACCAGAGACCCTTAAGCCATAGGCAGGTGATGTGTTGTTTTTTAAATTATGTAATCATTTCTAATAGCCTTATGAGTTTATCTGATCCCCAACAAACTTGTTAAATTGGCAAAAAAGGGTATAGATTTTACTCACCTTTACTTCAGGTGGTCACCAGGATTATTCCAGCTATGCACTGGGCCATTTGCACAGTAGGACAGGGGTTTTCTTTTCCAGGTTAAAGTATTTCCTGCCCAGTTTGTAGTTGTCCAAGGTTGTCAATATTCCACTTTGTGGAGGTGGTGATTGGTGCAGGAGAGCCTGATGAAGAAGTAGGCCTCAGTTTGGAAAAGACTCCTCACTTTAGGAGTGAGATAAAATCAAGGTAGTTAGTAAAGCAGTCAGCAATGAGCTGTGGGGGGGAGATAAGAGGACTTATTAGCTAGAAATGAGTACTGCCACCTACCCGGGTGCTAGTAATACAATGCCAGTCTTCCAGAGGAGGAAATGTCTAAAGTATTTATGGTATGGATTGTGTACCATCACTGAATGATCAACCAAGAGATTGCATAAGATCCAGCCAATACAGAGATTATTATTTGTTTCAAGAAACTCTGGTGCCCAAGCTATTTTGAGAGATTAGTTCTGTGTGTGTAATTCACACAAAAAATAGTTCAATTTAAGATTTTCTTACATCATTATCTATATCCTACCAAATATCTTGTTTGAATTTCAAGCCATGCCAATCTTGCTTTTTCAATCATTTATCTTGTTATACATTTTTGTTGTGCCAAGAAACATAATAATGCAATATTACTCTGTATTTTTCACTTCCATTTTTATGTTCAGGAAACTGTTTAAATAGTTTTATGAAAATAATTTGGTTCAGATGAGTGATAGAAAGTAATGTTACAGACCATAATTTATTTAGCAGACTATGAGAGGTTACTAGTGGGCTAATCTATATTTAGAAGAGGGAGCCAGCAAAAACTAAAAATATCTTACTGCCTAATGGAATTGAGTTGCTGTCAGGCATCAGCCTTTAAACCTTTTACTTTCTGGAGAACTTGTTTAGACTGATTTATTCTTCATCACTAAATGCAAGAGCTGGTTATTTTGAAATCCCATCTCATAAAATTTACAGTATTTTCAGTGATCTACAAGTAAGACACAACTACTAGCATTACAAACCTTAATAAGATGGTCTCTTTTTCTCTTATATTAATCCCAGTTTCTGAATGAGTTTTATTGCAGATCCAATAGGCTTGTGAGCATTGACATGACATTCAAAATTATTACAACACCCAATCACACAGCAACGGTGCATGATTGTCATCCTGTATGAATAAAGACTTACCATAGCTTTATGAGATAATTGATATTTGGGTAGCACAGATTTTTCCCAGGCTGTTAAAAAACAAGCTTGTACTAATAAAATTGTTATTATTAAGTACAATTTGTAGGTTCTTCAATGCTGTAGCGAGTGGTCTGGGCAATAAAATTGTAAAATTGCCTTCTAACCACAGGAGGTTCAATTGCATTTTGAAATGGTCTGCCTAAGGAAAACCAGAGGCTTGAACAAAATATAAACTTTATCTAATGCGTTAAGAAATTATTTAGTGCATTTTACTATCTATTCTAGACAGCTATACTATTCTCATTTTATGAGAATGAAACTCCTATACAATAATATCAGATACTTATGTTAACCAAGTTGCAATTAAATATAGTAACACAGTCCACAAGGGCCAATGTCCTTGCAAAGCCAACATTAGGAAAAACAAGGGGACATATATGAATATATATATATATATATGTATGCACATTGCTCATGTATATATGTACATGTCTTTCCAGCTGACACAAGGTCATCCATTCCGATTAGAAGAAAAGAGGTTCCGCCGTAATATTCGGAAGGGGTTTTTTACAGTGAGAGCTGTGAAGATGTGGAATCCTCTCACAGAATCAGTTGTACAGGCTGATACATTAGATAGCTTTAAGAAGGGGTTGGATGGATTTTTAGCAAGTGAGGGAATACAGGGTTATGGAAGATAGCTCATAGTACAAGTTTATCCAGGGTCTAGTCTGCCATTTTGGAGTCAGGAAGAATTTTTTCCCCCTCTGAGGCAAATTGGAGAGGCTTCAGATGGGTTTTTTTTTTACCTCGTCTGCATCAACTAGCAGTTAGACAGGTTAAAAAAAAAGTTAAAAGTTTGAACTTGATGGACAAGTGTCTTTTTTCAGCCTAACTTACTATGTTACTGTGTATATTGCACTTATGCTCATGATCCAGCTGTGCTCTTTACCTCCAGCTGGATAAAATATTGGATGAAATTAAGCCTTATCTACATTTAACCCCCTCTTACTTTCAACAACAGCTTATGCAAAGCCAGACACTCTAAAATGGACTAAAATTCAGTTGCCAACATATTCATTGTTCCTATCAATGCCATGGGGCTGACAAAACAAGCTTTCTCTATGCTATTGAATTAAGTAATTTTGGAGAGTCAAAACCCATCCCAAAATACTAGGCAGGGGGCTGGGTTTTTGAATGGTGCATATCTCCTTTGGAATTGTCATCATTGTGTAAACAAGTTGATTAATTTGATTTCATGCTGTCTGAGCTGTTTATTATCTATGAGTTGGATACATTAAGAATAAAGGTTTGGAAGATCACTATAGAAAGACATTAGCTCATTTTCATATACATCTTTACCAGCCATATTAGATCCTGTGACATTATCCTAGCATGACAAAAGATTTATGGCAACAGAGAGAATGGTTGTCCTTCAGTATCTTTATATTCTGCATTCAGGTACAGTAGTTTCTTCAGAAGGAAAAAAGGCTTCTCCTTTAGTAAACTGCAATTTTGTGTTATCTTTTGTGAGAACTACCCATTTTATTGAAAGCAATATCAGAAATCATTTAGCTTAGAAAAGCTGAAGAATCTTACAATAAGGTAATACTTTACAATGTCAAGATGTGACTATAATACGGTTTGGTACTTAAGTGTGTGTGCAGTAATAATAAGTGGTTTTTGTAACTAAGTAAACCAAAAAAAATTAGATTTGCATGTTATAAAATTCTTTGATTCAAATGATTCACAAATCTAGTAGATGATTAAAGAAGTCAATGGGGCATATCGATCAAAGAATGAAGTTAGAGAACACCACAGTTCACTAAAGTGAAATACCGCCTCTCTCTGTTCATTTCTATGGGATTTTTAAAGGTGTATTTATCATAGGGTGAAAGTGAAAGTTCACCGTTTAATAAATATGCCTTTAAAAATCCCATATCAATGAATGGAGAGATTTGGTATTTCACTCTAGTGGACCGTGGTTATCTCTAGCTTCACTCATTGATTAATATATCCCAATGTCTTTCTGAACCCTAATTATATGTTTCTGGACTTATATATGAAGGCATATCATTCTCTACAAGTGTGATATTTCCATATACTATTGGGGTTATTTAGTAAACCTCAAATTCAAGCATTTTGGGGTAAAAACTAAAATTTTTAGTGGAAAAAAAAAAACATTTTTGAGATTTATTATACCCCAATGCTGCAAAAAGCCTGAATCCGAAATCTAAGATTTGTCTAGGTCATGTATAAGTCAATGGGAGCTGTCTCTATGCCAGTTGGAAGGTATCATGGTTTGAGCTGGGTTTAGCCAAATAATTTAATAAATAAATAAAGCGTTTTTTAAGGATCTGATTTATTCAATGTAATTGTATTATTATAAGGCAAAATCGGGGGTTGTGAGTTTAGTCAAGCTTTTTTAACTTAAATTATGAGATAAATTAATTTAAATTTATTTAAATTTAATCAACCACAGTTAAGGCAAAACACAGAAAGGTAAGTTCTCAAAAAACCTCAACCGTCTGTACCTTGATATTTACAAATTTAAATATTGCCCTTTTACATGTCTTATCTTGAGTCACTATTTCATGATGGGCTCTGAGCTGCTTCAGAAATCACCTGACCAGAAATATTGCAGCTCTTAATGTAACAGGAAGAAGTGTGGCATGTTTACTAACATTGGAGATAAATATCTCCAGAGATCTCCGGAGATCTTGCCCATAGCAACAAAACAGAGTTTGTAGGTGACAAATTGCTGATTGGTTACCATGGGCAACATCTTCTTAGGAGATATGTATCTCCAATGTTAGTAAACATTCACCTTAGTCTGTTAATTGGCTCATGTAACCTAACATGTATGGTTTTTGTATGAGCACTGTGAATCACAGGTTCCCAAGGGGTGGCCCTTAGTTCTGAAAATGGAAATGTTCTATTTAAAATTACCCAATGGCACATACTAGGAAAAAGTTTAATTTTATAAAAATAGTTTATTTACACAAAGCAGGGTTTTACATTTGAGCTGTTTTATGCAATTTTTTAGTTTAGGATTGTTCTAGTTGATGCTTCAATACATTTGAAAAAATGGGCATGTTCTTCAAGCAATCTTATGGATAGGTTAGAGAACTGTGCACCATACACATAACTGAGTTAATTCAGGCTTCAAATACAAACATCTCATACTGGAAGGATACATAAACATCTGTGCATATTGCATTATGAATATTTCATACTCTTTCTACCTTAAAAGTTTGTTTACCTGAACCTTTAGTGCCCCTTTAACACATTCTTTGCATACATTTTGACTATATGAAAGAACAAATTACCATGCCATTTATGATAAATATATTCTGCTGCATTTCTGTTTGCTCTGTGTATATTCTCCTGCTTGGCAATTTAACTGCCATACTGTCCCAAATGCATTTTTCAAATAATGTGTTTTAGATTCGGGATATTATATAGTGTTCCAGGTAATTGCTTTGAGATAAAATGTAGTATATTAAGTGTATTTTTTCATACAACACCAGTCTAAGAACTAAGTTATTATCTTATCTTGAGGAATAGTATAAAAATAATCCTCACAAAATATAGCTTATTCATCATTCATAGTATTTTACCTTTATAGGATACACACAACATTATAAAACATATTCTATACTGCAATCATTGTATTCTATAAACTCTAAAATTATTGTACTTTATTAGTCCTTTTCAAATAACTAAATGAGTTAAGGGTCATGCTCATATACTGACATAATATTATAGATTTCTGTGTTGGTTCCATGCTGTATTTATATGTAAAGCTAAGTTTAGCTGCCTTCACTGGCTACTTTGTGTAGCTTGGGTTACATAAGACTCTTGTCAATCAGATGTGCCCTCACAGTAGTTAGAGGAAGAGATTCAACACTAGTATACACTTGTGACTGGACTAGGTGCCTTAAACAAATGCAGATGCATTTCATTAAGGTTTTAAATGTCAAACAGGCATTATCAACAGCCTCATGTATAACTCATCAGTAAACTCATCCTTCACATGTGAACTTCAAGGGATTCTAAGTACTCAAGCCCTTATGTATACAACTCGGGGTACTAACTCACTGCAGTCCTATGTGGAGATTTAGCCTACTGTATTGTCTTAACCTAAATTATATTTTGCTTCTAGAGTGACTAAACCTGAGGGGGTCAGATTCACTAAAGGTTACATTTTCGCCAAAGAATGATCCGCCACATTTTGTGCCATTTCAGCAGAAACACATTTGTAAACAAGTACACTAATTCACTACAATGCAAAGTTGCATCTCAGCAGCTGAACACTGGTGAAGTTTTGCTAGTGTGAATTCATCAACGCGGCCATTTCATAGCGATCTTTCCCTAGCGTTCACTTCTGCTGAGTGAATTTTGTTAGTACTCCTATGCTTAGGTTTATTTGAATTGGGTGGGTACATATAGTTCATATGGACATCTTTATTAGAGATGATGATGCAGATGCTTGGCCACTTTTTATTACAAATGTCCAAGGAAGCAAACTCAAGACAAAAGGTATCCTCTGATGCCATACATGAGCCCACCATAAAACAAATGTGGCATGCCCTTCATATGGTTAGGAAAAATGTTAACATAAAAATCTTTAATAGTTAGGATTTTTTAAGGCAATCCAGTTGTTTACAACTTTTATGAATTTCTGACATACAGGATATGATGTTACTGACATACGATTGAGGAGGATGTAGCTTCATCAGTTTGCCAGGTCTAAGGTGGTGAAGGAAAGTCACACTTCAGTGAATTGACACTTAAAAGTAACAATTACAGATGCAGTCACTTTGGATGGTGAGTTTAATGCGTCGCGACTTAACTCATTTATCTCATTTATCCCACTTATCACAGAATATTGTGTCACAGCATCCCATCCAATTAAAGAGTTCACCATTGAAAACAATGGAGCTTTGGTATGCTAATGAAAAGGTTAAATGCATTAAATGAGTTAAGATAACTTTAGATAACACAGTTTCTTCAATTAATGCTGAGTCACGACGCATTTAACTTACAAATCCAAGTGACTCTATCTGTATTCGCCTGAGTAAAATTGTTCCTGTTAGTAAATTGGCGATATCCCTGGGGATGAGATTTATGGCGAATTTTCACTAGCGATAGCTACTTTGCCCTTTAGTAAATCTGCTCTGAGGGCTCATTTGCAAGTGCAGTTGCGGTCGCACAAATTTACCCCAGTTAGTTCCCATAAAATCCCCATTCATTAAAGGTACTTGTATCAAAATGTGCTCCTTGAAATTCTGTACAGTTGCTACTGAAGCCGCTGCCTTTATGTTCTGAACCGAGCACTGCTGCAGGTGTTGATGCAGTAGCTTCAGGGTTCTATCATTGGCCTATGTCTAAAGAATATTGCGCACATGTTACTCGCATGCTGAATACCAGAAATGACGGCAACCAGACTTAAAAAAAATTAGGACTAATTGAGTCTGATTTGTGACAAAGCAAAAATGTAACAATGCATATTTTTATATTAATCATCTATCCTTTCTCATCTTCCCGCTTGTGCAGGTTGCATTTACTTACAGTTCTCTGTCCTTACCACCTGCCCCATGGTAGGCAGTAAGTATGGGTCTGTGTTGATCCCACCCTCAATCTGATCACAGAACCTTGTCACAAGTGCTTTGAGAATGAGCAGTAACATGCACAATTTTGCACTTACGGCACAGGTGTGATAAATTACCCCCCCCTTAGAATATTAAGCAGGTTAATTAGTTTGCTGGACAGTCCCAGGTAAAACTAAACTGGTATAAACAACCTTTAAAATGACATCATATAGCCAAAACAGGCTTTCATTTTGCACTCCAGATGTCTCCTTTAAGCATAATTAAAAATTTTTATGTAAAAAAAAAAAGAGGTTTCAGAATAACATTACAGCCAGTTAAATGCAATGGTACACTATATAAAATCGCATGTACAAATATGCACCTAACCAAGATAAAAACATTGTATAGGAAATAGAAAAAGCATTTGGAAAATCAGTAAACAATTAAAATGACTAAACACTTATTGGGGTTTGCCAACAATGCTAGCAATCAGCATAAGACTGAGGCGTATAAAAATATTACTCCAAAAATGGTAATGGTATTTCTAAAGCCAGGAGGTTGTAATTACATATGAATTAACACCACATGCATTAAATTGCAGAAATGTATAACATTTATACAAAAGTGTTAGAAGGGTTTGCATTGCTTTTTATGCCCAACTAACAGATAAAATGATTTTAAACCTATAGCATACCACAATAATGTCAATGGTACCAAATGAAGCCCCAAAGAAATGCTGATATAAAAAGTATTGTCAGATTACTTGTAAAAAGCTACAGCACTCAAACAAAGTATTTTACCCTTTCTGTTCTTAAGATTACACCTTTTTTTAATGCCACAGTTTTAAGCTACATATCTTTACTAATCAACTATAGTTTACATGACGTACCTTGATGTTAAAAATGGCAATGCAAATTGAATTCTAGTGGCACTTTTTGCTCAGCTTTCTAAATATGGCCCCAAATGAGGAGACCTGTGGGCAGAGATAACAGAAGAATTTAATCCAAGTTGGAGATTAGAGATAATATCACTAAAGCAGAAGAATGATCATAAAAAATTAGATTGGAGGTTGTATGCGTTGGGGCTTTGTGAGATAACAGAATCACAAGAGCAGATAACTGGAGAAAGAAGGGAAGCCTAGTATAAGGAAGTTTAGAGGATAGCAGAAGATTGGAAACTAAGCAAAAAAAGAGAATGGAAAGTTGCACCGAGAGCATCAGATAAGGAAATTGAATATCAAAAAGATGTGCAAAGATTCTCAAGGTAATTTCTTGCTCTGTATTTCAAGAGTAGATAGCTTAGTCCAGAGCTGCAGATTAACAATGAATCCTAGAGGAGATCTGGTCCAGAGGTCAAATTCAAGTACAGATAAAATTGCTGACAGTCTTGGCACTTGTAAAGCATAGTACTGCAGTATATAATGTAGCAGCCTTTATATAATATAGCAAGAGCAATTTTTATATATTGAAGATGAGAAGAGGTGAAACTACAGATAATGGTAGAAAAAAAAAACATAAAGGAACTCCAAAGGTGGGATTGGCCAAGAAACTACAAGGAAGCTGCAAAATAAACTGTTGAAATCTAACCCTGTAAATCTTAACAGTATGTTTATTAGCATTGTTTCTAGCTTATGCAGAGAAAAGGGGTAGGCACAATTGCAAAAACATTTTAAGAGCACAGTTCTGAGCCCACTGGTGGACCTAGCGCTTGCACTGTAAATTAACCCAATTAGTTTTAAGTGTTGCAAAAGCCTCTAACTGTAACACAAACCAATAAAGCCATATATTTTTAGAAAGCAGAGATTCTGAAGAATAGGGTAAGAACTGATTTAGATATGGGTAGCTATGTCTTTCTCTTCAAAACTACTAAACTACAAATCTTTGCTAAAGTTTTTGGCTTTAAAGATGAACTAAAGCTTAACTAAAGAAGTAGGCTAGAAATGTTGTACATTATGTTTTGAGCTTCTGTACCAGCCCAAGGCAACCACAGTCCTTTAGCAGGGAAGATCTGTCTCCAAAGATGACCCATTAGCCCCCATCTTCTTTTCTGCTGATTCACTGCACACGCTCTGTGATGCTTTCACTTACTGACCTTAGGGACCCACTCACAATATATAGTACACATAGGGGCAGATTTATCAAGGGTCGAATTTCGAAGTGAAAAAACTTTGAAAGTCAACAATGGAATTTTGAATTCGAATTGATTTTTTCAATAGGTCCGTTTTTTATTGAAATGAAATTGTGGGTAGTGATGGGCGAATTTATTCGCCAGGGGCAAATTCGCGGCGAATTCCCGCGATTCGCCGCTGGTGAATAAATTCGCGAAACGACCCGAAAAATTCGCCGCCAAAAATTCGCCGCGTCAAAACGAGTCGCGCGTCGTTTTTGACGCGACGCGCCGTCAAAAACGACGCGGCGTGCGTCAAAAACGACGCGACGCGCGTCAAAAACGACGCGCGACTCGTTTCGCCAAATGGCGAAAAATTCGCGAATTTCTCTGGAAATTCGTGAATTTTTCGGCGAAGCAAAACGCGGCCGTTTCGCCCATCACTAATTGTGGGAATTGTTAAATTCGAACGATTACAATGATTTCCTTAAAATTTAGATTTTTCAAAAATTTCAAAAACAACTCCCTTCCAGCATCTCGACTGGACAGAATCTTTGGTGGAATGGTAAACATCATAAATATGAATACCATTTAAATGAAATACAGAGCACCAAGGGAGGCTTACTGTCAGCGGGGGCCTGTGGCACCCGCAGGGGGGTGTAGTCAGGATCAAGGAGGAAGTCCTTTTCCAGTGAGTCCAGGCAAAGTACAGTTCAAGGAAAATCCAATAGAGAGGTCAAGTCCAGGCAAGGGTTCAAGATGGCAGGCAGCAAGGTTCAGGGTCAGGAAACAGGCAGAGATCAATAACAGGTATAACAGGCAAGCAGGGAGACCCAGGAACACAATATAATATTGAGCTATACTCGGGCATCAAACCCGGGTCTCCAGCGTCCTTTTAAGTTTGAATTTGGCGCCACAGTGCGTGACGTCATCGCGCTGGCGTCCTTGCGCCCACGTGTAGTCCTGGGCGCCGCCATCTTGGATTCCACACCACCGCGCCGGGACCGCCGGACTCCAGTTAAAGAGCGCCGAGCGCTCACGACACTTACATCCTAATTTAAAACCATAGAAGTTTATTCAGCATTGTTAAAATAATCAAACAGCGTGCCCTTATACATTATAGGCTGCCTGCTCAACGCGTTTCATGGTTTCCCACCACTTGATCAGAAGCCTTCTGTTGAATAAACAATGCTGAATAAACTTCTACGGTTTTAAATAAGGATGTAAGCCTCCCTTCATGCTCCATATTTCATTGAAAAAGTATCCGCATTGCCCGGAGGGGATCGCGGTCCATGTGCAGCACACGGGATTGAACAAGATCAGTAAGTGCTCCCACTGTTTTTCTTTTTGTCTGATCATAAATATGAATGCCATGGGTAATCAGAATGCTTTGATATGCATATAATTACTCATTGTCACGGTCGGCACCCAATACCAGAACAGATACCAAGCACCCTGGTCTCGGCTTGGCTTTGGGAGAAGCCCTCAGCTTACTCAGATGCCACCTGGACTTAATGAGAGGTGCAAAAAAAAGTTCTGGCAAGCAAAGGGGCTCGACTGCTAGCAAGAGTCTTAAGGCTGAGGGTCACAGTACAAAAGTCATAGTCGGAACAGGTCGAGGCAGGCAGAGAGTCAGGCAGGCAAGGGTCAAACCAGGAAGTCAATCAGGAGGGATAATCAGAATCAGCGTCGATAAACAGGCAAGGGTCAGGAAACAGAAGTTAGAATGGTCGAATAGCCAGGCAGGGTCAATACACAGAATCAGAATCAAGGAACAAGCAGGAAAAAGCACCAGGTATAAACCACATAAATTACGGACAACGAATTCGGATACCAAGCTCCCTTAAATAATGTTTACATTTCGCGCCAAGTTGTGCGCTGACATCATCACGCCAGCGCGTCCACATAAATGGAACAAGACGTGGACCTTAGGAACTACAGGCAGCAGAGGAGGAACACCGCGGAGGCGTCCCCTCCGCACTTCTAGACCACCAGTGTGAGTTTTTGTGGTATGTACAGCCTGCCCTAAGATGCAGATTTATGATTTATCGAGGATCATGGCCAGGAAATCAAAGCAGTTGATTCTGAGCTAATTGTATTTTTTCCCACAAAAAATAAAAATCTCACCAGGTTTTAAATTGGAAAACATTTAATTTTTTGCAAAAAACAGTTGCATTAGTGTAACTTTAGTGTAACTTTCTGTTGTGGCTATTATTATAAACCACTAAAGGATTTACTGTCTTATCTAGGCTGGCACTAATTCCAGGGTTCCCTTGCATCAATGTAAATGCCTGCACATTATTCATCAGTGCAGAAAGAATGGGCTCATTTCTAGTGATGGGCGAATTTATTTGCCAGGGGCAAATCTGGCGCTGGCGGAAAAACGAGTGGCGCGTCGTTTTTGATGCGATGCACCGAAGACGACGCAACGCACGTCGAATTTGACGCAACGCGCATCAAAAGCATGCCGCGACTCGTTTCGCAAATTTTTCGCCAATTCCCGAATTTCTCTGGAAATTCGCAAATTTTTCGGCGAAGCAAAACTGGGGAGATTCGCCCATCACTACTCATTTCCACTTGCGGCATATTGCAAAGCAATATATATGGATGGAAGTTCCATTTTGCACAGGGTCAATTCACACTCAACTCTTCATTCATTTTAGCCTTTCTTCCTGTATTATATATGCTACAAAATTCACTAACTATAAGGTAACCCACAAAACTGTACTTTTGAATGGATAGGTTCTGCAGAATTGAATGAATAGATATTATTCTGTACTCAAAACTAGATGAAAATATTTGCTAAATGTAATAGTTACTCCATTTCCAAAATTAACTCTAAATCACTTTCAGCCATATACAGTAATACAGTACATAATAGAAAAGAAATCTTTATCTATTAAAGGTTATGCATACCACAAGGAATGATACATGAACAAAATACTCAACTTGCTAGACACAATGGGTGTCATTCACTAATATAGGTTTTACATTGCAATGGTACAGTTGCCCATAGTAATTAATTATGAATTATATTTGATCACTCTACTGCAAATTCTAAAATGGCAGTCAAGACCAGTTATATACCATGGCAGTGGTGCATCTTTCTTAGTCAATTTACCCTTCTGTACAACAGGAAAAAATAACAGTACCAGATACAGTATGTGGCCCCCACTCTACTCACTTTCATGACAATCCCTTGGCAGGGTCAGGACTAGGGAGAAGTTGTGAGGTGTTTAAATGCAATTACTGGTGGTAAAGTTCAGGGCAGATAGAAATGTGCAGCTTAGGATATATGGCTCCGGGACTGTTCACAGCACCAGTTTAATATTGCAAAAAAAGTTAAATTGCAAATATATGCATACATAGTGCACCATTACTCCAACTATACTTGCTACAACTATACTTGCACTTTTTGTAACATCGGTGTATGCTGCTTTCCAAATGCCAAAGGAGCCAATTGTTCATAAAACAATTCCCGCTGCAGCACTCAGAAATGGTGTTAAAATGTGATTTAAAAAAAATTTTTTAAGGCACTAATAATTTCAGATTTTCACTATTTTGGAGTGCTTCAGGGTGAATTCTTCTATGAACATAATGAATAGTAAAGGAGGGAGATGCGAATCATTTCCCATTTATCAAGCTTAATTTTAAAGGCCTAGGCTTTACATTTAACAGCAATTACTATATGGTGGCTTTATGGCCATGGAGTAGTTGCAAAACTGGAAAACTGGTAAATCTACTACTGTATGTTGGGGAGCTAGCTTACTATGAAATAATGTTACTTTAATGTAAAGAATTAATAGAAAAGATAATATACGGTATTTATTCTACTTTTATATATTATTATTGTAGAATCAATTGTATTAGGTAATCAGTTGCTGCTGAACTACAGCAAAAAAACATATTTTCAGGAGTTAAAGCATGCTGATGTCAAGCAACATCTGGGATAATTCTTCAAACAATATTTTGTTCATAAGAAATTTATTAGATTTATTAAGCACAATGTTTCCATTGCTTTTTCACGTCTGGCCTTGTGATATTTTATTAAACTGCAATGATAAAAATCTGAATCACAATGATACTTTACAGCAATATGTATGACATAGTGCTGGTGTGATCTATTTAATCTGTAATGAAGTTTGGGCCACCTATTTTGAAGAACTCTGGGAGAGCAACGCTGGAGAATAATCTTTTTTAAATAACTTTTTCTGATATTTAACTTACCAGATATTTCTTAATTCTGTGTTTTAATACACATATGCATTCTTCTTTACCCATTGCATTTGTCTGAGTGTTCTAGCAAATCTTCTCCAGCTAAAATGCAATTACATATTGCATTCTAATATAATTAAGATAAAGTAGTAACCATGCATACACTAAAGACGGTCTATACATTTTGACATTAATAACATTTTTTTGTGCAGGAGATTTCTATGCGGCATTATGACTTTTGAGGTGATAGTCCTTGACTTTTCTCATATAAAAGGACTGTGGGAAACCCGTGTGAAGAAGTATAAAGAAAGAAGCAAGAAAGAAGAAGAAAGGATACAGACAAGCGCCTTGCAGAAGTGAGTCTCTTTGCATTATTAAATGTAAATGCATCGTAAAATATAAATGGAATATTATTCTAACATCAGATGTAATTGGATTAAGGAAATGAAAAATATTCGGTAATTTTACCTTTGCCTTTTAAAGTAAATTGAATAGATATAGTTAGTTAAACCTTGAACTCTTCTGTTCCAGTCAATTTTATTCTCGTTGATCCATCTTTACTCCCTGAAGTCCCTCATTTTCTTTTATTATTTTTCAATGCTTAGAAATGAAAATATATAAAAATGTAAACAAACATACTTTATAATTTAAGAACTGCAGGAAGTCGGAAAATGGTAAGGGCATAACTTGTATCTATTCACAAATCATACCAAGTCTGGATATACCAATTTCTTGTCTCTGCACAGTACTAAAGTTATAAAACAGTAATATAGCAGTATAACAGTAATCCACATTTTATTACCACTAGGGGTAGAATTTTGTGACTGTCTACAGCTAATGGGAGTTAAAAGAAGTGTTCACCTTAAAATAAACTTTAGAATGTTGCAAGTAATTTTATTCTCTGACAATTCACAAAAGATTATTTATGTTTGTGATTTTTAAAGTAATGCTTTCATTGCTTTTTTTGGTTTTCTTTGCTATTTAAGCAGCTCAGTGACAATTAGAGCATGCAACCACAATCAGAGCATGCAACCACAAATAACAGTATGCCCATCAAGCTTCATTATTGGCTAGGCAGTATAACAAATACCATCAACATCTGCTTCCACTATCCATGTTTAAGATTTGGAAAAAGTTTAGAGTGAAATTAGAAGAACTTTTTTCTGCTGAAGTTAACTGACTAAAGAGCAGATTTACCAAGGGTCGAATTTATTTATTTTTTGTGGTCAAAACTGTCAAATTTGACTAGGAATCACTCATATTTGATTCAAGTTTTTATAAAAATTTAAATTCGATTTTCGAATTGGCCCTTTCAGAATTCAAATTTGACTATTTTCCACCTAAAACCTGCCGAATTGCTGTTTAAGTCAATGGGAGAGGTCCAGGGATCAATCTGGAGATGTTTGCAGCCTTCCTAAAATATTCTCCAAAAAAACTCAAATCGAGGTTAATCTAATTCGATTCAAATTTTCTGGCCGCTTCAATTCATCTGAGTTTGAAAAATTAAATTTGAATAATACATTTTGATCAGTCAAATTTCAAATTTATTTGACTTTAGGGGAGTTTTAAAAAACTTTCACAAATTCAAATTCGACCTTTGATTAATGTGCCTCTAAGAGTACAAAAAGAACAAGTTATCTGTTGATAATATGCAAAGGCTTAACTTTTCAACATCTCTTCTCCATTGGTACTGTATATGCATCCATAATTGCATGTTCCCATCTGTGTAGCTTAACTGAATTTATACATATGTATATACAGTATATATATTCTATGGTCGAATTTTGAAGTTTTTTCACTTCCAAATTCGACCATTAGTAAATGTGCCCCTTTTAGTTTTTTTTAATTATTTAAATTTCCTGAATTTCAAGAGTTATTTGGTTGCTATGGTCCACTTTACCTTAGTAACCAGCTAGTAATTTGCAGAGACTGGAAGACAAATAGGAAAAGTAGATCTGAATACAAAATATAATTAATAAAAAGTAACAATACCATTGGTGCCCACTGGGCTGATGGTCAATGACCTCCATATGAAGGGGTTATTTAGGGGTTATTTATTTAGATTCTAGTTGTGTTTTCCACAAATTTGAGTTTTCAAGTACTTTTTTTGGTCAAAACCTCACATTTTTGTGTTAAAGAAAAACTTGAATATATTTATTATACCCTGAGCCTGGAAATATCTTGAATCCAAAAATACACCATCTAAAACCTGTTGAGATCATGTAGGATTCAATGCCAGAAGTCCCTTAAACCATTTAAAGATGTTAATAGAATGCATGATGCTTGAGGGTTTAAGGAGGGTTTTGCCTGAAAACTCAAATAATTTGAATTTGAATTTCAAGTCCATTTTTGATCAAAAAAAGCTAAAAAAAATTAGCTGGTTGAATTTCGAAGTTTTTTCGAATTTACTACGGTTTGAATTGATTCAAAGTGAAAATTTTATTCAAATTCGAATTTAAAAATTAGAAATTCAAATTTATTTTTGTCTCATTCGACTATCAAATAGCCCAAAATTTGATTAGAATTTGGCAAATTTGAAAATTTGAATTCAAATTCAAAGTACTAGTCCTTTAAAGCAATTCAGAAGATAAAACCTACCGAATTGCTATATATCCCTTTGGGAAGCTCCCATAGGATTTTTACACTTTTTTTGTTCGAATGTAAAAAAATTTGATCGAATGGTTATAATCATTTGAATCTTTTTTTAAATTTAAGAATGTTTCAGGCATTCAAAAGGGTGCTAATTGATATTGGCATGAATAACTTGATAACATGAGTTGGGTGACTGGGCAGGTGTCACATCTCTACACTAGCATCTTAAAGACAGAATATAAAACTTTAAAATAAAAAAATATATAAAATGTTCCATCCTCTCTGTTATTTTTCAGGATAAAGCAAGAATGGAGCTTTATGCTGGAATGCAGGAATAACGGAATACCACAAACAGTGTACTTAAAGAATGGTTTTGTAGATCCTGATTTAAAGATCTTGGAGAAAATTGAAAGGAAATCCCACATTGGCAGTAAGGAGAAACCTGAGAAAGACAATTTTGTTTTTAAGCTTTATGGAGAGCACTGGGAGGTAAGTCAGACATATCTAATCAATGTATATATGCATGGGTGAATGGAATTAAAGTTCCTTTAAGGTTAAAAGAATATTTTAAGTTTGTGTGTCTTAATATAAAAATGTAAAGTATGTTTTGACAGTTTTCTCCTTCCATTATTTTTCTTCCATTATTATTTTTGTGCATCTGTGCGCAGTGGTCAACATGCCTGCCTTGCAGAACTGGGGACCACACTGCTTAGCATTTTCCACATGTCTATGTGGGATCCTCAGGTGCTTCAGTTTTCTTGTGCACTTTAAAAATCTAACGGCAGATTAATTGGATACAAATTAAGCTGACCATAGTGTTTATGTGGGAATGACAAAGGTATCTTAGATTATAATTTCACTGGGGCATGGGCCCTTGGTGCCATATAAATAATCATTATACTAACCATGTTACTAATATTGCATATTTGGTAAACTCGAGCAGTCCTCTATTTATTTACACACATATTTTAAATGCATTTGTGTATATATAATATTCTCCAGCAGTGAGTAAGTACTGTATGTCAGTATGAGAAAGGAATTTTCCGACCTCCCCTACTAGGTAATTATATACTTTATATAGGTGTATGTATATATTGCTGTGGTATAACACTGTACAGCAAACAGCAGGAAAATAACCTTATATTTATGTCTACTAGAGGTGTTAGTTTCTGTCTGCATAGGAGAAATTAATTGTAAAGTCCATTGTGACCCCATGTATGCAATCCCTTTGATTTCCAGTTGCTGTGGCCATTCTGAAGAACCACACATTGCCTAGCTGTTTATTATCCCATTATTTCATTTGAATGAAACCCAGAATCTGTGTTGTTGGCACTTTATAGCTTTTTCCCACAACGTAGATTTAGCAGTGTTGGCAGGGTTAAGTATGATACATTCAAGCAAGTGAGCAGCACTATATTAATTATGATTTTGGCCATAATACTATCTGCAAGGAGTTTGGCTGTTTTCCCCATGTCTCATTGGGTTTCCTTCCACACTTTAAAGGGAAACTGTCATGGGAAAACATGTTTTTTTTTTAAACACATCAGTTAATAGTGCTGCTCCAGTAGACTTCTTCACTGAAATCCATTTCTCAAAAGAGCAAACAGATTTTTTACATTCAGTTTTGAAATCTGAAATGGGGCTAGCCATTTTGTCTATTTCCCAGCTGCCCCGGTCATGTGACTTGTGCCAGCACTTTAGGAGGGAACTGCTGTCTGGCAGGCTGTTGTTTTCCTTCTCAATGTAACTGAATAGTACGCAGTAGGACATGGGTTTTACTATTGAGTGCTGTTCTTAGATCTACCAGGCAGCTGTTATCTTGTGTTAGGGAACTGTTACCTGGTTACCTTCTCATTGTTCTTTTGTTAGGCTGCTGGGTGAAAGGGAGGGGGTGATATCACTCCAACTTGCAGTACAGCAGTAAAGAGTGATTGAAGTTTATCAGAGCACAAGTCACATGACTTGGGGCAGCTGGGAAATTGACAATATGTCTAGCCCCATGTCAGATTTCAAAATGAAATATAAAAAAATCTGTTTGCTCTTTTGAGAAATGGATTTCAATGCAAAATTTTTCTGGAACAGCACTATTAACTGATGCATTTTGAAAAAAAACAGGATCCCTTTAAGAACCTACAGCAAGGGTTTGACAAGAGTGTGCCAGGCTCACTGCCATCAAAACCTTCAAAGGGCCCTGCGTGCATCCTCCCACGTTTTCATGCCCCCCTCCACCACCACATGGTCACACAGGCACAAGCACGTCATTTAAAAGAAGAAGAACTGTAGGGAGGGGCATTTGAACCCTATAAAGGAAGATGAACCCGCTGTCTACCGTCTACCCCCCCCACGACTGTGATTTCTGCTTCCTCTATAGTTACGCCACCGACTTACAGGAAGGTTAAATGGCTCTTGGGTAAACTGACATTGTTGGTTGTAAATATTATAGGGACCTAAGCACTACTAGAGCCAGAACTGATATTAATAAGCAATCTCTGTTAAGGTGCACATGATGTGTAAGCACCACATCAATTAAGGATTATTTTAATCCTATATAATAAAGTTCAAGTGTCTCTGCGTCCAGTCCCTGTGTCTGTGGAATTGCGCTACTGCGCATGTGCCCCACGGACAGCCAGTGCGAAGCATCTAACGCTAGCGCAAATTCGCCAGCGTGACGACTCTGGCGAATTTACGCTAGCGAAGTAGATAGAATACAATAGATAGGAGGTTGAAAAAAAAAATTGAAAATTTTTCTATTTTTTTTTTCAACCTCCTATCTATTGTATTGCTCTAGCATAAGTGCTAACGAACAGCAAAAAGTTGATCTTAGTGAATTTGCGTAATTACGATCCTTCGCCAGTGCGCAACTTCGCCTGGCGTAAGGGTGCGAAGTTGCGCAAGTCTATCTACTTCGCTAGCGTAAATTCGCCAGAGACGGTGTTCGTGAATTTGCGATTACGATTTGATGCCACGCTGGCGAATTTGCGCTAGCGTTAGACGCTTCGCGCTGGCTGTCTGTGGGGCACATGCGCAGTAACGCAATCCCACGGACACAGGGACTGGACGCAGAGACACTTGAACTTTATCATATAGGATTCGCGCCGTATGCAAATTAGGCTTCGCTAGCGAAATTGCGCTATGCCTAGCGAAGTAACACTAGCGTAAATACGGTACCGTTCGCCGACCAGAGCGTAAATTCGCACTTTAGTGAATTTGCGTAGCGCAGGCGAAAATTCGCCTGGTGAAGTGCGGCGAACTCTCGCGAAGCCTGCGCTGGCGATTTTTCGGATCTTAGTGAATGTCCCACTTGGAGCGCAGAGACTTCCGTTAGTGGTTTATAATCTGCTGCCTTCGATCTATGGAAAGACCGGTGCTACATAACGGTGTGCCGCTCCTCTGCTCACCGCTACACCGCCAGCTGTACACATGCCCAAGCACCATGTGACAGAGGAGCAGCTCGAGCTGTGGGATGTGTGACCCGGGAAGTCCGCGGCGCAGTCAGTAAAGGTAAATGGGGGGTCGGGGTAGAGATAGACTTCCACCAGCTCCTCACAGAGCATCTTGCCTCTTTATTTATTGCCTAAAAGCCCAGCCCTCACAGGAGAGCCACAGCCAATCCCAGTGCGCTGCCCCGCCCCTCTTTGTTGTGCTGCACAATGGCAGAGGGATAGAGCGTTGCTGGCTGGCGGGTGACAGAGGAGCAGCTACTGTCTGGCCTCCCATAGCTGTGAAAGTACCTCCCGCTCTCTGACTCACTCAACTCCGCCTACAGGACGCCAAGGAAAAAATATGATTGGCAGAAAATGGGCATGCGCACATGAAGCGCGAATGATCAAGAGGCGGGGGTGGTGCCAACTGTTCCTATCTTTAATCTCGCATTGTTAGAAGCGAGACCCACTCACTCAGCGCATGTCCCCGACGTTGCTACGGCAACAGGGATGCTGAGCTGACAAAGTCAGTCGGCTCTTTTTCTAAAAGTAACATTGAGGCAGAGTCGCCTCTGAAATTCTGTAGGACAAACATTTTTTTGTGGAAAAAAAAACACTGGTGTGATCTATACCATAAACAAACATTGCCCAAACTCTTTAGGAAGCAGTAGTATTTTTAAAACTACTGAGAAGCACTCTAGGTGTCCACCATGGTTGCCCACTTTTTTTTGGACTGGAACAAGTCTGCTTTTATAAATGTTTGACTATATATGTTCTAGCGCCCGTTAATTTAACGGGCTTAATGTCTAGTGATAATATAAACTGGGAAAAGTTTATTTGTAGTCTTTATTTATTATATGGATGTGCAGCCTATAATAGTCAAAGAAACATATTTCACTATATGTTTGTATATATATATATATATATATATATATATATATATATATAATATTCATCATATTATCATTGATATATACATTGATATATATCTGTATATATATATATATATATATATATATATATATTGTATATATGTGTGTGTTACGCATATTCTTGGAGCTACATTATAACACTGACGGGATTCAGCACTTGGGGTATTGCTATGCTTTGGGACCTTGATTTTCCAAGCAGTAAAATCTTTAATTGAGGCAGGAAAGTGCTGGGTTACTTTCATTTTACGGTTCCATTAAGAGAAAAATGTCAGCCTGTACAAATCACTTTAAAAATTGCTATAACAGGATTGCACAGAAATGATGTTGCTGCTTGGGGAATAATTTTACACTTACCATTCTGAGAGACATGACTCAAGCTTGGTGACTCAATGTACAAATGCCATATCTGCCAGATAACTCCAGGTCACGAGTGTCATAATGATGAAGGATAGTCTTACTTCACATCTGACTTCATTAGCTACTAACAGAATGGCAGACTGGAATACAAATCCAGGGCATTGCTATTATCACATTGTTGACACTGAGTTGGCTGAGAGGCAAAAATACTATGAGTTTCACTTTAGTTGTAAGATTTATACTATATAAAAAACAGTAGGGAAGACAGAAAAAGAGATTGCAAGTTAAGTGTTGGAGACTGCTGTGTATTCTCTGTAATGTTTATATTCTACGGCTGATAAAACAGTTAAACCTCATTTTAATTAATGTCCCCTGACTCCTTCCATTGCTTTACTCCTTGAGATATTTCCATATTTGTTCAGACTGATGCAGAGAAAAAAAAATATTCTTGTATTTTCTCAGTTTCTTGCTAACAACAGGCTTCAAGACTGACCAAATCAATGCAGACACCAACACTTATGCCCCAAAGAAAAACCTTTAAAATCCGCATTGCACTTCCCATCAGCTAAGCCAAAAGTTCACTTTACCTTTCTGATAGTTGCAAAATCTTTGACAGTCTAACAATCCCAGTTGAAAACTGTACACTGCCTTGGCATAATAAAAATGTATTCCTAACCTCCGTCAAGGCTCTGTACTTGTTTCTATGCACATTTTCCAGATACAAGTTTAATTAAATAGTTCTAGAACACCACCATTAGGTAGATAGATAGCATAAATGTATATGTTCTTTCTATCTCAATTATATTTCAATATTACTTTCTTTTTTAAACAAGTTTCTTAAAAACTCTTGATGACAACAACACTATTACATTTTTCTCATGTCATTCTCTTTATATTAGGGGGCACATTTACTAAGGGGCAGATTTACTAAGGGTTGGAGTGAAAAATTCGAATTTCGAAGTAATTTTTGGCTACTTTGACTATCGAATAGGCCAAAATTAGTTTTGAATTAAAAAAAATTTAATTGAATTTTAAAATTCGACCATTCAAAAATCAAAGTACTGTCTCTTTCATAAATTTGAATTCAACACTTTGCCACCTTAAAGCTGCCAAATTGCTATTTTAGCCTATGGGGAACCTCCTGGAATCTTTGAAAATCAAATTTTTCTGACCAAAATTGTTTGAATCGTTCAGTTCGAATGATGCATTCGAACAATTCAAATGATTTTTATTCGAACAAAAATGGACCTATTCAAAAAAAGTAAATCGCAAAAACACAAAAAATCGGTCAATTTGAACGGTTTTCAAAAGAATTTGATTTCCAAAAATTTTCAAAAACACTCCTTAAAGGTTATAGGAGGTCCTACATAGGCTAAAATAGCAATTCACCAGATTTAAGGTGGTGAAGGGTCGAATTAGAAATTTTTAAAGAGACAGTACTTCGATTTTCAAATGGTCGCATTTTAAAATTCTAAATTAGTGATGGGTGAATCTGGGGCATTTCGCTTCACTGATTTTTTTGCAAATTTCATGAGAAAAGGTGAAAACCCCTAGGTAGATTCATACTTAACTTTGCTGACTTTGAAGCAATGTTGGAATATTTTGCAAGGTGAGCCCTGTGACCTGTTTTTAAATAGGCTTCTTGTGATTTATCTTACTTCCTGGAAATTTTATCACAATGGTGAACCTATTTACCCACTATTGCTGTGCATAACACACTGTATTTTTGCATGTTTAAAGTTCAGCTCACAGTTATTAGTAAATCAACCCTCCACCCCAGAAACATTTTGATCCTGCTGCACTGTGAGTTGCCAGAGAACATCCAAAACAATAAAGATCAGATAAAATCATGGTAGCATAAAGTCTACAGCACTGTCAATTGGTAAAGTAGAAAAACACCATTGAATTAACTTTACATTTTGTAATCCTTTTTTTATTTAGAACGGGGTCCCCAACCTTTTTTGCTCGTGAGCCACATTTAAATTTAAAAAAAGAGTTGGAGAGCAACACAAGCATGAAAAAGTCCATGGGGATTTCAAATAAGAGCTCTGATTGGTTTTTTGGTGACCCCTATATGGACTGGCAGCCTACAGGAGAGAATGTTTGGCAGGACATCTGTTTTTTATGCAACCAAAACTTGCCTCTAAGCCATTAATTAAAAAATAAGCACCTGCTTTGAGGCCATTGGATGCAACATCCAAGGGGTTGGAGAGCAATATGTTGCTCGCGAGCTACTGGTTGGGGATCACTGATTTAGAAGCTCAACTAGGCTCTTTACTATTCTTCCTTTAATGCAGCCATAAACAGATAACTAGAACCATAGGCCAAACAGTAGGAAAGCTTTTAAGGGCTCACACATGGCTCAAATCCAGAATTGACCAAATATCTATAGTTCATGAATATCAGTTAGGATGGTGGGCCACCATACCCATATCAATAATCATACAATATTATTAATATGTAAATGGACAATTTTACTCTGACTTTTTCACTGTGATTCACTTATTTTTGAGGTGAATCACCCTTATAATAATGCCACTTTAACATCTTTAATTTGGCAGGGCCTGTAACAACTCTTGTCAGCAACATACAGTACCATGCTATTTTAAAATCCCTGCCCTGGTGATTTTACAACAATTCAACACTTGCCTCATTCATGGTACCATTGTCACTGGATTATTTGTTATTGGGCAACCCTTTTGAAATAAAAAATAACAAAATGGTATAAAGGTGATACCTTTATACCATTTTGTTATTTGTTATTTCAAAAGGGTTGCCCAATAACATTTTTACTGGCTAACACGGTACAGCAACTTTACCTGCAATTACACTGGATTATTTTTCACACCTCTTTGAGATTAAGCTAACACCTACCTAAATAAATTCAACATAACCCTTGTCAGGGTCAGAATGGGTGGGCAGGACACTGGCTAAAACACTTCATGGCCCTCGCCAACCCTGACACAATACCCACCTGCTGTGAAGTTTCTTTGCCCCTATTTTGCTGTCACTTTCCCGCAGCCCTCTCCCATCGATGTGGAAAAAGGATAAGGTATGTGCTGGGAGCCTGACAGCAGGTGAATGAGTGGGCAGGGGCCCTTGAGGGGGTATAAGGGTAGCAGCCCCAGTGGGCCTTGCACATTCCAGTCCAACCCTGACCCTTGTGGTTAAGTGTTGGTACTCTCCTTTATGAGAATTTCCTACCACTGAAGTTAAACTGTAGAAGTTGCTCAGATGAGGACTGAAATGTCCTCAAAATGATGTGTGATACACAAAAAGAAGCATTCTTAGCTTGCCACTTGTAATTGCTGCTCCACTTACATACCTAAATACTATTCCTGTGAAGCATTTTTTAAATCAAACAAAATTCAGTTTGTTATAGCCTTCTGACCCTAGCAGTCCTCCACTTCAACATTTGGATTCACAATCTCAACACAAGTAAAAGCAGTCAAAGAACTTATGCACCTTTATATGGTCATTGAACTCCTCTCTGACTTCTAATATCCATATATTTTATGGAAAGGACTGGGGAACATTATTCCCTATATCTGTGCTGTCCAACTTCTGGGATGCAGAGGGCTGGAATTTTTTTTGACCTACATAGTGGAGGGCCAAAAATGGAAGCTGGTGTTGACCACCCCCCTGTTTTTAAACCACACCCACTTTAAACCACATCCATGTTACCACAAGACCATGTCCACATTAATGGCAGTAGCACACCAACAAACCAAATTGTTGGTGCTCACTGCAGGGATATCGTCCATCACTCATATGTGAAAAAAGTTATGTGGGGCCTACAGTATATAGTAGGTTGAGTCAGGACACTGTCAAGGTTTATTTGCAAGCACTGCACTTCATTTGTATTTGAGTGTAGTTGCCATATTGCAGTTTTTGTTTTAATTTGGAGCGCTCTGATTTTAAATTAATAATACAGTATGTTTCATCTATATACTGTATACTCAACATAATTCTATGATAAGAACTGTAGAATATTGATTTCTTTTTCAGCTTATGAATTTTCTGTATTGTGTTGCATGCTATAGTGTCAAACAATGTGATATAATTTACTTTTACAAGAAACAATTACAGAATCTGGGTTAATAGTATTGGGCCAGGTGTTTAAACAGTATAACATCTCATTTACCTCTGCTGATATCCATTGTGAAGTCAATTGCAGCAAGTTCCAAGAACAAAAATCACTATTGTGAACCACTGACCATTGAATGAACCCATTTAGACACCCTTAGACCTATAGATATACACTACAATTTCTGGTTTTTGGATTCACTACGCAGGCCTCCAAAAGTCAATATAAAATCCAAAATTTCTTTATCATTACATATTTATAAGAAATATGTCAGTAATGGCTCAATGCAATGACACTTTCTCAAATTATAAGCTCAGTGTACAAACGACCACAGTGTACCAAGTTCCTCAAACCTTCCTTGGTTTTTGTTGGCATTACTTTGCTTGGGTATAGCTGCAGGAACAATAACGTTTCAGTCCTTCTGGCATTTTAATACAGATATTGCTGGTGAACAGTATGACAACACTTATTTTATTATTGCAGTTTAGAGGATATATTTCTGAACTACATTGTTTTTGTCATCCGGTTTCAAAATCCAAATAGGGTTTGCCTAACAGAGCATTAAATAAAGAAAAAATGGTAAAGGAACAAAAATTAAAATTAAGTGCAATTGGTATATAATTTGCTACAGAAAAATATGTAGGAAATATAAAAGAAAGTTAGGAGAGTTTCTCATTAAAACCAGCCCTCAGGCACTTCATACTTTAATATTTTTAAGCTGCCATCAACTGCCAAATATAGAAGATGGATGGTAACATAGCTTGCACCATGGGGGAAATGAAGCAAACATGAAATGATCCATGTCGGGAAAGAGGGGGAAAGTGTAGTTTAATGTCTATAGATTTAAAGAAATAAAAACGAAAGCATATGAAGCTTTTAATAAATTGGCTTCAATCAAATTCCATTGCTAAGATATAGTAAAGATCATTCTATTTTCCTTAAAGCAGCAGTCTATTGTAGCAGGGGGCAGAAGAAAATTAGCAAGTGGCATTTTATCATTTGTATCGTACATGACTCTCTCTTCTCTTTCAACTAAAAAATGAAGAAGACACCAGAATGAATTATTTGAAGACGAACAGGCTGCTAATCAAATCAGTTTCACATAAAAGCCATGGAAATCAGACTTCAAAGGGGATTCTCTGAATGGCAGCTTGTAATGTGGAGTTGTAGAAGGAACATTAGCAACTGATAGAGACAGTCTGGATTTTTTAGCAGGTCATGGTTTTTCTGGTGAACATGAATATTCTGGAAGAACAGTTATAAATGAGACACAAAATAAACATTCATGAAAAGTTTTCTGATGGAGCTCTTTAAATGTGCAAAAACACAAACTTAAAGAAATTGTTCAGTGTAAAAATAAAAACTGAATAAATTATATTTTTGGCTCATTAACTATATCTGAAACATTTCTTACTTTGCCCAGTCTAACTATTTACCCAGTTTTTATTCTTGCACTTAACTGTTCCTTAAATTTTTTTCTATTTTAAACAGTGCTAATATTAGCATGAATAGTGTTGGGATGATTTTTAAACTTAAGCATTAAAAATGTTAAGACAATGGGCATTTCAGAGTTTACATACTGTGCAGGAAAGAATTCTGTTATATTGCTAAATCCTCAAGTTTCTGTTTGTAGATGCAGAGGGTTGTTAGAGTTCAGTACTGCTAACACTGCTGAGATCAGTCAAATATTTTTTGATAAATTGATACATACATTTTGTTTAATAATTAAGCATTAAAATTAAACTTAATTAAACTTAAGCATTAAAAATGTTAAGACAATGGGCATTTCAGAGTTTACATACTGTGCAGGAAAGAATCCTGTTATATTGCTAAATCCTCAAGTTTCTGTTTGTTGATGCAGAGGGTTGTTAGAGTTCAGCACTGCTAACACTGCTGAGAGCAGTCAAATATTTTTTGATAAATTGATACCTACATTTTGTTTAATAATTGTATTCATTTGCTAAATAACCTTTTCCAGCAGTTAGGGATACACTGGGAAAATTAATCAAACTGTGCTGAATCCTTTAGGAATCCCCAGTTAGATACAACTTGTTTGAAAAATCTGCCAACTACTTTTTTGGCTTGTTGCATAATCAATTGAAGTTTCATGTTTGCACCCCATTATACCCCATTTGCCTTTCATTCTTAGTTTGATCTACTGCCTCCCTAGTTTGTCATCAGGTATTTACTGGCCTAAAAATATATAATGCATTAACATGCATCTGGCATTCAACTTGGTAGAAATCAGTGAGCATTTTTGAGTACTAATGGGCAAAACAGTGACACAGTGGTTAGTACAGTGGTCTTGCAGTAATTGGTCCTTAGGTTATATTCCAGCCAGGACACTATCTGCAGGGAGTTTGTATGGTTCCTTGTTCTTGGGTCAGTTTTCCTCTGGGTACTCATTCCACACTTCCAGTCCATATAGATGATTTAATTGGTTCCTGATAAAAGTGTTCATTGTCGGTGTCTAATTGATAGGTGCCTTAGATTGCTAGCTCCACTGTGACAGGACCAAGACCAAGGCGAATGAATATATATTGTGTTTAATGCACATTAATATTTTACTAACTCCTAATTGTACGATCAATTCTTTGGCAGCTGCTCACCAAACTATGGGCGAATCGGTGGTGTTTCGCTTCGGCAAATTTTTCTCTAGAAATTCGTGAAACGGCAAAAAATGTGTGAAACGCAGCTGCCGGCATCCATTTTTTAGATGCCGGCAATGGGCAATGTGTCCAAAAACTGTCAGTGTCCAAAAACTGGCATCCATGTCCAAAAAGAGACTCTGGCAAATCGCGGGAATTCACCGCAAATTCGCCACAGGCGAATAAATTCGCCCATCACTGGCAGAAGAATTTTGCACGTGTTTACCAAACTACATCATAATGTGTGTTAGAACATGCTTACTCTTAAATATTTAAAATTTATATATGGCAGATATAAACTGTTGTTTAAACCATCCTTAAGCTTTTAAAACTACAAAGCACCTTTGACCGTTTCAGACTTGCACTTGCATAGTCACTTCAGAATGCAAAGTTGAGAAAATGCATTAACATCATGTAAATATAGTAAAAAAAAAGATGCAGAAATAGTGCAGTGCAGACAACTATTTTACAAGTCCCATGTTCAACTCGAGACAAAATAAATGCAGTTTGTTTTCATCGACAGTAAGGCTGCAAATATATATGTCTTTTTTAATATAGTAATGTACTTGCCATTTTCTCTTTGGGAATATGGTAATCAGCAAATAGAGTAACATGCTGATTCAGAAGCAGTGGGAATAGTATACCCCCCGTGGCACTGTTCTTTTTTCCTTTAGAAAAAGTTTGTATCATTTCACATAATTGGAGTTATCAGCATGTTACATGATGCAATGCAGCTTCAGAGATAGAGGGTACGTGACTTGATTTCGATAACTCTCTCTATATTAGTGCTACACTCTCTGCATTAATATATAGCTTTTGTATGAAATAGTACAGTCTTAATGATAGCAACAAATAGCACAAAAGAACAAAACATTAACTAGGACGTAATTCATAAAAAAATAAAGGAAAGGGTTTAATAAAAGAAATCACAGAATATCATTGAGCTGTGTCATTAAGTTTAATGTCATATAGAGAAATTTGATCACTGTGCTCCTTTCAAAGACCTCAAGGAAACACCGAAGCTTGAATTTCCAGTGAGCTTTTTCCATTAAAAAAAATGGAAGAAAGCAGACGAGACACAGACAAGACACTGTATTAACTTTTCGACGCGCGTCGCGTAATTTTTGGCGCACAACTCATTTTTTTTTACGCCAGCGAATTTATTCGCCCATCACTATTCAAGAGGGTTCCTGTGAAAGGTCTCAAAGGAGTTGGCACAAGGTTCATTAATTTATGCCATCCCAATATTGAGTGCTGTAATTCAGGGAGGGATAAGCACAGTTGCCAGGTCTTCTTCAAGGCACAAGTTACCTAGAACTAACTCAATCTCAGCTAACAACAAAAACCCCTACATTTTAAATAAAAAATCCATGATCAGAGTAGAAAGCCAAGAAGCTCCTGGTAAACCTGACAAAGGTGCATGATAAATGCATGCCTCTTTCATGCTAGCTCTCTGGGAAATAATACAGCTGTCTAACTTAGGTACCACTTCTTATGTAACCAACTTCCCACAATACCATCACATAAAGTAGTCTTTCTAGAAGTTCCATTGTGCAATTGAAAGTCTAACAATGCTCTTATGCTAAGACAATGGTAAGTACTGATGGCTTGTTGGCTGCTTCATACATATTGCAGGAGGAGGATCTGATACATCACCTGCACAGAACTTTCAAGTGATCATTTTTAGATGACACTCTTCCCTCTTATTGTAGAAAGCTATTAAAGTGCTGATATAAAAGGTATGACTCCATTTTTGTGACTTTTAAAGGGATCCTGTCATGGGAAAAAAATTTTTTTCAAAATGCATCAGTTAATAGTGCTGTTACAGAAGAATTCTACACTGAAATCCATTTCTCAAAAGAGCAAACAGATTTTTTTATATTTCATTTTGAAATCTGACATGGGGCTAGACATTTTGTCAATTTCCCAGCTGCCCCATGTCATGTGACTTGTGCTCTGATAAACTTCAATCACTCTTTACTGCTGCACTGCAAGTTGCAGTGATATCACCCCTCCCTTTCCCCCACCCAGCAGCCTAACAAAAGAACAATGGGAAGGTAACCAGATAACAGCTCTCTAACACAAGATAACAGCTGCCTGATAGATCTAAGAACAGCACTCAATAGTAAAAACCCATGTCCCACTGCGTACTATTCAGTTACATTGAGAAGGAAAAACAACAGCCTGCCAGAAAGCAGTTCCCTCCTGAAGTGCTGGCACATGACCAGGGGCAGCTGGGAAACTGACAAACTGGCTAGCCCCATGTCAGATTGAAAAACTGAATATTAAATCATCTGTTTGCTCTTTTGAGAAATGGATTTCAGTCTACTGGAGCAGCACTATTAACTGATGCATTTAAAAAAAAAAACATGTTTTCCCATGACAGTTTCCCTTTAAAGCACTTGACCACAAAGGTGGATGCATATGATCCTTTAGTTCAGGGATCCCCAACCTTTTGAATGAGTGAGCAACATTGAGAGAGGTAAAAGGAGTTGGGGAGCAACACAAGCATGAAAAATCTTCTTGGGGTGCCAAATAAGTGCTGTGATTGGCCATTTGGTAGCCCCTATGTGGGTTGTCAACCTACATTGATGCTCTGTTTGGCTGTACACCTGGTTTTTATACAACCAAAAGTTTCCTAAAAGCCTTGAATTAAAAAATAAACATATGCTTTGAGGCCATTGGGAGCAACATCCAAAGGTTTGGAGAGCAACGTGTTGCTCGCGAGCTACTGGTTGGGGATCACTGCTCTAGTTGTATTGTGCTTCTAAATGTGTTCCAGGTACAGCATCCATTTGTAATTAAAGATACACTTTATAAAGCAACTGCATATCTTCCCAGTGTCCTCCTTTCCTGATCAAGCCTCTTATCAGGTGCTAGGTACATGTGCATACGTGAAAGGGCTTTAGTCAGTTAAGAAGACAATACTTCAGAGTTGGAAGTGATACAGGATGAGACAGATTCACTAAATTCGTATGAATGATTTGAAATTTGATCGAATTTTCAAAAAGATTTGAATTTTTGAATATTTTTTGTGGCCACTTCGACCATCGAATTTTGAAAATTCTATTGAATCGAATGATTTGTATAGATTGAATAAAAATCTATTTGATTATTCGAATATTCGACAGTCGAATTACTTGCCCTTTAAATTTTTATTTGACTGCCTAGTTTGCCAGATTAATCCTTCCTAATTGCTATACTTCCCTATGGGAAGCTCCTATAGCAATTTTTTAAGTTTTTTACAATGAATTAAAAATTCGATCGAATGGTTAAAATGGTTCGAATCATTCCATTCAAACAATTTTATTGTTCGATCTATTTTTTTCTATTCGATCGTTTGATTGGTCGAATAGCGTTAAAATCCTTCTAATTTTATATTCAAATTAGAAGGATTTTAATTCTATTAAAATTCGATGGTCGAATTTGAGGGTTTTTTTAACCCTCGAATTTGACACTTGGTAAATCTGCCCCTAAATGTCAGGGAAAAGTAAGAGATCACACTGTGGAGAAAATACAGCTTCTTTAAAGCAAATAACTTTACCTTTGGAAAAAAATAACCTAATTTCAACCACTACAAAATGATTTTAACTACATTGCAGGATTCAGGAGTTGAGGATCAAAATCAGCTAACCTCAAGAATGCTTTTCAGTGCATATCTCAATCTGGCACTTTTGCATTGTGTTAATGCAAATAGTGTTCATTTTTACTTATGGCTTTATTTTATTAGCATCACTATGGGGGTTATTAATGTTTTTTTCTCATTATAAAAAAAACCATAACCAAACTCCCTTACCCCATTTTGCCTTATTTATTATTAAAAAATTTGATTTAATATGTTTGGATAAAAACCCAATATAATCAAGTGAAAATCCATATCATATGTTTTTTTTTCAGGGTTTTTCACAAATCAATAGTTTTTTCAGGCTTTTTTCCCAAAATGGTCAGAATTTTTGGCTAATTTCAGTGCAGACCACAGAAACTTCCAAAGAGGCAAGTCTGAGATGAGGGATTTTTGGATTCAGGCTTTTTGCAGCATTAGGCTTTAATAAATCACAAAGAATTCTAGGTTTTTTGTTTTTTAAAAACCCAGAAAATTAGATTTTTCCCACAGATTTGCTATTGGTCGAATTTCGAAGTGAAAAAAAACTTCAAAATTCGACCATCAATTTTTTTAAAGGGCCTTTTCGATCAAAAATGGAACTATTTTGATCGAATAATTAAATTTTCGTTTGAATAAAGATCGATCGATCGCATTGTTCAGATCGATTGATTTGAACGATTTTGCACAAATTCCTTCTAATCCCTAGGACAGGAAAGGTTCTAGGAGGTTGCCCATAGGCTACAATGGAAATTTGGCAGCTTTTAGTGTTGAATTCAAAGGCCAGTACTTCGAAAATTCAACTTGTCGAATTTTCAAATTTTTTCTATTCAAATATAATTTTGTCCTAATCAATAGTCGAAGTAGCCCAAAGTTACTATGAAATTCGAATTTTTTAAATTATAATTAATTTTAGTGTACTTCAACTAGGGAATAGTCCAAATTCAATTTGTATTGAAAACAATTTGAAAATTTGAATATCAAAATGTATCATGTACTGCCTCTTTAAAAATTCGACTTTGACTAGTTGCCATCTAAAACCTGGCAAATTGCTGTTTTAGCCTATGGGGGACCTCCTAGAACCTATTTGGAGTCATTTGGTGGAATCTGAAAAATCTAAAATTTTTATAAAAAAACTTTGAATCAAATTTGTTCGAATATGATCCAAATTTGATTTGAACAATCAAATACAGCCTATTCACTTGAAGTAAAAAAATTATATTGTCATTTATTATTCGAAATTTGTGTTGATGGGAGTTTAAAAATTTGACCCTTGATAAATCTTTTTATTTCTCCTCTAGCCCTTGCTCCTTGCACACACTTGCCTCTGTTCTTGGATCTTGCTGAAGTCTGTTATTTTTTTAGTATTCTTTTTTGTATTTTATCCAAGTTTCAGTTTAGGATTCACCACAATTCAGGCTTATTTTCAGATTTCCATGAAAATGTTTATCTGGACTTAACCTAAAGTCATGGGATTTTATGTGACTTATAGATATGGTGCATCCCTGTTGTTTTTATTATCTGTTTAGGCCATGTACCTAACATTTGCCCCACTTGCTCAACTGGGAACTTGTTTGCCTACACTGAACTATGACTCTCTCATGATCTCTCTCATTATTTATCATGCAGGCTTATGTTTAACATAAGAACACCATATTCCAATTGTTGTCATAACGTCTGCTTTCTGTCTAGAGACTTCTCCACAAATTGGGAGGTATATTTATCAAAGGTCAAATTTCAAATTCATAGAGTTTTTAAATACTCCCATAAACTCCCATGAACTTGAAATTCTACAAATCAAAATTTATCATAAAAAATCGATTCTATTAAACTTGGGTGAATGAAACCTGAATTTAATTTGAATCAAATTCTATTCTTATTTTAAAAACTCGATTCTGAGAAAAAAAGACGAATGTCAGGAATGCTGCAAACAACCCCAAATTGATCCCATGACATCTCCAATTGACTTAAACAGTTATTTGGCAGGTTTTAGGTGATGAATAGTTGAATTTGAGCTCTTTTAGGACCAGTGAACAATAAATCTTGAAAATAAATTTTATTTTTTTGAAGAACTCAAATCAGCTTTGAATAACTCCCTAGTCAAATTTGGCAGTTTTGACCATAAAAATTAAAAAAAATTCTAATTTCTCATTGGAAATGTCAATTCAACCCTTCTTCTCCTGATTACAACAAGGCCTTGGAACCAGACAGTCAGTTTTGCACTTTCCTGGTTCCTGCTTCAATATAACTGATGGACATAGACCAAAGAGTATTTCAATCCTGTTGAAAATTAATGGAACCATTTAATTCTAACTTGTGTGTGTGTTTTGCCACAGAAAAGCACCTGAGAATATTCTGTCACATATTTTTCTTAAATAGGGTCATAAACCACAAACTTGAATTTTCATAAATCAGCCCAAAAATGCATTTGTAAAGACCTGGTACCATTTCTTATTTTATTAAAAAGATTAGTATAGTAAGGTAGTTAAGTGTAAGTGAATGTGAGTGCTTGATATATATGCAAACCAGAAGAAAATTATGTGTTACTAATCATGCAAGGGTGGTGAGTAAACAAGATTGGCAAATAGGTGTGAGCTGTGTTACAATTGTATGGGAGATTAGCGGCACCAAAATCAGGTGTGGACACACTTGTCCATTTTTGTAGTAATAAATATGCAGGGTTCAGTGTGCTGATAACTCCTAATTGGTATTTCCCAGGTACCTGAATAAAAATGGTATATAGTGTAATATATATAGTGTAATATGTCTTTACAACTGGAATATGTGTTCATTAGAACTACTCACATATAAATATCTTGGGTGAAAGCATATCAGTAATCTTTGTATCAGTTGCGAGTAAGTAGCATCATATGGCAGGTCTGAAAACGTAGGCTTCAATAGTGATGTATTGGCAAAGTTTAAGAGTTGGCCCTGCGGGCTGTTCCCACTAACCGAGCTGTGTTTGAAGGGAGAGCCTGGCATATATTCCGTTTGTCCCTCTTGTTAGGTTATAGTAGCAGTGTTGCAATCTGCCAATTACTTGCAGGCAGACAGACTTTGCATTGTATTGGTATGCCAGTTTTCAAAAAGAGAGGTGGATCATGGTGGCATTTCTGCGAGTCAGACGGCATGCGCAATAGAAAATTATTACGATCTTATCAGCCCAGTGGTCCAGTTTTTGTGGGGAAATCCAAATAGGCAAGTAAGATAAGAGTGGGTTAATGAAAAAAGATTATTTTATTTCTTGTGTACAAACCCAACGCATTTCGTATTGTCAAATACTTCATCAGGGGCATCACACATGTTACATTACGTCAACATTTAAGTACGTTCCTGGATCAGTTCATTTGCTTAATTGTTGATTTCCATAATTCATTTAGTTTAAAATTACATCAAATTAGTCAGTAACATTCTATTAAATTAATGACAATTTAAAAAACAATAAATTCATATATATGTAAAATAATTCAATTAATTGTGTATAACATTTAAAACAGTATATAAGATATGATATGTCATTATTCACATAAAAACCTTTTATTCAGTTAAGAAAAACTTCAGGTGGTTTGTATGTGAGGCTGATGTTTTTTCAATTAAATTTATAATTTTGGGTTATAATCTTTTATCCTGCAGGAATTCCCAGATAGCCTAAGAGAACAGACTCACCTGAAAGAATTACACGTCAACAGTACTAGTATCCAAGCCATTCCTGACTATATACAGATGTTTCAAAAGCTTATTGTTCTGGATATATCACACAACAAAATAAAATGCCTCCCACCTGAAATAGGTAAGTACTGTAACTGCAAAGTAGATTAGAAATAATACTGTTAGTATCATATTGATAAGCAGATTCAGTTAATGTGAATAACAAACATTTTGCTGTAAAATTACATTTGTCTTGTTTGGTATTATTTTCCAGTCATTTTACACGTTTATTCTGTTTCATTATCCTAGTTAGGTATTTACTACAGCACTGAAATGTTAGCATTCTCAAGATAAACCATTTATGGAGCCTATTGACTAAAGCAACACACTGACACTTTTATTGGCATTTTGTGCTAGTTATTTTGGATACAAAATCCTATTTCTTTTACTTTGTACTCTGTAGTTATACATACATATCATATACCAAGTGGCCATGTACTAAGGGAAACTACTCTCCTTTCAGTTTGTACTGACAATTATATAATGGCTCAGCTAGTGCAAACAGAGTCAATTCCTTTTTAAACGATCCTTTGAAAACCCTCTTTATGTCTATACAATTTGTGCATTTTGATAGGATCCAAGATGCTGTTATTGTTTTGATATGTTAAAAAACGTACATTAGAAGAAACGTAGTCTTAAACGTAGGATGTAAATTGCAAACAGAAAAAAATAACTAGTGATGGGCGAATCTCCCGAGATTCGCTTCGCCAAAAAATTAGCGAATTTCCAGAGAAATTCGCAAATCGAGTAGCGGGACGCTTTTGACACGCGTTGCGTCAACTTTGGCGCGTCGCGTCGTTTTCAGCACGTCGCGTCGTTTTCGTCGGTGAATCGCGGGAATTCGCCCCTGGCGAATAAATTCGCCCATCACTAAAAATAACTATACATTTTACTTTTTATTCTCCTATCTGCAGTTCTTTAGTTAAATTATTGAACAATCGAATATAAAAAGTTTGATCGATCAATAAAATCGTTCAAATCGAATGATTCGAACTATTTTAACCAATCAATCTAATTTTTTAAATACCATCAGAAAAACCTGTAAAAATCCTATGGGAGCTTGCCATAGGGATATATAGCAATTTGGTAGGTTTTATCTGCCGAATTGTTATATCAACATTTATTTAAAGGGACAGTACTTCAAAAATCAAATTAAAATTTTCTAATTTTCCAAATTCAAATTGAATTTTGGGCTATTCGATAGTCGAATTAGCCCAAAATTAAATTTGAAATTTGAATTTTTTTATTCGAATTTAAACCTTGGTAAATCTGCCCATTAATATTTGTATCTTTCAACAAAAAGAGAGTTTATACTGGTTTGCAGTTTTATATGGTGGGGTGGTGTTTCATAGTTTCACCTCTTCTGAACTATCATTAAATACAGTACCATAACAATTGTTTTGGCATTTGCTCTATTTTAAGGTTTGAGGACACAGAAATGGCTGTATTATTTGGAGTGCTTACCTTATGCTCAGTACAGAAAGGGTGGGACTATTGAGGTAGCTAAGGCCACAGTAATCAGGATCACTTCTCCCATTCTGAATGCAATGAGGCATATGAGGTATATGAGCCTATTGGGATAAGTACAGAAGAGTTGAGATTATGAGGGCAAATACAAACTTTTTAAAGTTTGCTCCATGTCTAGTTAACTGCAGAGCCCACTCAGATATTTGCTTTAAAACAACTGAGAAATTATATGTTGGGTCCTTTGTTTTTTATTTACTTTAGCGCATCCACAGATAAGGTTGGATAGAATAAGGGGTCACTTAGGTCACCATAATATATTTCATAATTCTTACAGGGTATGCTAGAGAGATTGTGTATTCCTTTTCAACTCTCTGCACAATGGGGTGGGGTCTTATGGAGCCCCAGGGTATTTGTTTTTCAAACTCATGAACCCCATTCCAGTTTCTTGTTTTTGCATTTAGACCACAAGTTCCCAATGTAGTAAGGGAAGTTGTCAAGTGTGTAGCTAGCACCCAAAGGGAAAGAGTTATTATTATGATTTGTTTTGATTGTATGTTCTGAGATATTTAAAGATGTTTGAGAACAAACCCATCATACTTTCACTACTAAAAAACTACTAAGATGCATAAATCATCTTTGACATTTCTCCATTAGGTTACACACTGCTCATATAAGGACATCAATAAAAATGTAAGTTGGCAACATAGTTATCAATTAGTTTACAAATGAGCACCTCCATGACAAGAGTGGTAAAAAGACAGAGAAGAAAGTGAATTATGGTTTACTGTGAAGTCAAACAAACACTGATTAAACTACAGAATATAACACATAAAACATTGAATCAAACCTACCTCCAGCTAAACAGTCCATTTATAGATTTTCCAGCATTGAGAGAAAGGCATTGTCATGGTTACCAACTAGCCCTTGGCCATAACTACTCTTCCTCATCAGAAGCAAATATCATATAGTCCAAATGTTACATTTTCCCCAACCTTATGTTGTTTGCATTTGTTTATAATTGTGCACGTATGAATGTGATGATGCATTTAGTCATTTTACATTCAAACACATTTCCCTTGTCAACATCTTACATATAATCCCTTGTCAACATCTTACATATATTTTTAAAATTATTAAGACATTTTTAGTTGCACAAAATAATTTGGCCACGGTTTTAAAAGTGAAGCACATGGTGCTGCTTAAATACAGAGATTTCCAGCCAATATTTGACCGTAATTCCAGTACTTTGCTTGTTAAAAAGCTCTACCGCTTCTGTACGTGATATCAACAAATATTCAGCTTGACAGCTGTTAAGTCTTAATTATTCCACATAATTAACCCATATCCTTGTCATTAAAATAAATAAATATCAGTCTTAAATTAAGTGTGAGAAAATGTGTAATCCAAGAGTAAAGGATAATCACTGTTTTGTAGGCTTGCCATTCAGCGCCAGACGCGAACATTTGCAGAGCCAAATTTATGAGAGCTGATTTAACATGAAAATTCGACCTGGAATTAGACTTTGACTTTATTTTGCAGCATAGGCACATTTATTTTATTTAACAGTTGTTGTTAATGGTAAAAGTTATTAAAACTGACTCTATTTTCCTGTGCTATAGGGTTGTATGACTGAAGTTGTGAAATATATAGAACATTTAATTTTTACCTTCAATAATATAACATCTCCCTTTTTAATATTTATAGTACTATGGCAATTGAATTATAATTATTGTATTGTTACCCAGAGCTGTCATCCTTTGCATAGGAAATTCTGGGCGACCAAGTGTGTTATGCACACAGCATCGCCAAAAATTTGCTAAACCCAGTAAGTGATGTCATGCATGACAGGATGCCCCTGGAAGTGACATCATGCACATGTGCAAATTGCCCTCCTGAAGCCGTTATTTCTACCAGGTGCACACACTTCCATTAATGTCAGTGAATGCTTACTGCGCATGTGCACCTGTAATTTAAAGTTGGGGGAAATGTTTTAAATTTGGGAAAATGGGGTAGGATGACGGAAGACTGGGGGGTGAGGGCCAAATCAGATAAAAAATAGATTGACAGATCTGGTCACCAAAACTGCCAAGCAAAGCTCACACCTGAAAAAGTGCCCATTGACTTCAATGTGAATTTTTTGCAAGTTTCTAAATTTTTGAAAAGTGAAATGGCTCAAATTTAGCCATCACTTGACAAAGGGGCCAGCCCCCGAAACGTTGTGTTTTACACGACATAATAAACACGTAGGGGATCACCCCTTTTGAACTGCTATTGAGTGCCAGCACTATATATCGAAGTATTGACATACACTGCGGATCGCCGTATCTCCGAAGGACTGGGCACCTAGCGTTTCACTACAAGGAAGGCCAGGGAGTGCAAGCGAGAATCTTATTTCAAATTTAGCCATCACTTACATAGACATACTGTAGGTAAGCAATGCACATAGGTTACATTTAGTGGCAGATTTATTTGTTTTTTTAAACACCCATTACTTCGAAATTTTAATTAAAAAAGATCAATCAAAATGTATTAAAAAATTCATTCTGAAATTGAGAGGGAATAGTCTGTATTCAAATCGATCGATTCAAAATTTTAGCGCATCCGAATCTAACGATTTGCCTTCCAAAAAACAGATTTTTCAAAATCCACTAAATGACTCAAAATAGGGTCTAGGAGGTCACCCATAAACTAAAACAGCAATTCAGCAGGTTTTAGATTCCAAATGGTCAGTACATGATAACTTTCAAAATTCGAATTTTCGTTTGTTTTGCAAATTCAGATCGAATGTGGACTATTTTCTAGTCAAAGTACAAAAAATTACTTGAAATTCAAATTTTTTTACTTTGAATTTTAAATTCGACTTTTGATTATTCTGCCTCTAGGGGCAGATTTATTAAGGGTCAAATTGAAAATTTACATTCAAATTTTGTATTATGGTCATAACTGTAAAATTTGACTAGGGAGTTATTCAAATTCGATTTGAGTTTTTAAAAAAAAATTCAAATTAGATATTTTGAGATTTATCATACTCTGTCCATTAAGAATCCTACTTGGACTATTTGTCAGCTAAAACCTGCCAAACTGCTGTTTAAGTCAATGGGAGAGGTCCAGGGATCCAGCTGTTTGAAGCTCTTGTTTTTTCAGAGATTTTTCAAAAATAGATTTTAAATTATAAATTTGTATTGTTCGAATTTTGAATTTATGAGTTTAGGGGGATTTTTCAAAACTCACATGAATTCAAAATTCAACCATTGATAAATGTTCCTCCCTGTGGTTAACTATGAGGCTGAGATGACTATGAAGATTTTCATTCATCCAGGTCATGGTATATCTGATATAAGTAATTCTAAAACAACTGGACTTGCTGAGTAATTATTGAAGACGAGCTGAAGTGGAAAGAAGGGCCTTACTTACATTCCAGGGAACAACACTGAGTCACTGGTTCAGGTATGTGGATGAAACTTGGGTAAAAATCAAATCCAATGAAGTGGCAGCCTTTACAGAACACATTAACTCAGTGGACAATAACATCAAGTTCACAAGGGAAGATGTCCATGAGAACAAACATGCCTTTTTGGACTGTCTGATATGCATCCAAGAGGGGGTAGCTTGAAAACAGAAGTATACAGAAAACCCATACGGATCAATATCTGTTGTTCAATTCCCACCATCCACTGGAACACAAACTGGGTGTCATTAGAACTCTGCACCACAGGGCAGAATATGTGGCAACTGATACAGAGTCCAAAGACAAAGAGCAAACACATCTCAGAGGAGTGTTGAAAGCTTGTGGCTACCCAGACTGGGCCTTTGTCAAAACAGCAGCAACCAAGCCCAACAGGAACACCAAAAGAAGTAAATGTCCAGAGACACATAGTAGGGGAAACATAGTCATCTCATATGTAGCTGGAGTGTCAGAGAAACTCAGGAGGATTTTCAACAAACACCCCGTCCCTGTGTTTTTCAAACCTAGCAACACACTGACAAAAACTGGTACACCCAAAGGATCCAACACCAAAAGAAAAACAAAGCAATGTGGTATACGGAGTGCACAGATCGAATGGCTCAGTATAGGAGGGCAAACTCTACAGGGCAAGACTCAGCTGTCTTTCTACACCTCAAAGACAAGGGACACTCCATTGAAGATAGCAAGGTCCAAATCTTGGATAAAGAAGACCGCTGGTTTGAAAGAGGTGTGAAATAGGTGTGAAAGAAACGATTCATGTCAAGGTACAAAAACCAAACTGGTTGGTGCAAGGCACACTGGATATCCACGCTCAGATCAGACCAAAATAAATAATTTTATATAAAAAATTATATACTTTATTATATAGTCGTCTCTCACCTGGCGCGTTTCGTGTCCAAAAGACACTTAATCATAGGCCTATCATAAGCCTATGATTAAGTGTCTTTTGGACACCAAACGCGTTAGGCGAGAGATGACTATATAATAAAGTATATCATTTTTTATATAAAATTATTTATTTTGGTCTGATCTGAGCGTGGATATCCAGTGTGCCTTGCACCAACCAGTTTGTATTTGCGGAATGTTTGCTCCCTGAGCTGAGGGCCTGGGGCTGGAGCACCTGGGCCACACTTCTATTGTGGTAAGGATTTCTACATGGTCGAATGTGTTGCTTTAAAATTATTTGTTCTAAAAGGTACAAAAACCAACCCTGAATAGAGGTGGGGCCTTTGACACCACCTGTCTGCTACATACAATGCTGTTCCCACATCAGTACCAAAGCAGTTTCAGAACACTTCACACATCCATTCATGCAACTCACACAAGTAACACGTGTCTTGGAGTTGCATGACACATTGGTAATCCCATTACAGTGACTACACAGAATCAAGTTCAGATGTCACCTCTTTGAAGAGTTACAATGTACCATTGTGATCGGAATAGTGGAAGAGTTTATATACCGAGAACTTCACATACCAGTCAGTTGAACTGAAGAAGCTGCTCGGATGAGTAGTGAAACGTCTTCAATAATTATTCAGCAAGTCCAGTTGTTTTAGTATGAGGCTGAGCTTACTGAACTTTACTCAATTCATGAAAGCCAACTTTGGTCAGATCTCAGATGTGATGTTTAATATTGTCACAGGAAAGATGCAGTGACTGAGAACTCATAAGGAAGACTTGCATGCAAGTCTGAACTAAGACCCCTGACTTGTGCTACTGCCCAGAATTGTTATTTAAAGAGACAGCCTTTTTGCTACAGCAAACTTTCTTAGCTTATACATTTTTTATTCCAAGTATATTAAGAACTATTGGAGAAAACCAATAGATGCTCGCAGGGCTGCCATCAGAAATCCCAGGGCCCAATACAGAAACATTTCCTGGGCCCTCTGGGCTGCGCCCACCCTGCTGCAAGTCCCACCCACAGTCCACCACCCACCCCACAGTAAAAAAAAAAAATTGTGGCTAGGGTCCCCCCCAAAATATTTGTGGCCATTACATGTCCAAAAAGTGGATACCCCCCACCCAGACTTTTAAAAAAAATGGTGGCCAGGACCCCCCATACAATAACAGGGACCACAAAGGGTTAACTTTTGGGGGCCCTGCCATAATGCACTTACTTGATTAGCAGAGCACACCTGCTGTCAGTGTGTTGCCAATTTTGGAAGGGATGGGGGGGCATAGGTGGCTTCATCTTCTTGCAGTGGCAGCATTTTCTTCCCTTATTGGTTACAGCTGCATGGTGATTGGATGAGCTGGAGGGGAAGTTCATACCTCAGCTACCCAATTACTGAGCAGCTTAACCAGGACAGAAGGGAGGAAATGGACAGAAGATGCCTCCACCTGTGTTCTTGGCAGCTCTTTGAAAGCAGGGGGGCCCAGCTACTCAAGTAAGTGCAGCACGGAGGGCCCCCCTTACCCTCCGGGCTTGGTACAACACTCACCCCTGTTGGCCGCCCTGGATGCTTGGCTAAAGGATACAATTAAGTGAGTGTGCAAAAAGAAGCACTAAATTAAGTCAACAGTACATGTATCCTTTAATATCTTGGAATTAAAAAAATAAATAATGAATGTACATTGCAACAGTTCTTAGAATAGCACCTTCATCAATTTTACATTCACTTCTTTGATGGGTTTACTCATCCTTTAATAGTAAAAAGTCTAAAACAACAGCACTTCATGAGTAATCTTAAAACTTTGTGCGTTTCATTTAACACCTTCCTAAATAAGTTCTGTGTTACCATTGTGATTGGATTTTGGCCAGTTGCTTTGCACTTATCACTAATAGCGCCTGCATGATGTCACATGGTAACACTTTATAGATATATAATGTAATATGGTAACACTTCACTTGCATTGATATCATATGTTTTGTGATATGAGTGTACTTTTGTATTTGTGATATGGTCTTTCTGAAAGTGTTATTTAAATAGACAAATAATGCATAGTTGACTAAATTTAACCAATGTAGCAATCAAGAAGCATATATTTTTATTTTTGCAGCAAAAATAGCAAATTTAAGTTTCCCAATAATTTTGCTTTATAGGAAGTGCAGAAAGCTAAAAAAAAATAATTGGCGGCATCTGGTCGCGGGTGAGTTCGTGTAGAAATCAAAGGGATTTGTGCTTTCAAAATCCAATCTATTTTTCAATTTGAGTTTTTGAGAATAATTAGACATTAGGCAGAACTGTGTTTTTCTAAGGCATTTAGAATAGTATTTCACTGCTTTTGAGTTGTTTTCATGTTTTAAGTATCACAGATAAATGCACATTTGAGATTTTTTGTTTTAAATAAAAAAATTCAGAAATCTGAATTTTGAAAAATCTGCTGCCAAGTCTTACTTTGGATATATCATTTTAGGTAAATCAAAAAAATTCCATATATCCAGAGACCAAACACCAGGATATGCAGCTGTGTGTCACCTGGTATCCCACATGACCTGTCACTCCTCTATTTAAAAAAACACAATTTCTAATAATAAAAAAAGTTCCATGTTGAAGGAATAATATCTGTCCCTCTGGTGAGTTAAAAGTATTATCATAAATATCACAATGAAGGGCTCCCAAACATATATTTTTCTGCTGCATGAATTTATAAAAGTTTTTTTTCTGCCCTATTAATGAAACCAATGCTGCAATAAAACAAAAAATACATATATCTTAACTGTGGTCTCAGAGTAGTTATAGAATAAAAGCTTTCTGAAATATACATAGCATAGGATTCATTGTTCTCTGTGTCACTAATGAATATGTTTATGGTATAATGCACATTCACTTTCTGAAATGTATCATAAATTAATACATACGTTATATTTGTATATAAACACCTTTGTTAGTGCATAATTGTAGAAAAAGTTTCACCAAACATTTCTCCTTAAGCCATTTATTTCCAAGCATCACATACCTTTCATCAGCATGACAACCACAAAAGAGAGAGCGGTGGTATACCATTAAGTATAGTTTTTTTCCTCCAGTAGTGATTTACATTTAATCAAATGCATTGCTTTCCGCTAACTTTTTATTTGGTTTTGAAATCTTGTAATTGAATTGAAAGCATCAGAGCAAAGCTTTTTATAAAGTTTCATCTAACTTACTTTAACAAATTGCAAATCATTGGGCTACAGAGCTTTCCTTTCCCTTTTTATGATTGAAAATGATCAGAGCTTCAGGTTTTTTTACAGAAATATTTAATGAGCATTTTTTTTAGGATAATGGCTGCTGTAGCTGGGGCATTGACCAGTGAACACATTTTTGCTTTAACACTTTCTGAAAAATTTAAAGCTTGTAGCATTTAATCCTCTGTTTTCTCTAGCCTATTAATTTAATTTTAATGTAACTTTGGCTCCAAATTCTGCAAGTCTAGCTTTAGCATTAATGACACGTTAATTACATTCATTTCTTATTAATAATTTGGTTTATTGCATTATGGAAAGGCAAACTCTGCTAAGCACTAAGGAGATCAATTTTTACTTTGTTGCTGTTAGTAAGTCATTTGTTTTGATATATAAAGTTATACTCCCGCATGCTGGGGAAAAAAACATTAATGCTGATATCTCATAGGGCTAATGGATTGCTGCATCCTTATAGGGAGAACCAGGGTGCTTAAATCTGCTTTCGCTCACTTGCAGCCACCTGTCATTTATATTTGTAAGGACAGGAGTTATCCAGTGGATATTCTTGAGGAAGATGGCTGCAATGGTTGATTGCAGCAGATTTCCATAAGGGAAGCTCTATGTGCCATCAGTGTAAACTGAATGTAAAGCTAACCTTAAAGTAAGGACTTATTAAGTAAATGGAAGACAAAAAGAAAACAAAATAAAGGGCTAAGATATATGGCTATGATATTTTCTCAAAAGAAAGTTGCAATAATGGTTGAATAAATGTGAGGAACAACAAACCAGCAAAAAGAAAAACTGAAACACAGAGGGATAATTATGGCATGTCATCTAATGCACATACCATTAGGGTTGTATTTATTCATTGGCATCCGTTGTCTATGGCAGCAGCAAAAGGGGCAGCCCTATATATGCTAAAACAATGCTAAAAATATTAAACAATCCCCTATCTACTACAGGATATTGTGATCAAGTTTGGCAGCAGAGCTGGGTAGGGGGAATACCATCAGGTCTTGTGGTTAACAATTAGCAAATCTGCCCCACAGTATCAATTCAGAGGGGCCCAGATCTGCCTGGAAAACAGTATTGGGCTTGTGGATGCTGTCCCTCTAGAGCCCAATGAAGAGAAACAGTGCTCTCTAAACTGGAGTCCTCTAATTGGACATAATGCTCACATAGGCATTTATTCCCTTGGCTGTTGACCTAGCAGAAGGTAAAGGAAAGAATGCATAGAAATTGCTCATGTGAACACTTTCTGCACATATACTATACAGTAATTTTGTGCTCCTTAAAAGGAGAATTTTCATTGTTGTTTCAGAATAAAGCTAGAAATTATCATAGAGTTGCAAATTGCAGCTGTTATTGACCTCCAACAGCCTAACTGATTAATGTAGAACTGTCTTTGACCAATGTGTTATGCATAATGTATTGACCATTGAATCAATGAACCAGGGCAAACAGAGCACTGATCTCATCTGTCAAGAAATGGAACATTTTTACAAAAGTAGAAGTCTAAAGTGGTAATTTACTGTTCCCCAGGATGCAAGTGTTCAAGTGCATTAAAAGGGCACACCACTTAGTGCTCATCTACCATGCACTTGCACCCCAGGGAATCCCGCACTCTGCTCCTCATGTCAAATTTAACTGCAGCTTTTGGGGGGGAGGGGAAAGAACCAATTTTTTAAATATAAGCAGCTTGGAAAATGGAAAAACATAATCAAAGCTAAGGGGCAGATTTATCAAGGGTCGAATTCCATGGTTAAAAAAAATTTTGCCGAATTTAAACCCTTCGAATTCGAATATTGAATTTCGAAGGATTTTACCGCAATTCGAACATTCGAATGATCGAATAGAAAAAATTTGATCAAACGATTAAATTGTTCAAATTAAATGATCTGAATGATTTTAACCATTTGATCGAATTTTTTTTATTCGATCTAAAAAAGTAAAAAAAACCCTATGGGAGCTTCCCATAGGGTTTAATAGCAATTCGGTAGGTTTAATCTGGCAAACTAGGCAGTCGAATAAAAATTTGAAGGACAAGCAATTCAACTGACGAATATTTGGATAGGATTTTATTCGCATCATTCGATTCAATCAAAATTCGATGGTCAAAATGGCCTTAAAATTTTTTTCGAAATTTCAAATCTTTTTGAAAATTCGATCGAATTTCAAATCATCCATGTGAATACGATAAATATGCCCCTAAATGTCTTAATGGCTCAAATACTGGTCCCAGTATTATTCAGAGCAACTGCAAATCATGACATCCATATTTAGCTAACACCTAAAAATGCATATCTCTACATTTTTCAGCGATAGTTGATTAACTGTACTATAAACCCACCTATTATAATCCATAACAGAAAGTGATCAACATTTTTGAAGAACAGCTTCACCATTGCCATTATACTAAAGTATGTTGTTTTTGTATCTAGCTACACATAATTACAACTTGTCATGAGGATTTCAACAATGTTTTTTATTATTTTGAAATAGAGCTTCAGCAGCCACAAAAGAGATAAGATTTTAGAATTATTTTCTATGATCCATTCATTTTATGCAGTGCCAAATAGCCTGCAGCCTAGTCTATGATGGCAATTACCTTAATCAAGTTTCAATGATCTCACCCTTGGAAAATGACAAAATCCCACTGTGGATTTTGTCAGTAATGCTTTAATGGATTTTTATTGCCATAATTTAAAGTATTGCAAATTATCCCTTTTTATGTAGTGACATTGCACTATTCACCTAACTTAGCATGTGTAGTTTCACTTGGTTCTAGAATATTGATAGGAAGAATCTTGTAATTCCCAACTCTGTAATTGCTTAATTCACTATCACTGGTTTCTCCTTATTTTTTTAAATATATGAACAGAAGTAATAAAAATAACATTTAGCAACATTTGACTTTACAGTTTTATCAATGTAAAACATTAAAACTTAATGTAGTGCAGTTACATTTCTCAGGCCTAAGACTGTTTTTAGAATTTGAGACTGGAAAAGTAGAACTAAATGCTCTGTATAAGAAAAGCCCTTTGTTAGGTTGCTCAGCTGCTTATATGTTGATCTCCCATGTTAGGAAGTACATACTGTAGAACCATTAGTATCCATTTGTTGCTAACATGCTTATTCATATAATCACTTATTGTCAGTGCTTAAAGGGATCCTGTCATAGGAAAAAAATTTTTTTTCAAAATGCATCAGTTAATAGTGCTGTTCCAGAAGAATTCTGCACTGAAATCCATTTCTCAAAAGAGCAAACAGATTGACATGGGGCTAGACATATTGTCAATTTCCCAGCTGCCCCAAGTCATGTGACTTGGGCTCTGATAAACTTCAATCACTCTTTACTGCTGTACTGCAAGTTGGAGTGATATCACCCCCTGCCTTTCCCCCACCCAGCAGCCTAATAAAAGAACAATGAGAAGGTAACCAGATAACAGCTCCCTAACACAAGATAACAGCTGACTGGTACAGCACTCAATAGAAAAACCCATGTCCCACTGTGTACTATTCAGTTGCATTGAGAAGGAAAAACAACAGCCTGCAAGAAAGCATTTTCCTCCTAAAGTGCTGGCACAAGTCACATGACCGGTGAAGCTGGGAAATTGACAAAATGGCTAGCCCCATGTCAGATTTCAAAACTGAATATAAAAAAATCTGTTTGCTCTTTTGAGAAATGGATTTCAGTGCAGAAGTCTACTGGAGCAGCACTGTTAACTGATGCGTTTTAAAAAAAACGTGTTTTCCCATGACAGTTTCCCTTTAAAGGGGTTGTTCGCTATTGAGTTAACTTTTAGTATGAAAGAGAGTAATATTCTGAAACAATTTGTACGTGGTTTTGATTTTTGTTATTTGTGATTTTTGAGTTATTTAGTTTCTATTCAGCAGCTCTCCAGTTTGTGATTTCAGCAATCTGGTGGCTAGGGTTCAAACTACCCTAGCAATTATGCATTGATAGGAATAAGAGTTTGGAATATGAATAGGAGGGTCCCAAACATTAGGTACTATGTACCAATGATATCCTTAATGGAATTATAACTCTATATATATGTACACTTTTAGCAGGTCTGCTCTATTACAAGTAAACTCTCACCGTTGAACATATGTGGCCCAGGTGCAGATAGCCCCAGGCCCTTCGCTGGAATCAATTCACAACAGACTCCACTTCCTTCATTAAGTTAAACGTATAGCGAAATTCTTAAAGAAATGCTTACCCGCTAGATGTGGTGACCCGGGTGCAGCCGCCCCGAGTCAGTCGCTAAGGGAGACAGTCAAATCGCAATTTCTGTATGTTGCGGCGCACTCCACAAATAAGGTCACGGATTGCCTTCTTTTTCATCCAGTAAAAAACTTTTTTATTTCAACATTTGATTAAAAAATGCATACAGCTTCCAAGGTCTAACGCGTTTCGTAACCACGTACTTCCTCAGAGACTGGAAGCTGTATGCATTTTTTAATCAAAATGTTGAAATAAAAAAGTTTTTTACTGGATGAAAAAGAAGGCAATCCCTGACCTTATTTGTGGAGTGCGCCGCAACATACAGAAATTGCGATATGAATAGGAGGGGCCTAAAAAAGAAAAAGGCAAAAAATTTAAAATCTATAAAACAAAACTACTTAAAATCCTTAAGTGGGCTCCATCAAATATATGCCAGCTTTACACTACACTGGCCAAGATGACATGGCCAAATCAGTGGATCGGGGAATGGTGCTCAAGAAATCGTTGTGTATCGTTTATCTTCAAATTTCATTTAAGTTAAAAGCAGAGTAACACATTGTTCTTTAGAGGCAGCCTCTGAATGCTTTGTCTTTGTGTTTGTTGATAGCAGAAACTGTGGGTAAAATATTTAAGGGAATCTGCATTTAAAAGATTAAGGGGGAATGTAATTAAAGTCACAAAGAGAAAAACAATTCACACCAATAAGAATAAAAATGCACATCTTGCAATGTAATATTGTTCCTTAAACTGTTATTGCATTGCGAATTTTAATTGCACACTGCAAATTTTAATTGTGCACTCTTAAGAAGTGCTTGAAGGTATTGTAATCTTTTGGAACAAGCATAACTTTTAAGTAAGAAGTTTTATTACATTGACTGCTCATTGGCGAGTACAATTCACAAACTCTCTTCCACTGTTGGAAGTGGTCACTAAACAGTTTCCGGGTTCGCAAAAGATATATTAAACTCACTTAAAGCAACAATTTTTGTGCAGAGGCGTAACTTTTCGCACTGCAAATAGTTTTTCCGTTACCAGCTTTTATTACATTCCTCCATAAGTATCTAAGGTTTAAAAATGTGCATACTGTTAATTGAACTACTCCAGTTTTAGCAAATATCTTGCTGTTTTAAAGGGGATCTGTCGCCCAGACATAAAAAGCTGTATAATAAAAGGCCTCTTCAAATTACACATGAAACCCAAATTCTTATTTTTATTAAAGCATTCATAGCTAAGATTTAAAAATGTGCATACTGTTAATTGCACTACTCCAGGGGTTACTAAAGGAGACCTGTCACCCAGACATAAAAAGCTGTATAATAAAAGGCATTTTCAAATTACGCATGAAACCCAAATTCTTTTGTATTAAAGCATTCATAGCTGTTGTAAACTCATTTAAAAATCTCAGCTGTCAATCAATTATTGCCTGTCCCTCCTCGATGCCTTAGGCATAGAGGCGGGGCTGGCAATTACTTTTACTTTCCATTCAGCACTTACTAGATGTCACTGCACTCGTAACCATTTAATTGTATAGCCAGAGCATAGGGATGGACATAAGGTTCCCCATTGGGGCACACAAACAAGATTTTGAGATGATGCAAGGTTTGCCTTAATAACAGTGCCCACAAAATGGCTCCTGTCTGCTTGCTATAATTATGAATTCCTAGACCGAAGGAAACAAGGTTCAAATAATTCATATAGTGTAACTAAAATTTATTTTGCTTGTCTAATGTGGGTTTGGAATAATTTCAGGTCCCTGAAGTGGATCACTGGATGGTGCTCACTAGTATAACTCCAGGCCAGTGCAGTTTTCTCCTGATAGGAGCACTGGCCCAGGGGTTTCAGGTAAGTCATTAATTTCACTTGGGGGTGCCTAACATTTGGCACTCCCAAGTGTAGCAAGCCTTTCCTTGTCCTTTAAGAGTTGTCTTATACATTGATTTTTATAGTCTTTGCAAAATTAGATGGATGCTATCCTATTCTAATAAAATATATTATAACATACAGATATACCTTGGATTTAACATATCATGGGTCAAATAGCTATTTAGCCCATGAGGACCATTTATATTAATTAATTATGGCAAGTTAAAGGAACATGATTTATTTTTGTCACTGGAAAAAAACAGAACTATTTTTTGGGAGCAAGCTCTATATCTGATATCAAGTTTAGTACCCCTGCTCTCTGCTACAGTATTCAGGTAATATAGGGGCTCTCAACCCAAAAACATGGCCTAATGAAAGAAAATATAATTGTTGTTATTCATACGTAGCAATCTTTAAATTTATTCACCAGGCATGGATTTGCAGCACATTTCCAGATTTAGCCAACTGCAAATGTTGTTGTGCAGTGAAAATTTGCTGTGACAAAAACATTGTCGCTAGTGATGGGCGAATTTATTCGCCTAGGTCGAATTCGCGGCGAATTCCCGCGATTCGCCGCTGGCAAATAAATTCGCGAATCACCAGCGAAATTTCGCCGAAAACGACGCGACGCGCGCCGAAAACGACGCGACGCGCGCCAAAAACGACGCGACGAGCGCCGAAAACGACGCAACGCGTCAAAGTTGACGCGGCGCGCGACAGACGCGCGTCAAAATTGACGCGATGCGCGACAAAATCGTCCCGCGACTCGTTTCGCTAATTTTTCGCCGTTCGGCCAATCTCGGGAGATTCGCCCATCACTAATTGTCGCGCATCAAAATTGTTGCACATCAAAATTATTCAGACACCCATGGACTTTATTGCATTTGAAGAGAAGAATTACTTGTGTAAAAATTGTCGCTTGTGTCAAAATAATTTTGATGTCTATTGGCTTGTGTTACACAAATTTTTTGGTAAAGCGAAATGGGACAGATTCATCCATCACTATTCATTAGCAAATATTAGCAGGCATGCTCTTACCTTAGGGACAATCACATGGCAAATTTAGCTAGCAAGACAGCAGCTCATATGGCCAATTTTTAGTTAAACATTATTTTCTGTGCTTCATGTGGATATGTAAGATGGTTACAGTGTTCTGGGGGATGATAGCAGACCGTTTCAGCCATTTGCAAGCATGGAATAGATCCTGACCCTCTGACCTATTTCCTGGGCATCAGATAACTCAAATTCCCAAATAACAACATGCTAGCCACCCACATATTTACTGCTGCAAAGACACTTCATGCAACTAGCTGGGAAAGGACCTCCCTTTGAACTCAACTCATGCTTGTTATTAAGGTAAAGTGGATTAGCTTTATGGAGGCCATCAAAGTGCAATTACAGGGGAAAAGCTATGACTATGAACTGCCTTGGCTTCCCTGGATGGAGTTTGAGAGAGAGAGAGAGAGAGAAGCTGAATCTAAAATAAAACTCCCTCAAAGGGCATTGGTAGCCATGTCATTCCTATCCCTCCCCCATTCTTGCCCTAGTTGGCTTTTACCCTAGCCCACCACTGCATAATATTTAGTAGCAAAAAAACCCTTCATAACCATACATCAATACTAGCCCACCTATTAGGTGGCAGCAAAAAAGGGGGGGATGCACAAGTCATAAAGAGAATTACACTGTGGAGGAGCAAATGACTACTGTTTTTGTACTTTTTGTTTAGACATCTGTGAATTTTATGTATACATGTGTTACCACTACCATGCTTTATTATGTGGACAATGCGATTTGAAAAACTATTACAGTTTATTAATAATGAAAAAATGGTTTTCTGTTTCTGTATGTACCACTAGCTACAATGCAGGAATATTGTCATTGTTAGAACATGGTTGAATAGTTAAATAATTATTAGGACATACCTCTACAGAAGGGATCCCCAACCTTTTGAACCCGTGAGCAACATTCAGAAGTGAGCAACATTCAGAAGTAAAAGGAGTTCACTAGCATGAAAAATTTTCTTGGGGTGCAAAATTAGCGCTGTGATTGGCCATTTGATAGCCCATATGTAGACTGGCAGTGTACAGGAGGCTCTGTTTGGCAGTACACTTGGGTTTTATGCAACTAAAACTTGCCTCCAAGCCCGGAATTGCAAAATATGCACCTGCTTTGAGGCCACTGGGAGCAACATCCAAGGGGTTGGAGTGCAACATGTTGCTCACGAGCCACTGGTTGGGGATCACTGCTCTACAGGGATCATTTCCAATAAAGCACTTATGGGTTCAAAGATGCTACCTTAGCATGCAAATACTTGTGCCCCTGCTTCTGGATACTGATGATGATATATGTCCAATCTGAAAGCAGCCCAAGCAGTTACAAGGGAACAATGTATTAATGCTAAGAAGGCAGCTCTTGGCACCATGCCTTGAATGTCCTATGTCTATGAACATTTTCATCTAGATTATGATATACAGTATATAGTAGTATAACTCTAAAGTAACTGGACTTTTCTGAGTTCTGTGTGATGCACATTTTCCAGGTCCTCCAGTTTTGCCCCATGTGGTAATACACTGCCATTACCTGTGCCCTTTTTTTACACTTTGTATTTTGCCCTCTGTTGTAAATAACCCTGTACTAAACACAAATGAATCAGGAAATGTGTTTACATTTCAGCTTTTCTTTTTCATTGTTAGTTTAACAAACACAGACATTTGCTTAATATGTTTAGCTATGCTCAAAGCTATATTTTATATTATGCTATTATAAATATGCAGTTAATAGTCATTTTGTTGTTAGGTGAAGGTTTTTAGTTCTGCTTTAGAGGCATTACATTTTGCATAAATAAATATGATTATTCCCATTGCAGTCCTAGAGAATAGCTAAATTTTTGGAACCAATATATATGTTTGGATTTATAGCCTATTCTCCCACATTAATACACAAATCAGTTGTCAGCAAAATACTTTCTTCTGCTCTGAATTAAAGGTGAAAAGTACACACTTTAGGCATGCATTTACAAAAATGAAATTATAGTTCATGCAATAAATTGCCAAAAGATAGAAACTGGTTCTCTATAGTTTGCTAGAACTTTGAAAGACAGCATTTTATCCTGCTGTTTGAGCATTTCACTTACTAAGCTGCACATGTTATTCACTCATTCTGGGATCTGTAGTAGGCTGCAGTCCTGCTGTATTGATGATACCTGTGTGCTGTTCCAGGCTTCTTTATCACTGTAGGAAGTTTTTTGTTCTGTCACTACCATACAAAGACACCAGTGTATTTTGCTGAATCTGCAGTATAATCCAAAAGAAATAACTTGCCAAATATACAGTATACATTAATTATTTACCCCAAATGCAAGGGTTTTAGATATATTTTTAAGAGTATATGCCTAGGAAAATTGTCAGCATTGGGTCTTAGATCTCTCTGTATCAAAATTCTGCATATTAGTTTCCAATCTGTGTTTTCTTCACTTTTCTTAAAACAATCAAAGTTTTAGAGTATAACCTAATTGGCATATGGTAACAAAGGAAAGTTTCATATCATTAATATACTTTGCTCAAAATTCTGTTTCTGAAAGCTTTGCATGAACAAATGCCACTTCCAAAAGTATTTCCCTGCCTTGCTTTACTCTACTGTGAATAAATAAGCATATACAGGTACAGTCAATCAGTCACCCTATCAAATGACAACAAAAGCACATAATTTCTGTATGTATTCTGAAGACAAAATTATTTTGTGGCAATGCCATGGATTGTGAAAATTAAAATATAAGTAAAGACACACATGGTTAAGATGATGATTGCAAGTATTTAGTTTTAAGTAATCACTTTGTGTGGACCAAGAGCACAAAAAGAAATACAAAATGACATTCTAAAATAACAGTTTAGTGCTTATCTAAGTTTTTTGTTTTGTAGTACATTTTGTAGTACATTCACTCTTCTGTTCGTAAACATGGCTTCATACAAGCCAATATCATCAACCAGTTTTTTCTAACTTTTTCTAACTTCATTACACAGCAACAGTCCTTGTGTGGGTCTAGAATATTACAGATTACATAATCTCCTCTATAATTTAACTCTGTGTTTAGTTTCAAGCAACCACCCCATGCCAATTCATGGTAAAAAGGGGGAGAAAAATGTCCACTGACTCCAAAGCATTTGGTCCAAGAAAAAATGTGGTGAAAAAAGACACCATTTTGGTGACATTTCACCATTTCACTAATTTGACGACTGTTTTGTGAATTTTTTATCAAAGTGAAATGGAGTAGTGTAGTTCATCACTATTCACCATAGTCATCTTGAGGGATTTTAGAGTTTTATGGTGAACTTTCACCATTTGCTAAACATGCTTCCTAGCTTCTTTTCCTGTTTTGCCACTTTTTATATTGAACATATGACAGGCCCTCTCAATCTACCAGTGAACATCAATAACAATAAATGTAACTACATGTCAGTTGCAGATATTTAATATGCACTGATAATATATTTTTACATGCCATATTTAAATGACCACATTTATATGAGAACAGCCTATTCCGATGACGGGTGAATGGTTATGTATCAGAGTGTAATAAAAATAAAGTTTAATATTAAATACATACGTAAGTCCCCTATCATTCTGATGCAATAATGTCAATGGCCCAAGGCAGAATAGGTGCAGGGAGTGTTCAAGTTCTCCCCGATAATGATTTCTCTTGTAAATGACACAAGGGGTGATAAGGACAGTTGAAGACAGGAAACTGTCTTCGGTTACAACACCAGTTGTTGATCAAGTCATAACGTACACCCACTTCAGTCTTACTGTAAATGCTTTCTGATGTCTATATAAAGCTTGGATCAAGAGGTGTGTCTTTAGAGTCCACCGGTTTCACCAAGGCTTCATGCTCCGGTGTCACTTTGACAGCTCACCCAGACAAAACTTTCTCATTGTATTGATGGGCTAAATAAATAAAGAACCTCTATTATTACTGAAAGGATTTCCTTTTCTGAAGTTTTGTCTTGCAAAGAGGTTATAGTAACAAAATTAGCAACAGCACACAACTATAAATCTTCACACCCTTTAGACTATTTATTCTGCAGTAATAATTTGCTTAATTTTCAAATATAGATTGCCTGACTATAAAATGTAAAATGGTTTAAAGGACAAGGAAAGGCAAAAAAATTAAATTCAATTTTTTACAGCCATGCAGAACTCCAGCAGCTTTGTTTCCCTGTAGAGCAGTCTGCGACTGTTTAGAGATTAGTATTGGATTTTATTTTTGCCTTTACATTCCCTTTACTGTTTCCAACTTTTTCTGCAGTGTTGGAGAAAGTTTGTATTAAACAATAAACTATAAAATCCACATTAGATTACATGCCAACAAAGGACCCAGTGCAGTCTGCATATTCTGATTATTAATCAGTCTTGCTGTATCGGCTTCAGGCAGATATTATTTGACTTATGCTGTTTTGATAATTTATGACGATCCCTAAGCAGCACAGGCCACATTGAGCATGTGCAGAGTCAGGGTCATGCAAAAATGTTTAACAAAGTTACATGATGATAGCCCCTAGTGGCCAACTTTGAAAGCATAATTCATTTGTTTTTATTAGGCTTGTGGTCAGGCCCTGACTGACCATGCATGAATACGGGCAA
>CM044431.1:148129913-148159279 GCA_024363595.1 Xenopus borealis
AGAGAGAGAGAGATGCAGACAGAGAGAGACAGACAGACAGATAGTGATGGGCTAATTTGTTAATTTGTTCAATTAACCAAAGATTTCCCATGAAATTTGCGAAACAGAGAAACATTCGATAAACGGGACTTTTGACGCCGGCACCCATTTTGATGCCAGCAACACTTTATCGTACCTCTATTTTGACCTATTACTTTGGTCAATAGGTGGGCGGTAAATTGAGAGAAAGAGAGAGCCAAAAATATTCCAACCAATGTGCTTTCATATAATGTAGCAGATCATGTTTAGAAGTTTAAGAAAAATGTTTCTTGAACAAAATTGTGTTTTATAGAGATACTAAAGAAAATGTAAGTCATCTCATAACTTTACATTTACTGTTAGTGCAGATATTTTATATACTGAATTCTTAAAGGGGTCCACTTGAACTTCATTTGGAAAGGACCAAAACAGGGAATGCATGATAGTTTTTCATCATGTCATATAGTCTTGTTCTCTACTTACCAATATTATGTTGTAAAACCCCTTTTCTTTCTCACATTTCCTCTATAAATTTTTTTACAAGCCTAAAATCCTAGACCTGCTTTGCATCTGCCATAAAAAATGCTATAGAGAGAAGGAGAGATTGATGACTAGAACTGCAGTTCAGTCTCACAGTTCTGATGATCTCGTAAACCTTTACGATACCGTCAGAGATCGTTGGCTGAATTACTACCACATTTTTTTTGTCTCTCCTTGAATCTTTCATCCTGTTGGCTATCATGCAAGAGATCGCCCTTATTCATTTTGCAACTCGTGTTAAGTAAAGTGCGGATCTCACTTATGTTCCGTAAACATCTAATTTATTTAAAATATTTGAAGGTATATATCTAAAGTGAGAATGCTTTTCACCTAAGAATAATAATTTAATTATTAGCTTCATTTGTGTTGGACATTTATTTTAAAACTAGGAGATTATCTGTCCATCTCAAAGTTATTTATTGTCATTGTAACAATGAATCTTCTGGTATTGCTTAATGAGTGTATGACACTGGCACAAAAGACAATTAAATACCTTATGGTTCATGCTATAGTTTTCATTACATAGTTAAAAGTCCATAAAAAGATGTTTGTAGGGTTTTTATCAAATGCCAGAAACAATCCTCAGACTTGACTTAATCAACTTGATTGGATAAAACAGTAAAAGTTCTGGGTATATTATCATAGCATGTAATTAAGTACACATTTCCTGAATCAATTGAAATATAATTCTAGCTTATTTTCAATGCTTGCTGACCTTCTTCAACCCACTCATGAAAGTCATAGCTCTGTGTGCCTTAGTTTAACTATAGATCTGTCAGAAATCCAGGAATGTGACACTGGACAGTAGCCATAGTAGATGGTAGAGCCACATACTTTAAGGGATCTACTGAGTGAAAACTCTTAGGATCCCTATAGTGGGACAGTTCATATAATCGGTGGCATCAATTTGTGTGCCAGTATACAAAAAGCATCACTGATGCAAAGGACAGCATTGCAGAAGAAGCTACTGGTGCCTAGGTGCCTTAAATTTGTATTTGACCCTGAAACCATTTTGATGCTCTTAATATATTAGCTCACTAAGATCTAATCTTCACTACCTTGTTCCATAACTGCTAAAGTATAGCTGCAACAGCAGTCCAATAAGGGAATATGTAATTTGCTATTCTTCGGTCATTACCAAACTACAGCAGTTAGGAATACTTTACAGGGCACACAAACTACATTACATAATTTAAATGCCCTGTAATTAACTAAAATTCAAAAACATACTTTATACAACCATTGAAAAAAAAGTTATGTATTATTTATTAATAATAATAATAATGCTGAAGTTTTTTATAGCATTAATAATTTATCATGTGTGTGTGTAAAAATTTACCCCTACTAAGCACAGTACTAGATATATCTTTTATAGGGTAACAATGTAATAATGGGAATAAAATCTACTGAAATATCAGCTGCTGTCTTCATGGTAAGCACAAAAATATAAATGTATCCCACAGAAGAAAATGTAAAACTAAAAGAGAAATATATAATAAATATGGGGATCCCCTTTGGCCACAGGTATTAATTAGCATTTAAGAAGATCTCCCAGTGATGAAAAAGGCAGTAATAAAGTTACAAGAACAAACCTGTTAATATTTATGCTGATGGACAGTTGTCCCTTTATCTTTTTTTTTAATGGCTCCGAATTTTTAGATCAACAGCACTCACAGTAATGTTACAGCCAAACAAAAACAGTAGGCACAGGTACACGTTGCCAAGCAACCCACTCACTCTACAGACTCAGCAAGTACCCACTGAGTTCCTTCTTCATCTATTTGTACTAACATTAACCAGGAATTTCTTCAGATTTGAAAAACCCTATTATCTACAAATCTCAGGGAAAGCAATTGGAAGTGTACTTGCGCAATCCTATGCGAATATCTTTATGATGGCATTTGAATCTACCCACATTTTACCCCTACTAGGCAAAGAAATACTGAACTACTTCCATTTTTCTGGTAGACTCACATATAGAAACCAGATTGTTTAGGAAACCCACAGATCGGAATTTGATTCTGCATGCAGGCAGCAAACTCCCCCAGCCACAATTAGAGGAATCCCCTACTCGCAATTCCTTTGGGTCACAGTTATACACTCAATCTGAACATTGACCAGGAAACAAACTATTGAGGGTCCTGTCAGTCCACTAATCTTCACCACCACCTACACAGCAACATCTCATTATTTAGCTGCATGTGTTAATAAACATTGGCAGACGCTAGGCAACACGTACCAAGCCTATGGTGAAGTGATTGTAAGACCCGGTGTCCTGGATGGTCGCCTAGAATCATGGTGAGCCCCATTGCTTATGCAATAGCACTTGTAACTTTTGCGATCATTTCCAATTTTGTACTTTTTTTTTACTCTCTCACTGGTTGCTAGGATTCCAAGCAACACTGTTTGGCTCCATTTTCACTTGATTTAAAAACTCGGTTCCAATTAGGAACTGGGATATTTATTATACCCCTTTCAGCAACATCAATTTCTGGGCAAAGACAGCATACAGTTAGTTATTATAGCTAGCCATTCATCAACCACTGACTGATACAAAAAGGACGATTTACTAAAATTCTGGATTTTTTTTAAAGGGATTCTGTCATGGGAAAAAATGTTTTTTTGCAAAATGTATCAGTTAATAGTGCTGTTCCAGAAGTATTCTGCATTGAAATCCATTTCTCAAAAGAGTAAACAGATTTTTTTATATTTCATTTTGAAATCTGACATGGGGCTAGACATATTGTCAATTTCCCTCTCTTTACTGCTGTACTGCAAGTTGGAGTGATATCACGCCCTCCCTTTCCCCCACCCAGCAGCCTAACAAAAGAACAATGAGAAGGTAACCAGATAACAGCTCCCTAACACAAGATAACAGCTGACTGGTAGATCTAAGAACAGCACTCAATAGTAAAACCCATGTCCCACTGCGTACTATACAGTTACATTGAGAAGGAGAAACAACAGCCTGCCTGAAAGCAGTTCCCTCATAAAGTGATGGCACAAGTCACATGACCGGGGCAGCAGGGAAATTGACAAAATGGCTAGCCCCGTGTAAGATTTCAAAACTGAATATAAAAAAAAATCTGTTTGCTCTTTTGAGAAATGGATTTCAGTGCAGAAGTCTACTGGAGCAGCATGACAGTTTCCCTTTAACAAGTAAAAGCAGTCATGGGCCATAGAAGTCAATGGGAGCTGAACTATTCCTATTGGACCTTTTTAACCATTCAGACTTTGAGAGGTTTTTGGATTTCTTTCCCTAGTAATTGTTAAAAAATCATGAATTTTAGAGATAGTTGTATTTGTTTCAGATCATTTAGAGTTTTTTTATTAATGCTTTTTTATTTGGATCTTTTAATAACTTTGTGATTTTAGGAAAATATCATTTAGTTGTGTTTTCAAAAAGCTCTAATATCACTAAAATTCGATCTTTAACAAATGGGCCTCAAAGTCTGCATTTACAGATATTGTATCTTGCTTTGGGTCTCGTCTTGATTTTTTGTTTTGGTCAATAATATCAAATAGAGTATAAAGTTAGGATAAAGTCCAATGTCACCATGTGTTTGGCTAAAAAGTGTATCATTTTATTATATCATTGACCATGAACATAAGTTATTGATGTTGGGTGGATGAGTCTGGAAATATAATAATTTATTTACTACATTTGTGCAACTAGGAAAAAAGTGTGATTTCTTTAGAGCATCTATGAAAAAGCTCCAGCAGGGTGTAACCAGTAAAACAATGTTAAGTGAGGGTCTCCATTAGGATACCCATGATTGTAAGGACACTACTGAACTGCCATACAAGAAAGCAGCTGCTGTGATGTGGAGCAATGTTTGTGACATGATGCAAAGGAATGCCAAAATGAAAATGCATTTGTTCCTATAATTATGCCCTTGAAGTCTCTTTAAATACCTGCTTCTGTTTTTCTCTGAACCAATATATTTTGTTGGTTTCCTGGAGATATCTTGTTATTCCTAAATGACAAGTTTTGAGTATTACTAGTAGTGTTTTTATTTGTATACATTAATCCTCTGAATCTTTGAAATATGACTTTGGTTCTCATTCCTCACAGCTCGTACAACATTTGCATTAGTCTAATTACAATTTATTAAGATGTAACTTGTTTTTAATCTTGTGTAGAGTGTTTTCTGAGTAATCCCTATGCAAGCATGAAGTCCCTTCAACACTAATCATTATCTGAAAGAAATTAAAGATTAAGTATAGATGCAAACTAATTATGACATTACATAGAGGCCTATTTATCAGAATTTGAATTTGTAACATTTTAGAGTTCTTTTACATTCTAAAAACCTCTTAAACTTACCAAACTGGAATGTGTGCTTATTTGTTAAATAACTAGAACATAAGAAACGTGTTTTAGTTAAACTTTATTGAATAAAAAAGAATGAACACATGAATGAGAAAAACTAGCAACAAATGTATATTCTTCTTGAGTCAACAAATTTGGAATGTTAATAAATAAGCCCCATAGTCTTCTATTCCTGTTTATAAGGCTAAGTCAATGCATTTTTCGGTAAGATTTATTTTTTGTAAATGCATTTAGAACACAATTAATCAATTTGCTAAATATATACTTGTTTCACTGCCTAATATTTCATATCAAAATAATGACATATATGTCATATGGGGAAAAAATATACTGACATCAATTCAATATCATATATTTAGATACATATAACTATATTTTAAGGTTGCATCAAACCATACAAGTGACTGTTGACAACAGTTTTAAGATCAATCATTCTTGCAAGCACATACCCAAATACTCTTTCAAATACGTTCTGTTCAACCATTTCTCATTTAATATATAATTGCAGTTTATCTCTGGACCCTTTTCAATCTGTTCTATTATAACTTCATGCTTCCTTGTGCATGTCTTTTTAGTTCTGATGTATCTCATTTCATCTGTCTCCCAAAGTTCACTGTATTAGAATTCTGAATTTTTGGCAACTGCTGCCAAACTAGAATCTGATCTCAACAGGTGGTTATGTTGTTTTGAACCTGAAGCACAGCAGGCAAGAAAGGCTCATGAAATTAACTGAGTTTACTAAAGTGTGATAGTGTCTCAGCTAGGCAATAATTTTTATAAATAAATACAACTCTAATCAAATGTTAATTTCTTTAAGCCCAGTATTAGGCAGAAGTTTGAGGCATATTTATTGAAACAAACTTTAAATACAAAATTAAAATATTGTCAAATGATATAATGTAAATGTAAACAGGTGTAATAATCTGACACAGTGGAGTAACTATATATTAATGGGCCCCATAACAAATTATTTTTCAGTACCCAAAATGTTTAGAGGTTTACATGTTTATTACAATATTTATTGAAATTGTTTATGGATTAAGAATTAGAACAATTATTTTTAGATATTTTAGATTGAAAGCTCTATTAGGTAGGGCCCTCTTAACTTCTTATATTGGTTGTTTTTGTGTGTAATCTGCATAAAGGGGCCTTTGATCAAAGCTTGGAACTCAAAGTGGGGACAATGAGACCCAAACCATTCATCATATATTTATGTTGCAGTATGGTAGGGACCATATGGAATAATCTATAAATGGTGTCCAGAAGGATTTAGAGATAACATGTTACTGACTGACTTATTGCTGTGATTTTTTTAACAGGCTCTAGTTTATCGTACATATAACTTAATAACTGTAACACATGCAGATTTAAACCCTAATATGTGTGGTGACGAGCTGGAGACATTCCAAGGACACCGTTGTGAACAGCTTTGATATGCTTTGCTATACTGACTCTGTTAACTCACCTTCCAGCTGCTGGAAGTTGCCTAACAAAGGGCCGTTATAAGCCTGCCTATTACTACTGCCAGTCACTTTAGTCTGGTTCCTGTTCCTTAACTTTTTCCTATGACACTTGCCCTGATTTTTGGCCTGTTTGACAAATACTACTGGAATACAATTGGAAAATACTATTGATATATGAAGTAGTATATTATCCTACTAAACTTACCTAATAATTATAAACAAATTAAACCAATAGCCAATTACAAATTTGCTTTAAATGATGATTTAATTACAAGCCAAATTTAGAAATCTGACCAAATATATTAGAAGATCACTAGCTAGTTGGTATGATGAAGACAGCTTTTAAAAGTAGAGTGATATAAACAACAAAGACAGGTGTAAAGGTTTCTTATCTCAGATGAAGTACACAACCATGAAGGATGAGAACTGACATAAACCTCATAAATATTAAAATATTTAAAAGGAGAGACAAGGACACAATGATGTTAATAAAAACAAGATAAGATACAGCAATCTAACAACAAGGATTAAATTATTTTGTTAAAGAAAAACAGTTTTTTGTTTTCATGATAATACACAATAAAACCTTTGTCTCTAAAACAGTGCCCATACTTTACTAATGTGGGATCTACTTTTAGGGATATTGTCCCAGCATGATCTACATCTCCATAAAAGCATTGTTAGAACTCAGTGAAAAATATTACTTAAATATTGATTTATGGAAAAATGTATATTGTTATATTTAAACATCTAATAAATAGCTGAATGAAAAGCATGAAACAGGAGAATTAGCGCTAGCGTTAGATGCTTCGCGATTTAGAGGATTTGCACCTAAAGGTCTACTGGTAGGTCCCAATCTACCTTTTGGGCACCCCTGCTCTAAAACATTGACAGCGTATTCGCTTTCTATGTATTCATGTCCAAACAGGTAATTTTTTTTATGTAAACAAAATTTTTTAGATCATGCCCACATTAATACTGTAATTTTTATGTGTTGTCATGTAAGAATTCAGTATATCAGGGGTACTGTTCATATTTATAGTCCAACACTGAAAAAAGCTAGCTAGCTTTCAAGGGTCTACTTTTGCATTAGGTCATACTTTTAAAAAACATGATATTTTAAACATTTAAATGAAATCTGTCATACTACTGTTTATATGAACCAGTAGTATTGGGCAGTATTATGCAGTCTTGGCTGGCCTCCAACAGTTTAAACAGACACATAATGAGGTCAAAAATTGCCCTTTGCAGCTGGAAGAACATGTCATCATGTAACTTTCAGTACTTCTACAAACACATCTTGAATGTATGAGTAATGGTATGGAAATTTCCTTTTCAAAAAACAGTTTTGTCCTCACCCCTAATATATATATTTAATTCAATATTTATTTGTGTATTTGTGTTGCAGCTACATTAAGCTAGCTGCAACTTCAAAGGTAAATTTTCCAGATAAAATTTTGACCTGGACACATAGGGGCAGATTTATTATCCACATTAAATCTCCACATATTTCAATCAATTTATATGGGATTTTAGAGGCATATTTATCAAAGGATCAATGTTAGATGATACATCCCTTGGCTGAGAATCACAATGATCCCATACAACTGATTCAGGTAAGGATAATTAAATCACAACCTGATATCTGGTCCTACCAGTAATGCCCTACAGACAAGGTCACACGTGGCATTTTTACTGTTGTTTTCTTTTCCCAACATGCATTTCTGTATTTTGTCTTTCCCCATAGTTCCACTGTTTCACAGTCAAAAAGGATGCCAAAATGGTTGAAAATGTTCACAAGTCGCAAATTTTTTTCTTAAATGTTGGCTTAAGAAAAGACACTGCAAAATATTCAGAGTGTGTTTTTTCAGGGAAAAGAAGTCAAATGCCAGGGAGAATCGCATTGTGCCATTCATTTGCAATGAGGCTGAAAATCTCAATTTTTTTAATAAACTGGGAAAATAAAAAAATAAAGTTGTTAGATAAAATTTCCATTGACTGATATACAAACTAGCCAGCTTGTACTTGCTTAGTTTTATTTGCTGACTTTTCATGTTTTTCTTCCTTAAATAAATTCCAGCAGGAAAAGCTTTCCACATCCATATTTTTTCCTTAAAATTGATTTGCGGTAAAACAGCCCCTAAATATATTACTTTTTATTTAATATTTTATTAACATACTATTGTTACTTGCCATAGAAGATGTTTTTTATCTGTCACATCTCACTTAAGCTTGCTGTAGGCTGTTTTTTTCTGCATGTTCTTGCATGTTATATTGATGCCCTACCAGGGACCCAAGGAGCTCTCTGCACCACATAACATAACCCTATACAACTGTGGGAAGTAGCATTATTCATTTGTTTATCATTTTAGGTATTTGTAATATGGACTTGAATGCCTTAATCCCAAGTCATATAACTAGCATTTCTCTGCAATAAATTAAGCTAAAAAGTTATTCCATTACTGAATATATATAGCTTGTTGTGTTTACAGTTACAGTTAGAAACAAAGCTGTACACTAACACATTCTGCCTTACAAATTAATCACCGGGGATTTCATTTTTTATAGCACCCAAGTCAAAAGCACAAGTAATCCTTACAAAACTTTAATCAAATGCAAACCTTCATCATTTTAGAATTCGCATTGCTCATTAGCTGTTTTATATGACACATAATACCCATGAGTGATTTGCTTTTTGATGTCTAATGTCTGTTTAATGTGCAGTTTATGCGTAGAGCTCAGTAGCTAGATTCTCAGTATTTTCATGAAAAGGACGTGCAATGCAGCTCTGTTTCACTGACAAAGTATGGCTCATACATCAAGAGCCAATGATGTATAATTTATGGAAATGCATATTGGAAAGTTACATAGAAGTCAAAGAAGGCTAGGCAATTTTATGTAAATTCTATCATTATTTCATTTGTAATACTAAATACATAGTCCCCAATATTCCTTAATTGCATTTCTCTGTAATTTATCTTTAAAATGTTCTCGCAAATTGCCCAGAGAGAAAACTGTGGTTGCATTTCATAAACCCATCTACCATTTCAGCTAGAATAATATAGTATGTACCATCATATAAACTAATATGTTATTGTTTGGTGTTTGCACACATAAAGCAACTAAAACTGATAGGGGGAATCTTTATGTGTCACTGGCACAGAAAATACTCCCAACAGAACAGTTTCAAGCCTCTTAACTGAATCTCATATCAGAACAGTTTTAAAATGCGTACACAGACTTAGAACAGCTTTGGCACTTCTAAAAGATCAGTTCATCAAAATCAAATGAGCAGGTAACAAAAGAAAAGATACCTAGGTTGTCACCAAATGATAAATGTACCAGCAGCATGTTAATAGTACAAATCCAGGGTCTAAAGGGCACTCCAGAATATTCAGCACCTCAATCTAGTAAGGATGTGCTATGGTGGTAACTGAATGAAAAATAGATCAGGGATTTGGATTTGGAATTGCATATCCGATGTGCTGTCAGTGTAAAAATTAAGGACTGATTTTTCAATACTGCTATAGACATTTACTTTTACTTATTTATATATCTTTTATATATAAATACATTGAAGTGAACTTCAATCATCCCTACAAGATGGTGAAGGGCATCTGGTGAATACCTGTCACTGCTAGCTGCCATATCTAAATTGATGTAAACATAAGTATGTTAATGAAGTTTTGCTAGGAATAAAGTAACACCAGAGTACCCCAACATTCCCTTGCAGAGACTAAGGAGCAGATTTATTAAATTCACATGAAGGATTCGAAGTTCGATCGAATTTCAAAAAGATTCGATTTCTAATTTTCTAATATGCAAAAGAGGCAAATTCGCCCATAAAATTCGAATATATAATATATTCAAAATTATAATTCGAATATTCGAATTTAATTGTATTCAAATATTCAAATATTCGATGGTCGAAGTACTTTAAAAAAAAAAATTTGATAGGCCAGTTCACCAGATTGAACCTACCGAATTGCTTTAAAGGAATAGTTCAGGGTAAAAATAAAAACTGGGTAAATAGATAGGCTGTGCAAAATAAAAAATGTTTCTAATATAGTTAGTTAGCCAAAAATGTAATGTATAAAGGCTGGAGTGACTGGATGTGTAACATAACAGAATACAACACAACATTCTGCTTTTCAGCTCTCTAAATCTGAGTTTGTCAGCGACTTGAAGGGGGGCCACATGGGACATAATTGTTCAGTGAGTTTGGCATTGATCTTCAGCATTCAGCTCAGATTCAAAAGCAACAGTTATGACCAATGTGACCCTCCCTCAATTCACTGATTGTTTACTGCCTGGTAACCAGGGTAACCAGGCAGTGTAAACAAAGAGAGCTGAAAAGCAAGAAGTAGTGTTCTGTTCTGTTATGTTAGACTTACAGTCACTCCAGCCTTTATACATTACATTTTTGCTTGACTAACTATATTGAAAACATGTTTTATTTTGCACATCTACAGTATTTTCCCAGTTTTTACTTTTATACTGAAGAATTCCTTTAAAACCCCATGGGAAGCTCCCATTGGTGTTTTAAAGTTTTTTTTATCAAATAGGAAAAATTTGAAAAATCATTCAATTGAATTTTTAATCGAATGATCAAATTTTTCCTATTCGATCTTTCGAATATTTGAATGGCGGTAAAATCCTTCGAATTCGATATTCAAATTCGAAGGATTTTACTTCCTTCACTATTCACATGGTTGAATTTCTAATTTTTTTCAATTCGAAATTCGACCAATAGTAAATCTGCCCCTTAATTTAGTATTTTGATTAATATGTGTAATCACCACAGAATACCATCTGGGGGCAGATTTATCAAGGGTCGAACTGAAAAGTTGAATTTAAAATATTTTAATTTCAAAGTAATTTTTGGGTACTTCCACTAAAGAATAGGCCAAAATTCAAATTGAATTGAAAAAATTTGTATCCAATTGAAAAAAATTGAATCCAATTGAAAAATGGGACCATTCGAATTTCGAGTACTGTCTCTTTAAAAACTTCGACTTAGACTATTTGCCACCTTAAACCTGCTGAATCACTGTTTTAGCCTATAGAGGACCTCCTATTACCTATAAAGAGTATTTTGGCTAAGTTTGAGAAATCAAAGTTTTTTGGAGGCAATTTTTTTAAATCTTTCGAATAGAATGATTAAATCATATGATTCAAACAATTTGAATTTGATAGAAAACGGACCGTTTTTGATCGAAAAAACACTTTCACTGGTCGAATTTAAATGTATTTTCACTTCAAAATTCAACCCTTGATAAGTGTGTCCCCTGAAGCAGTTGTGCAAAGTATGGTGAAGTTTCCTGAAAATAAAATTATACTTATTTTTGGCCAGACCTCCATACCCAGCTGAACACTGAGACAATACTGGGTCTGTAGCAGTCATACAAGCAATATCTGATGCCTGTAAAGAGGGACTGGGTAAGGACTCTAGTATGAGGACCTAAAATAAGGCTGGTACTTGAAAATCAGGAGTATTTACTGGGAAACAGCTCAAAGCATCTGTATTACTTATCTCTTTTCCTGGGCGGTACTGCAACTCCTTGGGGTATATTTATCAAAGAGTGCAGTTAGAGATAGCCACAGTCTGCTAGAGTGAAATTCCTCCATAGTCCATTCTTTTGTATGGCATTTTAAAAATAGTATATATTAATAGGTGAAAGTTCACCCCTTTGATAAATATGCCTTTCAAAATGGAGAGTGGAGATATTTCACTCTAGCGGACTGTAGCTATATCTAACTTCACTCTTTGATAAAAATACCAAATTGTCATAAGCAATCAGCAATAAACACCAACTCAGCATGCTTGACAAAAGTACCTGTGCAGTAGGCCCATTATTATTTAACAGTATCAATAACGGTTTCTGGTCAGTAGTAATACCTAAACTTCTGCCATAAAACTACTCATGTCATTTTTTTACAGTATGGCTCCATAGAGAGAAGCATCACCTTTGAGGTTAAGAGGTTTATGCAAATCATGTACTAGCATGGTGTCATTTAATGCCTGCTCCTGCAGGGCTGACCACTTCCGGGTACCATTTTTGTCCATTAATCTGTGCAGTGGCTCAGCCACAGTAACTTTGTCTTTCAAGAAGGAACTGTAGAAATTTAATAGGTCAAGAATGTATGCAGTTCCTGTTTATTTTCAGGAATTGGAACTTCAAGAATGGCTTTCACCTTTGCATCTGTTGAATATATGCCATATGCATCAACTTTGTATCCTAGGAACTCAACACTTGGTACCCCCCAAACACATTTTTCTTTTTTAAGTTTTAAGCCAGCATCCACAAGTCTCTGTAATAATGCTCTTACCCTTTCAGTTATTGATTCAATAGAGTCTTCTCCTATAAGGACATCATTAAAATATGGTTACATCCCCGGTAGGCTGGAAAGTAGGTCATCCATCCGTTTCTGGAACACCCATGGTTCAATGTACAATCCAAATTGCAACTGAGTAGCTTTAAATGCTCTTTTTTGGGTGATAATTGTTTGTGAATCAGCAGCTGCGTTATCAACTGCTGGTATGCTAAATCAAGTTTGGTTTCACATCCTTACTCCATTTGCCTTCAGTACAGGCATTATTAGGGTGGCCCAAGTTGGATAGGTTACTGGAATTAGCGCTCCTTGTTCAGCATCTATTTTTAGATGGAGAGCAAATGGTACAGGTTGCGGCTTCATGAATATTGGGACAACTTTGGGATCCAGCAGGAATGATATTGGCGAGCCCTTAAATTTGCCGATGCATTCTTCAAATACACTGCTAAAATCTTTGATGACACTTTGCAGAGAGTCTGATGTTGCTTAATGTATTCCGGGTTAACTGAATGCCTCAAAGCACTCTACTCCTAATAAGCTTGCTCTTTGTCCTTAAGTAATGATGAGGTGTAGTTTTCCTTTGTCTTTTTCATAGACTTTAATGAAGCATGCACCCACAACATCCACAGGTAATTGAACATGGTAAAAATGCAGTCGGCGTCTCGTTTTGGATGCCAGCGTCCAAAGAACAGGCACTGGCGACCAAAAAAACGGATGCTGGCATCCATTCTTTGGATGCCGGCAAATTTTCGCAGCAGTTTCACAAATTTATTTGCCGTCTGCGAATAAATTCAACCATCACTATGCATCGGCTGATTTTCAATACTATTTATAATAGATATCTGTTTTTTCTTCCATTTCAGTTGCTCTGGCTTTCTTGTATTTTTGTGGATTATCAGCCTGGCAGCAGACTTTTTATGTGGCCTTGATGCTTGAATTTGTGACACACAACATTTTGGTAAAAAGTTCTAGCATCAACACCACTCTATTTTTTGCAATCAAGGGAGATAGAGCAAACTATATATTGAATAGCTTTATCCACTATAAAGTCGTTTGCCAAACTATTTTTGCCTGGTCATTGGCAGTGCTGTTATGGCACTTGTAATACAAATAATTTCTCACCATCGGTCGCTATTAGACCAGAATAAGTCACTTCACTATTTTGAAATATTATTGTTGAAAATCTGTTATATTAGGCACGTGGAGATTCCCATAGTGCCCTTCAAAGTGAATAATTAGCAACTGTGTCTCAATTATTGCATAACTGTAGGGAATTAGTGCAAACCCCTAGCTTGTATCCCTGTAAGGGCAGAAGCACAGAGCATGTGTCTGTGTGCTGTAAGCTGTTACCTAGCAACCAGCTATTCAGTGATCAAGTGACACAGCAGCTGGTGAGTGGCTGGCAGGAAAAAGAAGTCACAGATACTGGCAAATGAAGAAAGTCTGGCATAGAGAATCACATGGTGGACAGAGAAGGAAGCCAGAGAGCTGCTGGTGGGCCCAGAGAGCTGAGAGGCTGCACCCAAAGCATTCATTTGGATCAGACTGGCACAGGGAAGCCACATTCTGTGTCTGGAGAGACAGAGAATGTGAAAGGAATTCAGACTGGAGGAACAAACAGCAAGAGATTCCCATATGAGCATCCAAAGGGGCTGGTAATTGCACTGTAAGACTGAATGTACTGGACTTGCCTGAAGAGACCTCTAAAGCATCCAAAGAGGATTTGTGAATATCCTGTTTAAAGGGACAGTATCCTAAAGAAGCGCTTAAAGATAAAGAGACTGTTTTATTAAAGGATTTTGCCTGCTTTAGTTAGTTAGACAGCTTGGCGCAAGCAAGTTAGTTAGAGAGGCCCTATTGCCACCAGTTAGGAGTGTTGCATGTACTGGCCAGTTATTTATATAAACCTTATTCAGTTTAACCAATACTTTGTGTGTGTTATTACTGTATTCCTAGTGGGGCCACCCGTAGGTGCAATTCCCAGATCCCACTAGGTGGGGGCACTGGGCTAGTAAGTACCAGGTACCCAGTCTCTCCCATTACCACTTTGTAGTGGCTCAAGTTTGTCCCATACCATTAGGTAAGCGCCACATGTAGAGTGGAACACAGTCAAAGGGGTGTTGAAAGGGTTACATAACATTAGTTCAATGCTGCATCCTCATATATATAAGCCTCTTCTGCTATTGCATGAGATCTAGCATGCATTTAATTGCGTGCTGCGTTACAAGAGTCCTGTGCCTCCGTTCTATGGGAAAGCAGATATACTTTAATATGACATGCCTCCACCCAAGGTCATGACAGGCTGAACTGTAATACTTCTCCCTGGGATCTTCTGGCATATGGTGTGATCAGTGCAGCAAAGGATTCAAACATAGAGGTGACTCTTGCAGCAAAATAACTTGTTTATTCACAAAGGACAGTCTCAATGGATCAATTCACAGGCACTTAGATGACCACAGAATAACAGTAACAGTATTCTTCCCATTCAGTGAAATAGCACAGTTAGGATGAACACCTCTTGTGGCAATTTCCTCCCAGAGTGTAAAGCTTACTGTCCAGGGATAGTCAGCTTGGGGTCTTGGTTCTTGTCACCCTCACTGGTCCTCACCTCACCCACTGAGTCCCTGAGCTAGTGGTGTACACACCACAGGGTCCTAACCCCACTACTTCTCCTTGTTGGTGTGGATGCTGCTCACTAGCTACCCTGTACTTACTCTCACTCCTAGAGTGACTATTACAATGCTCACTATCACTAAATAGCTCTTATCTAATTTTCCACCGGACCTGTAATACCTCCCAGTGAAGCAAGGTTCCAGGACAGACCCTGAGCACATGGGGCTAAACCCTTTTATACTTTAAACTACTGCCACCTAGTGGACAATCCCCTTAACCTAATGTGGACCCAGGAAAAGGAACATAGCTGCCTGAGTTAACTAGAGGACACTTAGTGTTAACTCAGGCAGCTATGTTCCTTTTCCTGGGTCCACATTAGGTCCACATTTACCAAGGGGAAACTGCCTGAGTAAACATACCCAAATCTCAGAGTCCCTACATTTACATTACAAGGCCTTAGGGCATAAAGGATAGATATTTAGTCCGTTAGCCAAATAAAATACTCCAATAATTTTCTATGTCACTTCTATGCAGACTGTAACTTGTTATACACTTAATGCAACTCTGTTGCAATAACAGAACTGGAAGAGGCCTGGATTTTCTTGGTATGCACAAATGCAACCTCATAAGCAAGTGCTTCCTCCTGGTCCAAAGCAAAGGTTATATGGTGACTTGCAAGTAGACTTCTTTGCAGTGCTTCTTTCCTGACCCCACACACAATCCTTAGCAAGGATTCCAAGCTGCTGCCAAAATTACAGATTTCTGGCAATCTGCACAGCTCTGCCATATAAGCAGCAATACTCTCATCTGGCTGCTTATTGCATCCGTTAAGGTGAAACCTCTAAACAGTTTCAGATGTGGTGGGTGCAAAATGATTTTTATGCTGCTTAATAATTTCAGATAAGCAGTCACTGGGTTTAGTGGGCATACAGGAGAGTGAACAATCTCATAAGGCTTTCAGTCTATGTTGCAAATTCACTAAATGCGAAGCGTGTAACGCTAGCGCTAATTCGCCAGCATGAAGTCAATTCGCAACTTCGCCGATTCACTAACAGTGTCCCTGGTGAAAATTTGCTAGCGAAGTAGATAGTCTTGCGCAGCTTTGCACCGTTACGCCAGGTGAAGTTGCGCACTGACTAAGGGACGTAACTACGCTAATTCACTAGGATGAACATTTTACTGAACGTTACCTCTTGTGCTAGACATTATTTCGCCAGGTCAGACCTGGCGAAGTTCAATACAATAGATAGGAGTATTTTACCTTTTGTAGGGTGATAGTCTGAAAAATTTTTTGGGGTTACCCTCCTTCCCCCCCTACATTTCCTAACATATGGCAACTCAACTATAGAGTGGGCACATGTTTAGGGCAATAGCACAACTTTATTTTATTTATTAAAGATTTCCTGGGCTTGTGTAGTGTATGGCTGTAACATACACCTCTATTAAATGTTTACGTTCGCGCTGTATGCAAATTAGGCATACTTTGCCTGGCGAAGTAACGGTATCATTACCGTTCACCGCACTGAGCGCAAATTCGCATCTTAGTGAATTTGCGTAGCGCTGGTGAAAATTCGCCTGGTGAAATGCAGCAAATGCAGGCGAAGCTGTCACTAGCACATTTTAGCGCTTTAGTGAATTTGCCCCCATGACAGTAAGCAGCACTGCCTGTTTCTTTCACTCTATTTACGGCAGGGCTGTGAAGGTTTTGTGCACTGCTGAAATGTGTAGGTATGTCGGCGCATTGATTGCGCTGCGAGCAACTCAAAACTGGCTCATAAAAAAATAATTATTTGTAATTTGAAAAATGCTGATATTCTTTCCCCAAAGGCAAAAGGGGATAATAGCTTTAAAACTAAAACAAATATGGGACCTGGATTTTTTTTTAATGTATGTTGAAAGTGGGTAGAACATAATGTAAATTAAGCAGATCCCTGTATTAAGTGTTTCAGCCTTTCATTTAATTTAGCATACACTAAGCAGATTGGCATAATATCATAGGTATAGCTTGGGTATACATTTTTTTTCTTTCTATATTGACACTTAGACCTTTGGTTTTGTTTGATGCTGTGCAGCCAAGCTTTTCATGCTGAAACCATAAGCAACAAATCTTATCAGCAAATCCTTTTCAATAGCACAAAACAGAGCTGAGCAGAAATGAAAATACGCCCATTAATCAAACACCTAGTTCAAGTCAGGGGCGTAGTGTCCTTCGCTTTCAACGGAAACAAACTGTCACAGAAAAAAAAGCAACCAGTTGTGTTTTTTTAATGCTAAAGTTGTAGTTCTAAAATTATTAAGATAAGAAGCAATTTGAAAGCCTGGCAACTAAAGGTGAGAATGATGATTAAATATAATGGGTGCTGCTGTGGATAGCGCAGTAGCTGCCTTGTAAAACACTGCATTTTAAATGGAACTTAGATAAAGGCCATGTTCCACAGCTCCTTAGAAAGTCAGAACAAGGTAAATTAGAATCATATGGTAAAGATAACAAATAACACTATGAAAAATACATGTTCCAAACCAATATATTTTAGTAGACCTCCAACAAAGCAGATATCAGAAGTTCCACGTGATTTTCTAATTATTTTTTCCACTATTTTCACTGTCACTGTATCTGCAATATCTGAAACTTATGGTAAAAAAAATATTGCTTCTCAGGAGCTCTCCATTGCAAAGCAGTCTGCTTCTTCAAAATGGCGGTGCCCACTGTCGTGTAGTGATGTCAGTATGTACCATGTTGTGACACGGTAATGCCCAACATCATTGTGCCATGTTTCGGCATGGAAATTCAAAATAAAAAGATGCCCAAACATACTGTAGGTTCTTTCTGAGTGAGTACCTGGGTGCTCTAAATTAACTTTTTTTTCTGATCTTTGGTTCCTGAAACTTCTGCCGGTTTCTGACCATGCTTATTGTCACCTGCCACTGACTATTGCCTGGATTATGACTTTGAGCCTCTTATACCCTTGTGTACTGCATCTAGGACTGTTTCTATTTGCCTGCATTACAGCTTCCTCCTTCTTCCCGATTTCAACATCATTAGTGCTGTTTGGACATCCAATACCCTATAAGTATTAATTACACTCTGCAAAGTGAAGTCAGTAAGTATGCTACAGCAACATCAGCAGCATCAGTAGTAGTCATATAGTAGATAGTCTTTCCACAGTCATACTTGATTGCAGATGTATAACTTAAAATATTTATAGGAGTGAAAATGCAGCTCACAATGTGGGGAGGCCCATTTAGCAATATTCTCGTTTTTGTGGTTTTAGAGGTTTTTAAAAGCAAGAATTAACTCGTTTTCTCTAAAACCATGACTGCTATGTAATTTATTAAAAGACCTGAATATAAAAAGTACAGACAGAAGCTGAACAGTGAACTAGATGGTATGAAAATATCCAAAAATTTTATTTTTTTGGACAATTACTAGCAAAGACAATCTGAAAAACTCTAAGAGACTGAATGGCTAAAAAACAATTCTATTAGGATCAGCACAGCTCCGATTGACTTCTATTGGACCTCAATGACTTTTAATGTTTAGTATTAGAGTTTTTGTGGTTTTAATAAATCTTGAATTTTATTAATGTTAGAATGTTAGAGAATTAAAAAAACATAATTTCACATAAAAGATAAAGAATACAATAAAAAAAGAAATCAAACTTAGAATATTGGCCACTTAATATCTAAATTATAGAACTGTAAGATTTGATTAGCTATTTCAGGTGCCTCATCAGATTTTTTTTCACCCTGCCATTTTCCTGGGTTCCACAGTGAACATAGGGCTGTCAAACTAGAGGTCAAATTTGGCTCTGCAGCTCATTCATATTAGCTTGACCATATGATCCCTATATTTCTTTGTTTAACATAATCATTTTTATGCAGTTTGGCCTGTGGATGGATTGAATATTGGATAATTGGTTAGCTACCTGCAAAAGGAGATACTGTATAAAACCTAGATAGACCTTTTCTTTTCAGTTGGGACTCAAACACATGGATCATACAATCCATGCTAAATAGGACATCCAGAAATAAACTTTTCTTCTTACTTTTTTCTTATTACCTTAAACCTCCTTAATTACATTGTTATTAATCATGTATGTGTTTTTGTTTGCTGCAATAAGTGGTTTCAGCACCCAGAACCCATTTTAAATTACTGTACATTACCACTTTACAGTTTAAGGTGAACTTCAACGTTGACAGCAGATCTCCAGATATACATACTTACATACCCCTTTTCTATAAAGATGGGCAGCACAGCTTTTCTCTTTGATCATGTGAACAGGCCTGCTCTTCTGAATATCAATATGGTCAAGAGGATCATTTAGCATGTACATCAGTGTTAAGGGCAGGGACCTTACATCTCTACTTTTTATAACACTGGCTTGAAACAATGTCAGCTATAAACTCTCATCTCTTCTTTACTGTGCAGCCTTGAACACGATGCATTATTTATTTATAAATAAATAAGAAACTACACCTTGCTTTCTAGATATATTAAAAAAATGTTCATGTGCTGTAGTGCAAGTAACTGCTGTGAAACACTAGCTAGAAAAGGTGTCTAATGGGAACAAACCCATATTTTTTACTCATGTAGTTTTTAAAAAGACTTTTTTTGTAAGTTAAAGTGATTTTCCATTCTTTTCCCCTGGCATTTTAAATAATTTGGTAGCTTATGTTAATGGTTGACATGTAATGCTATTGATGCTCACATGATGCTTTAGAATCTTACATAACAAAGTTTTGACATATATATTTGCATATATTTTCTTTCAATTTCTTCAGTTTAACCAGTCATTTTGACATTTTTTTCTATCCCTGTATAAGGCAACAGGGAAGTTTTGGTCAGTTATAACTGAAATGCTACTGAAGCACTAGTCACATCATATGTTGTTAACCAGACATTTGGTTCTAAAAATATGAGTTGGTATAAGGCATCTCTCATATGACGGAGAAACTGGCAGATAAATTAAGAATAATAATTGTTCCCTGTTTCTGTTCTACCAAAACCCTTTATTTCATCATTGTCTATATGACTTAATGATTTATTCCATGTAGATTAAACCTAATCCATATTTAGTATAAAAACAGCAATGTGAGGGATTTCACCTAACAAGGCACCCCACAGTGTTCCAAAGCTAAATAACAGTTAATTATAGTTTTTCAGAAAGAACTGCTTCTTCTTTTGTTTGCAGAAAGTCAACAACAAAGGGCTAGAATTTTTTCCTGAAGAAATACAATTAAACTGAATGAATTTCGATTGTCTTGATGTTCCTTTGTTCTTTGTTTGAAAATATTTTAAACTCTCCTCCTCTCTTGCTCCTTCATGTGCTCTCACATAGAGAAAAAAAGAACTTCTATAGTGTAATACTATTTATAAAAACTTTTTATTAAAAAAGGATACATATTCCACTCACATTTCCTTCCAAATATAAAACACCCATAAGTGAGTGATCTGGCAGGTTGCTCAGATGGATTCAGGGTAGGAATACTGCCAGTGTCTCCTTCTCCATCGTGGCTTCACCCTGCTACTCACTACTCCATCCCCTCTGCCTGACACGATTCGCTGATCCAATCAGCTTCCTCCAAGGCATGAGGTATGTGATGCTAAAGTCTCTTAAAAAGTTATAACTCATTGCCTCTCACCCAATCTCAGCTAGATCTGATTCTGCCAATCTTCAATATAAACCAGTGTAATCTGGCGGCTGGTCATTTGGATCCCTTGTCATGCAGCCTCTGAATTTATAGCTCCAGTGTTGTCCTTTCCTAACTCACAGTAATATGCTTGCTTCATTTAATTTCAAGCCCATAAAAAGGACAGAGCAGGCAGATAAAATAATTTGGACACTAGTATATGTCAGACCACTGGGACAAGAAAGATTCAAATTGGTATTTGAAATGTAATGAGGCTCATGTATAATCATGTATAATGCACTAGTGTTAATTTAATAAAACATGCACAAATATATCCAGTGAGTTCATACAGGTAACTGCTCAAAGCAACATTTTGTTGTTTTCCCCAACACATAAACTATCCTATGCTAACATGCTCTATCTCTAAACTTTGGTGATAATTATGTTAGTTGTAAGAGACTGCTCTTTTTTTTTGCTTTTCTTATACAGTATTTTGTAACCAAAAATATTCCCGAACTAGCAAAATCTGCATTTTTCTATTAGTAAACATAAGAATACCTTGAAGTGTACACAAGCTCAATTTCTTATTGTCATACTATTATTGTATGTTTTCCATATATTTTAGTGTCTGTGCCTCTAAAATGTGCAATATAAATGTTTTATTTCCCCAGAATGTGCACTAAGCTGCCCAGTATAGTTATTTTCAGTAGCACAAGGTAGGCATTGAAGTTATTTTTACTGAAGCAATTTCACATATTACAGTTGTGAAATATTACAAGTCAGCAAGCTTCTTTGGCAGGAAAAACTTTTGGCACAGGTACACATCTTTTGTTTAAAATGCATTTCTTGGCTGAAAATATCCACACTGTTTAATGTCATACATATTAAAAAAAGGGCAACTGTAAATTATGAGATTGACGGGAAGAACAATACTAAAGCACACTCTAAGGGGGTTATTTATCAACCTCCGAATTTATCTCAGCATTTGCTACTACAAACGCCAAGCATATCAGCTCAGGTATTTTTAATTTGTGGGCAAAACTTCTGAAAGCTCCAAAAACATAGTGGAATTGCGAAAAACCCAGCACACATCGAAAAATCAATGGGACTTCTCCCATTGACTTATATGCAACCTCAGTAGGTCTGAGATGACAGATTTTAATGTTCAGATTTTTTCATCTTCCGGGTTCAATAAATTCTGAAAAATTCAAAATTTTTAAAAAAATATCCAAATTCTTTCAGATTTTCGGCATTCGGAGTTTGATAAAAAAAAAAACCCTAATAGTAACAAAAAAAGGTACTGATTAATTTATTAACAACATCATATTTTTGTCAAAGTTACATTTTAAACACAACTTTTATTCATGTTCTTAAATTACATGATGGAAACATAACAACAATCTTGTTGTGCTGTCATGACTGATTTGTGCTATAAATAGGTCTATAACCTATTTAACAAGAAGCCACCCAAATGTGTTTGCCTTCTATGATGAATTTGTAGCAACAATCATGACACAATCACAATAGGTTTTGAACCTGGGGAGGCCTATTTATCAAAATTCAAATTTGCAAGTTTTTGTCTACTTCAAAAAACTCACAATTTTAAAAAACTTGATTCTTTGCTCATTTATTAAAAAACCTGAATGTAAAAAACTCTATTGAATACAATCATGGAAAAAACTCAAATTTGTTGAGTTTAAAGGCTTAAAAAAAAAATCAAATTTGTGAGTTTACAAGTTTAAAAAAAATCTAAAATTTTGAATTAAAAAATGGCTTGAATTTTGCCTATGACAACTCCCATTGACTTCTACACGAACTCACCAGCTTTTACATGCTGAGGTTTTACATACAGGTTTTTTATTTAGTATTTTGTGCGTAATACATCCCAAACATTCAAGTTGTATACTGTATTTGCTAATCTATTTAAAAATATGAATTCAAAAAACTCGATTGAATACAATCATGGAAATAAACTTGAATTTGTGAGTTTACAAGCTCAAAAAAACTAGAAAAACTTGCACATTTCGATTAAAAAAATGTCTTGAATTTTGCTTAGGGTAACGCCAATTTTTATTATTTACTTAATAAATACCAAACATTTAATTTTTTGAAAATATAAATTGAATTTGTTGGTGTGAAAAAATGTAAACTGAAGTTTGATAAATCACACAATTAATGATACATGATTGTAGATGATAATTATTTTGAAGAATTTCCATAGCACTGATTTTCAAACCTTAAGGGCTTTATTTATCAAATGGAATGTATGTGAATTTTGCTCTAGATTGAATGTACTCTGAAATCGAATGCACTCATAACTGGAATGGGAGGTTATTTATGAAAAAAACTTTGAATTTCAAATAGTCCTGACCCGAGATTTCGAACAGAGTTTTCCTCCCCAAAAAAATTAGATTGTCTGGAAGGCAATTAACATATTTAAATAGTTCAACGGACTTCTGCAATTGACTTGTAAAGTAATAGTTTTAGGCAGCGATTTAGAACTGTTTCCATGGTCAAGGTGTGATAAATCTCATATTCGAGTTGGTACCATTAAATTAAAATTTGTGAGTTTTTACACAAAAATGTGTATACAAGTTTACCATTTGAACCCTTAAAGGGTCAGATTGTAGATTTTAATAAATAAATAAATAAATAAAAACTCCCCCATGTTCTATTCATTACTATGAGAGTTTTAGAAGCATATTTATCAATGGGCGAAAGTTAGAACTCGCATTTGATGAATATACTTCCCAAAAAACCATAGAAATGACTATAAAATGTATTAAAATCTAAACTCACATTTTAAAAAATCTGACCCTTAATATTTTGTTGTATATTTAAACAATTCCTTGCTTTTTTAGCAGTGCAGAGTTGTATTGCAAAAAAGGATAAATGAAAATGTTAGCAAAAGATCATATATTTGAGGAAGAATAATATTGGTGTACTTATAATAATGCTGAATTATGGGTTTAGAAATATATACATATTTATCTGTAAACTTAACAGCAAGGTCAAAATGTTCAATCAATGGCTCTCCAATAGTGATGGGCGAATTTATTTGCCAGGGGCGAATTCGCGGCGAATTCCCGCGAATAAATTCGTGAAACACCAGCAAAAATTCGCCAGCGAAAATTCGCCAAAAAAAAAACGAGTCGCGCGTCGTTTTTGACGACGTGTGACTAGTTTCGCAAATTTTTTCGTCCAATTTGTGAATTTCGCTGGAAATTCGCTAATTTTTCGGCGAAACGGGTGAGATTCGCCCATCACTACTCTCCAAAAAGAACTGTATTGCAACATCAACTCCAACACTTAAAGGCAGGGTAATTGGCACCTCAAAAACATAACCCTGGTAGTAAATGCTTCCTATTAAGCAATGCACAACATTTCAACATTGCAGATGTGACTTTGGAGGGTGGACCTCAAAGCCTTACTCCCTGTCAAAGTTCTACATGTTTTACATGTTCATCATGATCATCCCTTCTTCTCGAAATGGCAACGCCTTCTAAATGACTGCTCATGGTATTTATTTGTATATATAATAGTTGGACATCTTCTATGAGGTCATGAAAAAAAATGCTCCTGCTTGCTCGTTTCTCTCTCTACGCTCATTTGCAGTTCCATTTGTAAGATCATTTCCATGATTGCAACATAGCTGAATGTTATCACTTTCAGCTGAAAACTGAGTCAGATGCTGACAAAGTGTAGGGTGGCATGCAGCAAGGTAAACAATCAAGATGAAATTTGGTTTGACTTATTAACACTTGATTTTCATAGAGCTGAATCAGTAGCAGGTTAGTAATCAGTATAATTATGATTTTTTTTTATAGATGTTTTTTAAGAAAGTATTGTATATTTAAAATACTTTTGGCTGCATAGTCTGTCACTTTCCAATGGCTGAGTCAGACTTTGAGCACTTCCCCAATATAATAGCCTTAAAAGCTCATTGAAAACATCTCAGGCCATGAGCAAACAAGTCCTATTATTTTCAGACATAACTCATGTGTTTGGAAGAAGACAGACCTATTTCTATTGTTTCTATTGCCCTGAAAGGTTCCCTTGTTTGTTTTACAGCTGAGTAGCTTGAAAAAGGTCACTTTTGTAGATGTGTCAGCAAACAAATTCTCTTCTATACCAATTTGTGTCTTGCGAATGTCAAGCCTGCAGTGGTTGGACATCAGCAGCAATAAATTACAGGATCTTCCTCAAGACATAGACAGGTAAGAGCTATATCTTTTTAATAATTATTTATTTATAGTTTTTTTTTCTGTGGGGTTAAGATGAATAAATTATTGAAGTGTTGAACTGTTCCATGCAGAATGACACTAATACAGCCAGTGAAAATGTATAATCATTTTGCTAGCACTACATATCTGTACATAAGAAGGCAAAATAAGAGCTAATTAGCTTGATGTAGATTAAAAAATATATTCAACACATTTTTGCTTCTTAGAAATTAAATGAATACCAGTACTAATTAATTTTTAGCTATTGTTTCAACAATTAACACATTTATGGCTATGATTGATCATTTAACATTTAAGTTATGGTTGCAGAGTATTTTACTGTGTAGCCATAGATCAAATCCAGAAAATATAGAGTAGGCGATACCTTTTGTTGGCTAACTGAGTAGATTAAAAATGCATGTATAAATGTTATGATGTTTTAGACCTAAGTAATCCTGAAAGTCTATTTTTAATCTCCTCAGTTAATCAAAAAAAGTTATCACCTACTCTATATTTTATGGTTGCAAGTGTTACAGTGGCCAAATCTGGTGCATTACACTACATTTTATTACTGGGGTATTTTAAAATAAAGAGGAAAGATGTGTATATCAATGAACATGCTTAGGTTTAAAATAAAAAAAATTAACAAAATGGTGATAGGGTACATTTAAAGTGGGTCATTATTCCAAATGCAGCTAAGTCAGAATCTTTAAAACCAGTACTCAAAATGACTGCAATAAATAACCATCTTGTAAAACTAGCAAAGAACCAGGACCTTCATGGACATGGAAAATCACCTAGGTGTGGAAATACAGGCCGTACCAGATGTACAAGCAGTCTAAAGTAAAGCAACAAGTAATTAGTCAAGTTCATGGTTGTTGACGAGTAGTCCAGGTACATAAATCTCTAAACCCATAGCTTCAGGGAGCAGGAAATGTATATAGTTAATTGGCTTTACACACTGGCTTTTTGCAATAAAAACCAGTAGCAAGATGGAGATAGATAGAAGATAGATAGAGATATTTATACAACTGTTTTTAAGGGCACTGTTTTTTAATTACCTACTCAAATGCAATCATGGTTCTCATGGAAATCAGTGATGGAAATCAGCGATGGGGGCATTTATTCACCAACCACAAATTCACTGGGAAATTCTGTGTTTTGCAGCCGGCGAATAAATTTGCTAAATTTAGTGAAATTTCTCAGGGAATTTGCAAAATTTTTATTGAGGTGAAACAGAGCAAATATGGCCATCACTAGCCTTGAAGACACCTATAAGATATGTCATACATGTTCCCTGATACTGGTCACACACATCTCCACATTTTGCAGTGTGCATATGCACTTATGTCATGATTGTACCAGAACTGGGACATCTGTAAGATATCGGCATACACATGATTAAATATGGAACACCGAAGGTCCAGCAAAACTTTGTGTACGAGACAAAAGCTTTAGTGGAGGAAACAATTTAGGGCCGATACCTTTTCTTTAGTTAAGAAAAAATAAAGCATCTTTTTTTTATAATCTAACCAAATAATATGTTATTTTTAAAAAGGTTCTAGATCAGAAAGCATCTTGGAGTCTATCAATGGCAGGCCTCTGGCCCTAAATTATTACATTTATTAATCTGCCAAATTTTCTTTAGGGAATATTAACAGTAGAGAATATTTAACCTTCCTGTGAATCATTTTAAAGTAATAGTTAATATTTATTTCTAAATATACTGTATCAAACAATATAAAACAAGAGCACAAATGTGTGAATATATTCAAAGAAACTAAATTCACTATAGACTAGCATTGCAATCTAAACTTCTCTAAAACGGAAAAAATGCTCAGCTAAATGGTAAAAATAAATATGGTTTTTAAAACAAAGCTTAAAAACCTTATTGAACATAATAGTATAATAGTTTGCTTCCTCACTGGATCACTTACAGAGGTCTTGGTTTTTGCTGCAAATGAGCCTTGGTTCTTTTGAAGCTTTAAAAATAATAGATTTTACAATGTTGCTAGGTGATTAAATAAGCAGGATACAAATAACAAACTGATTAGAAGTGGATGTGGCTGTGTATATGTTGTTTTGTAAATGGTAAGCATAGAGTAAAAAAGCATAAAACATAGCATAAAGTCTAGTAAGCTTGCTTTAAAACCAGCAAGCTACTGATTTGTAAGTTGTTGTCCAGCTTTAACAACTACAGTACAATACCACACAACAGGTCACTGATTAAAGAGTGATTTGATAGGAGAACAGGGCAGTAAACTGGCAAGTGAAGTCTAATGTTGATAAATACAAGTTATTATACTTTGGTGAAATAACATAATTGGAACTATAAACTGTATGGTAGTTTGTTGGATAAATATTGTGTAATGGATAACATACTGTTTAACTCTAGGTAGAGTCACTCAATGGTTACTAAAGTGAATAAAACACTTGCATAAATTGAACATTAACTCAAGTTTACAGTACATATGTGTGTCTAAGCCTTTAAGAAGGATATTAATAAGCTGAAGAGAGTACAGAGACATGCAACTAAACTAAGGGAAGAATTTTACTATAAACCATATGAATGTTGTGTGTTTTTGTTTGGTTTGGTTTACTGCTTCCCCCTTCTCTAAAATGAAAAATACTTAAAAAAAAACAAAGGTCTGGTGCGTATATACTATATGCTTACTAAAATAAAAGACAAACTAACAAAAGAGAAAATAGGTCTTTATTTAGCCAGCATATACATACTCTTGGTTATGAAATGCCAGCTAATTTGCTTATAAAAATCACCCTCCCCCACTTCATTTTAACTATTTGTCTGGGGACCTGACTGCTGATGTTGCAGAATTTATTTTTCTCAGACACACTTTGATCTATGCTGCTATTTAAGGGCTGAAATCTCAGGCTTGTGACAGAATTAGGTGGGGAGGTAATCTTCGGTAGATTTATAACTTAATTCTACCACTTTGACAAAATTAGAAACAGTAGAATAAAATCACAATGAATATGTGAAGATTTCCCCTTGCAAAGGAATTTTATATAGGAATACTGTACCCCTGATATAAATATAAGAATACTGAAGTCACATTATTCCATGAACTATATCATACAGTAGCAGTCTTATGCCCTTCTACCTTTACATGTCTATTTGTACAAACTTGTGATTCATTATTTCTAATAATACATAATTCTTGTGACACAAATTAAAACTGACCCTACACATTAAGGGGGTAATTTATCAAGGGCTGAAATTATCTAAGTATTTCTAATATTCAACTCTGAATTCCCAAATTGGCCTTATTTATGAAGAAAAAAGCCCAAAAAATAGGGTTGGGCAAAACACAGAAAACTTCAGAGCTTTCACTGAAAACTCCGAATTGTTCACAAAAACTAAGATTTGTTCTAAGTTTTCTGAGTTTTTTGCTCCAAATCCCCAAAATCATCAGATATTGGTACGGACATCAGTGCAGACACTGGAACCTTCCTTATTGACTTATACAGGACCTTGAGAGCTTTTAGATGTTGAGTTTTAATAAATCTTGAATAATTCTTTTTTTTTTTTTGCTCTGAAAATTATGAATTGAGTTTCGGATATTCAGAGCTTGATAAATAAGCCCCAAAATGTTAATTTGTTTTTTCCTTATTTATGGATTATAGTGCATTACATTCTTCTTTTAGAAGCCTAATTCATCTCCCTCTTGTTATCTCTTCTGGACTCTAGTTTAAGCCAACATGGCTGGACTATTCAGCATAGTAATATACATGAAAAATAGGGATCAGTGCCTGTGGCAACAGAAATCAAAATACCAACATAGCGTAATATGTTTTTTAGAAAGGGGGATTATCACCAGGTATTACTATTATAAAGGTGCTCCCCTTTCTTTGTTAAACTCCAAGTTACACCATGAACAGCACTGGGGGGGTTCCTCCTGTACAGCAATTAGTTGTGTATTCACCTTTGAGTGGATTGCCTACTTACAAACCACTCCTGTGGTGCTGCACATGTATAAAAATCCTCCTCTCGATCCTTGTCTGGTCTTGCAGCTTCTGCAGACACTCCTAATGCAAGGGTGGAAGCCAGAAGTAAAGAGAATTGAAGCTTGCAGTTGTGCTAAACAGGAAGTGAAGTCAATGGAACGCATAGGTGGAATGCATAGAACAGGAAATCACGAACGGTTGCCATGGCAACATTTTAACTGTATGGGGTGCTACAACCACTGAAGC
>CM044431.1:148159289-148183640 GCA_024363595.1 Xenopus borealis
CTGGAGACCTTAATGTTGCAGAAAAACAAGATAACCTACCTGCCATCAGAAATAATCAATCTTACTAAATTAAAACTGCTTGTAGTCAGTGGCGAAAGCTTGGTTGAAATACCATCTGCTTTAGTAGAAAATCCATCTCTAAAGTACGTTTTACTGAGTCATTTATTCAGATATGTATCAGCATTGAGTTTTGTATAAAATGGAAAATACCGAAGGTAACATTTAAGAAATATAAACAAAATAAGCTCCCAAATGTAATTATGAGATGTTTTAAGTTTTCTTAATTTGCAGAGAGACTTTGTTCCCAAGGCACATTTAGATTGACAGTTATATCCCTGGCCATCCTGCGTGTATGGCCAGTTTACTGTATATCTGCTACAGGGGATATCAGGAAGAACCTGAACAGTTCAGTCAGTCAGGCTTTAGGAGTCATTTCAGACTCATTGCTGCTTGCTCTCTGCATAAAAAATGTTAGTTAAAACCTTGTAAGTAACAGTAAGCTTGCAGGGGAGATACATAAGACACTGTTGCAATTTAGCACTGCTAAATCAATTTAATCAGCATAATAATTGATCAGCACAAGAGTATTCTCCTTTAAAGTATAATTAAATGCATAATCACCGTGGAATCTTAAAATCTTAGGCACTCCCAGTGATTATAATCACCTGATAACCCGAGTTGGTGTTCCTATTTGCTAAAAACTGCACCAGCTGGGGGCAGATTTACTAAGGGTCGAATTGTGGAGGGCTTTTAGCCCTCAAATTCAACTTGCTAATAATTGGCAAATAAATATTTGCCTAAATCGAATAACATATAAGCCAGTTTTGAGCGCTTTTCGAATATTCGCAAAAAGTTTTATTCAATCAAACAATGTTATGCAAAATTCGTACGAATTGAATATTCACAGTGTTCGATCACACAAATAATAGTCGATACGAAAACTTTAAAAAAAGCCTATGGGGGCTTCCCATAGGCTTCTAATGCAATTCGGTAGGTTAAATCTGGCGAAGTAGGCAGTCGAATAAAAATTTTAATTGCAAGTTCTTCGACCGGCGAATAGTCGAGCGATCGAATATATATTTATTCAATCTATTTGATGCGACCAAATGTTTCATATTCGATGGTCGAAAATACTTAATTTGAATAATCGAATAGTCGCACAATTGAAAATAGACTATTCAATTGCATATTCGAATCCTTCACACAAATTTAGTAAATCTGCCTCCTGGTGTATTTATGTAAAAGCTGATCATTGCCATCTTCTTCTGCTTCTTCTGTCTTCTTTTCATTCCGGTCCCGGAAAACCAGCCTAGATTATCTGGTAATTAGTTATAACCATTGGTGATGCCTAAAATTTTGCACTCCCCCTTTAGAACTACGGGGGGAGCAGGGGGTGCAATTGGAGTGTGGAGGGGGGCCCGGATGAGCGTACCGCAGGGCCCTCCCCCCCCTAAAGTTACGTAACCGCATTCCCCAGTGATTTCCTTCTCCTGTAGTATAATGCCACATGGGGCTAAAAATTGGCATGAGTGCAGTAACTCGTGGCAGATTTCAGCACTGAAATGCAAGCTCTCATGTTTCTGCACTGAAATCTGGAGTTTGTGCATCCACTTGGTTCTTGGCCCCATGTGTCATAACTCTTAAATTTTACTGTAGTTTTGACGTGAAATTCATTTGCAGTTCATCTATAAGAGGAGAAGCTGAAGATTTCTGTTATACTGCATGTAGATTTCTGAGTACAGACCTATTACTCTATAATGAATACAATCATAAATACAGGTACAAAAGAGAGATTGGTGAACTACATGCATATCAAGAAATTCCTTAATAATATCTTCTAGTAACATGTAACCATCTCACACAAAACAATGATGAGAGAAGTGAAAGAAAGCCAAGCCTAAACCCTTGATACATTGCCATCTGGAATAGTATATTGAAATGGAACAGAAACATGTTGTGAGTATGGCAAAGTATCCAGCTCACAGAGTGCATAAGTATGTTTGAATCAGTGAGTAACTGACATGCATGGTGCCATATTTATTGTGTGCATAAATATGTGTTTGGTGTGTAATGATAGATAATGATGCACAGAGTAATTTTCTTTGTACTGTGATTTCTCAAACATCCTAGAAACCTTAAAGGGCCATTAAACCATCATTCTTTTCTGTTCATTTGTATTTGTTGAATGCTGTACCCAATTTGTTAATTAGCCCTTTCGTCTTGCCAAAGTAACTAAAGCATATATCAGACTGGCCATAGCTTTTCTTGTTACTCTAGATACTGTATCCCCCTAACTGTGCTATAAACATTTTACAATAAACTTGCAAAAGGTATAGTTTAGCAGTCCAGGGTTTGTGGTCTGAAATTATCAGGGGCATGGTAAACAAAATAAGGGTTGCAAAGTCAACATTATTTCCCAAGGGATCTAATACCTTTCCAAAACACATCATAAAGGTTAGTTTGGTCAGATATACTGTACTCCTAAACTAAGCTTCACACTGCCATAGAGCAAGTGGTAACTACAAATAGTACAGGGGCCTGTGCTCCCTAACCTGTGCATCTGAATGGGGGGTTGGCATACATGCATTCCTTCAGTCTACTCATAAATGCAGGTATTGCATTCTTCAAGGGATGTAGGCCTCTGCCCTCTAAACTGGACAAAAAACATGTAAGGTTGCACCTCTTTTTTGCACTTTGCCACCTACCTTGCATATGATGAATTACACTTTTGGTCTACTAAACGGATAAGTATTTTTTTAAGGGTCATATCCCTTTAAAGGGTCTCAATAAATAAAGTTCCTGTTATTAGCAACTGTTTTATATTTGTTTTGCTGCATCGTGTTTTTTCACTCTTGCTGTCCTCTATGATTTATTAGTTTTAATATCAAACCTCATCAAGTCAGCAATAACAAGTTAGTGAACCTTCCCAAGGACATCTGCTTTCATGTATTTGAAATACTTTTAGTTTAAGCTATGGAGCTGGTGCACATTTATAGCACACCTACCATCATTTGAATAAGAAAGGGCTATTTATAGAGAATATGAAAAGATAAGTGGAGGTACTAAGTTGGGAAAGAGAAGAATTTTGAATAGAGCTGGTATAAATGCAGACGTATACAGCAATTCAATGCAACAAGTTAATAACATGATATATGTTAACTTATAAAACTTTGTTCAGTTTTTCAATATTCTCCTGGGAATAAAAGTATGGGAAAAATGTATTAAATGCACTAGGATGACTTTACCATAGCCTTCATTCCCAATATGGAGCCACTGTGTGATTCAGAAATGTGTAGCATACAACTTATAATAGAGGGAGAAAAGTACAAAGGGCCAGGATAGTGATTTGCAATTTAGATAGTTTCACGGTTTGTGACAGCAATGTGTAAACATACTTTTGCTGAATTATTTCTGTTAAGAACAAGTTTATCTTAAATATAACTCAGTTTAATACATGGAATATTTAACTCAAGGCTAAATATATGTATGGGACCTGTTATCCAGAATGCTTGGGACCTGGGGTTTTCCAGATTAGGGGGCTGATTTACAAAATTCACAATGATCGAAGTTCGATCAAATTAGATCGAATACCGATCGTACAAATTTTCCGTGAAATCGGATATGCAAATTGGGCCTCTTCGACCATCGAATATCGAATAGATCGAATAATCAGATATTCGATAATTCGATGATTGAAGGATTAAAATTTTAAAGTTATTCGACTGCCTACTTCACCAGATTGAACCTACCGAATTGTAATAGAAGCCTATGGGAAGCTGCCCATTGGCTTCTGAGGCTAAGTCCTGCTCGAATACCATTCTAACAATCGGAGTGTTCGATCGTTCGAATCGTACAAATTTTTCGGACGCTCAAATTAAATTTCACGATTTTTTCGTGAAATCGAACGATCGGTATCCGATCGTACGAATTCATCAAGAAATCGGATATCAAGCAAAATGATAGCCTAAAACAATTCGATAAGCATTGCGAATTTGGTAAAGCCAATTTTCCCCAAAGTGTCTTTCCATAATTTGGATCTTCATACCTTTAGGGGCACATTTACTAAGGGTCGAAGTGAATTTTCGAATAAAATTCTAATTTTTAAAATTCAAATTTATTTGAATTTAAAAAAATTTGAAAATTCTAATTTTGAAGTACTGTCCTTTTAAAAAAAATGTAATTGACCATTCGCCACCTTAAACCTGTCGAATTGCCATTATAGCCTATGGGGGAACTCACATAGCCTTTACAGACAATTTGGCAAAGTTTTGCAAATTCAATTCTTTCTAAAGGGAAATTGTTTGAATCGTTCGATTTGAACGATGGAGTCGTTCGAATTGAATGATTCAAATTGAAAGCATTGAATTCGATTGAAAATGCCCGCCAAAAAAATTCGAGCCTTAGTAAATCTGCTGCTTAGTCTTCTAGAAAGTAATTTCAATAAACCCATTAAGCTGGTTTTGTCTCCATTTAGCATTAATTAAATGTTAGTTTGGATCAAGTACAAGGTACAGTTTAACTACTACAGAGAAAAATAATCATTTATATTTTATAAATAATTTATAACTTATAATTATTAATATTCTTTTTTAAAATTGGATTATTTGGGTATAATGGTGTCTATGGGTGATGGCCTTCTCAGAGCTTTGTGGATAAGAGGTTTCTGGATAACAGATCCCATACCTGTACCTGTTTAGTATTCATATCACTAACCTTAATCAATTTGTAACATGAATAACAAACATTATACATTTTGCTAATTTTTGCAGGTATATAAAGCTTCTTGATAGTTCATGTCTAGAGGCTAAAGAAGAAAAGGAAATTACTCAGGATCAAGAATATTTTGAGAAGGAATTTATGAAGGCCTACATTGAAGATCTTACAGAAAGAGGTTTGCTATCATATATTAGCATCTTTAGTCTTGTTACATAAATGAAACAAGTAGTGGTCCCATAGTTGCTCCATCACACTATATAACACCAATCCCAAAGAAATATGCTATAATTTACTACATTATTACAGAGAAATCATTTGGGCTTCGTAGAAGGTATTATTGTACCTTGGATTAAAGGAACATCCTTCATATAGTTATCCAAGTCTGAACTAACCAGTCGTTATTTTGAAGATAGATTATCCAAGAAAAAAAAACTAACGCGACATAGCATAAAATTACCATTGATGTAACAGCTAGGGGCAGATTTACTAAGGGTCAAAGTGAAGAATTTCGAAGTAATTTATGGCTACTTCAACTATCAAATAGGCCAAAAATCGATTGACTTTTAAAATTCTACCATTCAAAATCAATGTAAAAAATTCGAATTAGACACTTTGCTATCCTGCTGCATTGCTATTTTAGCCTATGGGGGACCTCCCTGAAACTTTAAGGAGTCTTTTTGGAAATTTTTGAAAATCGATTTTTTTTTTTTGTGGCCACATAGCATGTATTTTAATATGTTAACTGATAACTCTTTGCTTTCTTTGACTGTTAACATTTAAAAAAAGGCAACATGAAAGCAATAACAAGTAATTTAAAATGAAATAGCACATTCAAAACAACTTTTTAATATGCTAACACTGACTATGCTATTGCTTTTGTGTTACTATTTAAAAAAAAAAGTAGTGTGTCCTTTGTTGTCTAAATTCCTTAGATCCTTACCAAGACTTTATAAAGCATATTCCTTCCCAAATATTCACCTTATGTCATAAATGTTTTCCTGTCCAAGAACAAAGACCAGGCTTAGCAACACAGGCCACCAATGAAGTCAAATTTATAATTCTTTAAATTATAGTGGTTTCATTTTCCAAGAGATGCTTTTTTATCTCAGGATGTCTATGTTACAAGAAAGCACATTTCCCATATTAGAAATTTGTGGCCATTCTGCTGCTGAGTAGTGGTGCATTTTTAACTTGTCCCTTACCAGAAAATAATTCTGTTTACTCCTTTGGCACCAGAAACTGTTTTGACCATCTCAGTATAGCACTATTTACACGGTTTTATGTACAATAAAATATTTAGCATAAGTATTCTACTGCATAAATGTATTCAGTTTCATAAAGTTTGCAGAAAGAATCTGAATGCCACATTTGCCTCAATAAAAACAGAAACAGTACTGAAACCTTTTTTTACCATGTACTCAGGATTCATAAGATGGAAATGCATTTCTGAAGAGGACAATACAGAAGATATTTGCCTGTTTAAATTTCACAAGAAGTTTAATTTCAGCATTCAGCTCTCATATCCATTTTCTTATCTCTAATGTGTACTTTCCAGTGTTTACTATAAAATGGCAACCAGTGAAAAGACCTATAAGCAAAACTTTTAATTGAGAAATCATATGTGTAGGGATGTGACAATGTCGACGCGGCATCACAACGCCGGCGTCAGAATCGGCGCAGTTTGATGACCTCAAACCAATTTAAAGCACCAGAACATTACCATCAATGCCCTAGTATATGTTCTACCTTGTGTGTTCCTGGGTGCACTTCCTGTGTATTTCTGATTGATCCTGTGTTTGACCCTTGCCTGACTACCACATTCTGACTATTTGCTGCCTGAACCGACCTTGTTGCCTGGACTCGCCCATTCTTCTGCCTAACCCTTATCTGTACCTCGATCTGTGCTGGACTGGTGCTTCCTTCTTGGGCCACTATTCCTGGCTGAGCCTACGGGCCTTGACAGTATACTAGGGCCATGGACCCATCTGAGGAAGCCCAACCAGATTTTGGCAGAGCCGTTTACGGATTAGCAGACCGCATGGGGTCCTATGAGGCCCAGCAGGCTAACTTTGGTCTGGCTTTAATCCTATCCTGGACAAGTTGTCTGCTCTGTCTCCGGCAGCTTCTGCTCAACCTTCTGCCTCAGCCCCACCTCCAGTGCCTTCGAGCCATACTTCAGAGCCCCGTATTCCGGCACCTCCTCTCTACAGTGGCGACCCTCAGGCCGGCAGAGGGTTTCTCAACCAGTGTGAAATCCATTTTGCTTCCCAACCAGTTTGTGTCTGAACGTGCCAAGGTGGGATACATGATTACCCATCTGACTGGCAAAGCCCTGGAATGGGCATCTCCTCTCTGGGAAAAGGAGGATCCTTTGATTGACTCCAAGGCCTTTGTCCAGGAGCTTTGGACCATATTTGATGCTCCCGGCCGGGCTACGTCTGCCTTTTCTTGCCTACTACAGATCTGCCAGGGGACTCGCTCAGTGCCAGAGTACGCCATAGAGTTCCGTACGTTGGTAGCTGAGACGGCTTGGAATAATGACTCCTACCATGCTGCATTCTACAATGGGCTCTCCTTTCGTTTGAAAGATTACTTGGTCTCCCGTGAACTACCTTCTCGTTGGGAGGATCTGGTGTCAAGGTGGATACTCTGCAGAGAGAGCATCAAGTGGATAAAGACTGTGCTACCAGCCTTTGTTGGCTCCTCAGTTTCAAAGAACGCTGCTTCCTAGTGCTCCTTCCGCTGAACAACATGATCGGACTTTCGCTGAACCACATGCCATACCTCTGCAACCTTTATCTGAACCGCTTCAAGTCTTGGCTATTGATCATAGACCCCTATACTCCACTTTCATCTTTAAATCTTCCCATGAACTTTCCTTCAAGGTTGGCTCTCTTCACACTGAAAGGATTGTCTTCCTCATCATTGATTGCCCCTCCACTCCAGTGGTTCTAGGTTTATCCTGGCTTCATCTACATAATCCGGTCATAGACTGGTCAACTTTTTAAATCTCTCACTGGAGTTCCTTCTGTGTACCGAACTGTATTCCTAAGGGAACATTGTTAAAAGTATCATCCGTTACCATAGATCTACTTTCTCTGCATTCTGCCTATCAAGATTTCTCCAATGTTTTCTGTAAGAGATCTGCTGAGACTCTTCCTCCACAAACGCCTTATGATTGTCCAATTGAATTGCTTCCTGGTACCATGCCACCTCGGGGACGTACTTATCCATTGTCTCCATCTGAAGGCCAGGAAGGAGTACATTCAGGAGAATCTAAGTAGAGGCTTCATTCGTCCCTCTTCTTCCCCAGTGGGAGCTGGATTCTTCTTCGTCCAGAAAAAAGATGGTACTCTTTGACCCTGTATTAATTATAGGGGGTTAAACAAAACGCTACCCTCTTCCCCTCATCTCAGAACTGTTCGACCAGCTCAAGGGAGCAAATATCTTTACTAAACTAGATCTTCACAGAGCCTACAATCTTATCCGCATTCGTGAGGGCGATGAATGGAAAACTGCTTTTAATACTCGTGATGGACATTAAGAATACCTTGTTAAGCCATTAAAGGATTTTCTTCTAAAATTGCACCTATCCTTTCACTCATCCGTTAAAGTGGAAGACCTAACTGCTGGCCTCCTCAGGCATTGGAAGCCTTTAAGACATTAAAAGATGCCTTTTCCTCTGCTCCTATTCTAAGACATCCTGATCCCCTTCTGCCATTTTTCATCTAAGTCAAAGCCTCAGATGTGAGGGCTGGAGCAGTGCTTTGTCAAAAGTCCGCCCATGATGGGAAACTGCATCCTTGTGCCTTTTTCTCTAAGAAGTTCTCTCCTTTTGAACAGAACTATGACGTAGGAAATCAAGTTAAATTGGCCTTAGGAGAATGGAGTCATTTGTTGGAGGGTTCTTTAATTCCTGTGACAATTTTTATTGATCATAAGAAATTGGAATATATTCAGGCCTTGAAACGTCTAAATCCCAGACAAGCTCGGTGGGTACTCTTCTTTTCTAGATTTAATTTTGTTTTAACTTTCCGCTCTGGCTCTAGAAATAAGAAGGCAGATGCTTTGTCTAGATGCTTTGTCGAGTTTCCTCCCTGAAGAATCCAGTCAAGAAGTCGCAGAGTCTATTGTGCCTTCTACTAAGATTATGGCTGCTTTAACTCCTTCTGTAGCCTCTCAGCTGCTTTCTGCACAGTCTTCAGCACCATCGCATACCCCTCTGGAGTAGCATTTGTCCCACCAGAACGTCGTCAGTCCATCTTTGAACAGTCTCATAGTTCAAAGCAAGCTGATGGATGAAGGATCTGTTGTCTCGCCTTGTCTGGTGGCCATCTCTTGGAAAGGATGTTAAGGACTTTGTTTCTACCTGTGCTACTTGTGTAGCTTCCAAGTCTGATCATTCTCCTCCGAAAAAATTCCTCCTTCCCCTGGACCCATCTGGCCATGGACTTTATTGTTGACATTCCTGTTTCCCTGGATCATACAGTTATTTGGGTGGTGGTGGATAGGTTCAGTAAAATGGCTCATTTCATTCCCCTTCGCAAGTTGCCCTCTACTCCTGAACTTTCAAAACTTTTTATTCAAAATTTTTTAGTCTTCATGGGTTCCCAGCTGAGATAGTGTCTGACAGAGGCTCTCAGTTTGTTTCCAAGTTTTGGAGATCTTTATGTAAGGCGCTTCATATTTCTCTTCAGTTCTCTTCCGCATATCATCCACAATCCAATGGGGCGGCTGAATGTGTTAATCAAGCTCTTGAACAGTTTCTACGTTGCCATGTATCCTTGTACCAGGATGATTGGGCGGATTTGCTTCCCTGGGCAGAGTTTGCACATAATAATGCTGTGCATTCCTCTTCCAAAAGATCTCCTTTTTTCTGCATTTATGGGCAACATCCTATGGCTTTTCCCCAGGATCTTCTTCTCACCAATGTGCCTGCGGCCAACAATCAAGTAGCCCACATGTCTGCCATCTGGCATGCCACCAAGGTCAATCTGGAGAAAAGTTTGTTATCTCAAAAATGTTTTGCTGACAAAAAACATGCTCCTACCCCTCAGTATGCTCTTGGAGACAGAGTTTGGCTTTCCACAAGAAATATCCATCTTAAAATTCCTTTCCCCAAGCTTGGTCCTATAAGTACATCGGTCATTTTCCTGTAATTGAAGTCATCAACCTAGTCGCAGTCCACCTTCAGCTTCCTCCAGAGATGCGGATTCCTAATACTTTTCATGTGTCTCTCCGCAAACCAGCATTATCTTCTGGGCCTTCTTCTCTTTCTCCCATTCCTGTTCTCATGGATGACCATCAGGAATTCGAGGTTGCAAAGGTTTTGGACTCCCGGGTTTCTAGGGTCTCCCTGCAGTATTTGGTGGAGTGGAAGGGTTTTGGTCCAGAAGAGTGTTCCTGGGTGAAAGAATCTGACATCCGTGCTCCCAGGCTTGTCCGAGACTTCCACAAACAAGAAAGTCCTGGTGGTCCTGAGGCCCCCCATAAGGAAGGGGATACTGTAAAGAGCAAATCCTTTTACTATGTGCTCTGTATACGCCTATGTGGATACCAGTTCCTGTAAATAAAAGTACTGTTTCTGGTTAAGCATTAAAGAACTACTGGCGCCCATTTCTTGTGCCATAACACCTTGGTTACAGTTGATATACACCCTGCCTCCACCTCACTGCGAGGACTTACCCCTAAGAAAGAGTGTCTCATTTGTGGTATCACACCACTTAGAAAGTAGCTTAAGTCAATTTACTGTAGTGCTACATATGTAATAAAGCAGAAAACATCTGAAAAAGAAAAAGAAGAGATCTAATAAAAATATATAAGAAATGATTTACTGAAACATTAAAGATGTTTGTAGGAAATATCCAATGTGGAAGTAAATTTAAGAAGTTCATTTTTCTTTCATATTTTGATCAAATAATAAAACAAAATTAAATGCAGGTATGGTAACTGCAGTTATCTAGAAAGCTCTGAATTGTGGGAAGGCTGTTTCCCTTAAACTCCATTTTATCTAAATAATGCAAATTATTTCTTTTTCTATGTAATATTAAAACAATATATTGTACCTGATACAAACTAAGATATAATTAATACTTATTTAAAGCCATTATGGAAAGATCCATTATCCGGAAAACCCCAGGTTCTGAACCTTCTGGATAACAGGTCTCATACCTGTACTTACAATAAGGGGCACATTTACTAAGGGTCAAAGTAAATATTCAAATAGAATTCAAAATTTCAAAAAAATTTATTTCAAAGTAATGTTGGGCTACTTCGACTGTCAAATAGGCCAATATTTGATTTGAATAGTACTGGCCACCTTAAAGCTGCCGAATTGGACATGGACATCACTTGTTGAGCAAAGGTACACATTTATATTCAGAATAAGTGATATAGGGGCAGATGGTCGAATTTCGACGTGAACAGCTTTGAAATTCGACCATCAAATTTTTTAAAGGGCTTTTTCGATCGAAAATGGACCTATTTTGATCAAATAGGTCAATTTTTTATCGAATAAAAATCCTCTGAATTGTTCGATTTGAAAGATACAATCGAATGATTCAAACAATTTTTATTCAATCAAAAATTGACCTATTCGATCGAAATAGGTCAATTTCCGATTGATAAAGCCCTTTAAAAAAATTTGATGGTCGAATTTAAGCTTCATGTCAGATGTCTGACCTCTGATGAAGGCAATCTGCTCCAAAATGTGGTTTTGAAAGGATTACTGAAGGGAATGTTAAGAGGGCTTATAACAATGATTTTAGGAGAAAATGCAGCAAAACCATATTCCAAAGATCTTTTACAGTGTTTACCTGCTGTTACATTGCACAGCAAGCTCTACATAGTGTCAGAAAACTTAATCTATTTATAACATTGATATCACAGTTATTATGTATACATATATGGTGAAAAAGAGAAAAAGTTTGTTATTCCAAAGTTTTGGTCTCCCTTGAGGCCTTTGTCAAGGTGACTTGAAAAAGGACTCAAGGCAGAACGAAACGTTAGATATTGATATAGATATATACACACACAGTCATTAGTTTCTGGCATTCTAGGGTTAGACCCAGAGCCACTCTCCAATAGGCTGCCCCCCCCCCCAAAAAAAAATGCAGGCCGGCATTCTAGCATCATTGGGGACTCTGGATGTTTAGAATCCCCCAATGTTCCAGTCCGACACTACTTTAGTGAAAAAAAAAGTTTAACCCAGAAGCTATCTTGGCTAATATAGAAAAATGCAGATACAGATGCACACTGGGGAATATTTCTTAACTTTTATTTATCATAATTAAAAGTTCCACATTTAGACAGGTCAGAGGGATAGAAATACATGCAAACATATACACACATATCTTAGAACTGCAAATGTGCTTTTTTTCAAGGAAACAACAGTATCTTTCCTTGGCACATTTTTTGCTTTTGCTATTTAATTGGATCAACTAAACAAATGAAATGTTTTTTGCCCCCTTACTGTTGTCAGTTTTGTAGGAGAAAAAACAGTGGTACAAGTATGGTACCTGTTGTCCAGAATCTTCAGGACCTGGGGTTTTCTTTCAGTAATTTAGATCCTCATCCCTTAAGTCTCCTAGATAATCATGTAAACATTAAATAGACCCAAATAGGCTAGTTTTGCTTCCACACTTTGCAATATATTAACAAAGGCACACTCACTTCACAACTCGGTTGAAACAGGATTTGGATCCTTCTTTAATTCATTGTGAGATCACAGCAAACGTTTCGGGGGCAACCCCCTTCATCAAGTGCTAATTGATAGTTTTGCTTCCAATAAGGATGAATTATATCTTAGTTTAGATTAAGTACAAGGTACTGTTTTATTATTATTTGATAAAATAGAGCCTATGAGCGATGGCCTTTCTGGATAACAGATTTCAAGATAAGGGATCCCATGTCTGTATGCTAAAAAATGCTTTGTAAAATATAGTAAAAACACCAGTAAAAATAATTTAATTATCCTTTTCATAAATAGGAAAATATTTTGAGTTGTGGAACTGCACCAGTTTTATTAAAATTTTAGGTGAGGGAAAAAATTGATCCCATATGTGTACAAAGTAAATAGGCTTATGAGCAATGTCAAGTTGTCTCATCTATGACAAATTCTAATTTCTGTCATGTAAGTCATATGGATCTGTGCCACACCCTACTTCTCCCATTACACTTATATACAACTTGTGTGGATTAAAGGTATACTAAGAACCTAGCTGGTTCATCACGGCCTTCAGAACTGCATTTCCGGAGCTAATGCTATGTACCTTGAGACCATACACAATACAGACTAGACTGGTTTGTATGATTTACTGGTTTTCTCTAAAGTACAAATCTGCTCTACCACAGGCTGGACTTCTTGTATAAATTAAAGAAACTGCTATTGCTTTTGTGATTTACAGATGCAGAATACTGAACATTTTTCTTTTAAATTCAGTTGGCTCTCTATTCTAAAAATGTAATATCTGTTTGTTTTGTTTCAGAAACCACTCCCAGCTATACAACCAAGGTGTCATTTAATCTGCAGATATAACATGGGGACTGAAATGAGTGTTCTCCAGAGGAACTGCTGTTATTATCCTTTAAACCAAATCACACTCTCTTACAAACAACACAAAGTTCAGAGCATGATAAGTCATCATGTATATGACCGAAAAGAAATTATGTACAGGAAAAATGTTTGCAAAAGTTGAAATGAGAAATGTTGTAATAAGTTTGGTTTTAAAGCTAGCATGTTTCTTTCAGAAATTATGAGGGAAATGTCACAGTATGCATTCTAAAGATGTCATGGAACAAATCAAAGATATAAATTTTAGGTGAGTTTCCTGCTTTTGCTAATAGAGAAAACACACAATAGATTGAAAAGTGTTCCATATCTTGATGCAAACAAAGAAAGGCAAAATAGAAAATGACTGGAAAAAAAAATATATTACAAAAAATGTACATCTAAATACATAAATACATTACAATCCTACGCTCTATGAATACTCTTACATTTCATAAACCAAGATCTGTTTCCCTTTAATCTCAGAAGAGGAATCAATATAGCACTTTAAATGTATTTATAGATGTATAAGCCACTTTGTGCAGAATTAACAATGTCTACAGTATATGTTTCATTGAATATATCACATTAAAGTGAAACTAGATAGGGTTCTGTAGCTGAACATCAGTAAGGATTTGTGCAGTATTAGAGTTTTTTCAACCTCAACTAAAACATTTTAAAAAAGTGTGAATGTTTTTTATTAAATAAATTGAATATAAAAGGTACAAATTAATAAAAATGTGAAAAAATATGACAATGTAAACATCAAAATCCTAATTGTCATAAGAATTTTTCAATGCAATTACAATTGAAAAAAATTCTGAAAACATTGAAGTAAAGATTTAGCAATTTGCTAAGATCCCTGTGATTTCTATATGACCATACAAGATTTTAAATGGTGAAGTTTTGTATTAGAGTATTTTATGCTTTTTTTTACACATAATAACTATAAAAATGTTCATGGTTTAGTGTAATTACCATAATACACTATCCTAGTACACAACTTTTAGTGCAAACAAGTTTGATTTGGGGTAAAAATAGATATGAGTGTTGATAAATCAACCCCTAAGTATTAATGCATGATGTCTAGATTCTTTGCAGCTAATAATATTTTTAAACAATTTTAAAATCACCTTTCCAGAGCATTATTGTCAGATATACCATTAGCAATAATACCTGCATAGTGCAGTATGAATCTGCTAATCTTAAGAGGTTATTTTTAAGTCTAAATGCCAAAAACTCTTTGCTGTTTTTTGAACTATAAAATCCAAATTTTTGTTGAAAAAAAACAAATTTTTTTGGAATTTATTAAACCCTGAGGGAGTTAAAAATCTGAATAAAAAAGTACTCCAACTCAGACCTGCCAAGTTCATGTAGAAGTCAATGGGAGAAGTCGCAAAGATATCCAAATATTTTGTGGTTTTTGGGATTTTTCTTCACTATTTTATTGCATTTTTTCCCCACAGGAAAGGAGAAAAAACCTGTGCAGATTTGTGGGTAAATTTATCAAAGAATGTAGTTCCACCACTAGAGTGAAATTCAGCCACTATCCATTAATTTCTATGGAATTTTGAAAGGTATATTTATCAAAGGGTGAAAGTTCACCAAAAATTCCTTAGAAATTAATGGAGAGTGTCGGAATTTCACTCTAGTGGACTGTGGCGATCTCTAACCTCACTCTTTGATAAATATACCCCTTGGTCGGAGTAGTTTTCAGAAAATATTATTTTTGGATTTTGATAAATAACCCCCTAAATGTATAGTATATTACTGAAGTATAAAGAAAAATGAAAACTCTTTCAGGTTATTGGTCTTACTAAGCCAAAATGAGTATTTGTAAATTAAAGGGATTCTGTCATGGGAAAACATGTTTTTTTCAAAACGCATCTGTAAATAGTGCTGCTCCAGTAGACTTCTACAATGAAATCAATTTCTCAAAAGAGCAAACTGATTTTTTTATATTTAGTTTTGAAATCTGACATGGGGCTAGACATTTTTTCAATTTCCCAGCTGCCCCTGGTCATGTGACTTTAGGAGGGAACTGCTTTCTGGCAGGCTGTTGTTTTTCCTTCTCAATGTAACTGAATAGTACGCAGTGGGACATGGGTTTTTACTATTGAGTACTATTCTTAGATCTACTAGGCAGCTGTTATCTTGTGTTAGGGAGCTGTTATCTGGTTACCTTCCCATTGTTTTGTTATTAGGCTGCTGGGGGGAAAAGGGAGGGGGTGATAGCACTCCAACTTGCAGTACAGCAGTAAAGAGTGACTGAAGTTTATCAGCGCACAAGTCACATGACTTGGGGCAGCTGGGAAATTGACAATATGTCTAGCCCCATGTCAGATTTCAAAATGAAATATAAAGAAATATGTTTGTTCTTTTGAGTAATGTATTTCAATGCAGAATTCTGCTGGAGCAGCACTATTAACTGATGCATTTTGGAAAAAAAATATTTTTCCCATGACAGTATCCCTTTAAGGATATCCTCTGGTAGAAGGCAGAAATAAAAAAGCCGCTGTTCATAAAATAAGTCAAACCAGTCTGAAATTGTAAAATACAAAAACTTAGCAACTTGGTAAGTTACACAGACTGGAGAAAGTAAAACGTAATAAATAAACATGTCTATTGTATATAGCTTTGAAATATATATTGGTGGGATTTTTGCATGAAAGACTGCAGGGCATTAAAAGATTATTGTGCAGATTAAGGTTAAACTGAATATCCAAGTTAAAGGAAACACAAATGTAGAAAAATAAAGTTATAAATAAAAACAAAAGAAGAGAAAGCAATACCGTATGTTATTTTACTTAAAAAATTAACTCAGAGCAACCAAACAGCAGTTATCTTTGGTTGGTCCATTGCAGGGCAAATATTGACCACTTCTAATAATTGAAGAGTGCCAAGCAGCAGCTATTGCGGTGACAGTAATGAAAGCACATATTGGATTACTGGGGTTTATTGGAAAAAAGGAAAGCAAGTATTACTAAAAATGGAAGAAGCTCAAAGAGAGTTAACACCAAAATAAATGTATTTATGTATTCTATAATGTACTTAGCACTGTCTATGTTGCCTATGCACCTCTTCATCCTGCTCTGATAAATTATTTGCAAATTCATTTGATGCAAGAGACTAATAGAAGCTTGCACCTTAAGGTAATTCCAGAGATCCCTTAATAGGTTGCATCAATGACTACATTGAACTTATGTATGTTATTGCTGTGACTGACACAATGTCCTTGAAGAGACAACATTCAAACACAAATACACCAGACCACAAATGAGTGAAATATATCAAAATGGGTGCTAATTCACACCCATATTGGTTTATAGTGTGAAAGTTACAGAGAATTTAACTAAGGAGGCAAAGGCAAATATGCTGGAGTTTGCACTGCATTCATAAATACACCTTCTTGTACCGAGTTCATATATGTTGCCAGAATAGTGAAACTTCATACATCATTCCAACAACCAAAATGGTCAATTAATGTTGGAACCTGAGGTTTTCAGCATGAAGAATTGTGAAAAATGATTTTCCTCTAGGCAATAGCAATAATTTCAGTTGAGTTTTCTGATAACGCCTTCCTGAAACTGTTTTAACATTATGGGGCAAATTTATCAATATTCACGAATTCGAGGGCTTTTAGCCCTCGAATTCAGCAGAAATTCGACTGTCGAATGGAAATCCAATAGTTTTAGGATATTTTTTGAGCGCTATTTGATTTCTCGAAAAATTTGTACGATCAAACAGAGATCGATAGATTTCACGAAAAAATCATGACATTTCCTTCGATCGTTTGAAAAATTTGTACGATTTGTACGAGGCGTTCGACCTCACGAATGCTATTCAAGCAGGTAATAGGACAAAAAAGCCTGTGGGGGGATTCCCATAGGCTTCTATTGCTATTCGGTAGGTTCAATCTGGCGAAGTAGGCAGTCGAATAAAATTTTTAAGTTGAAGTACTTCGATCATTGAATGGTCGAATGATCCAATATTCGATCTATTTGATACGATCAAATTTTGCATATTCAATGATCGAAGTGGCCAAATTTGCATATTCGAATATTCGATAGAATTGTACTATCGGAATTCGATCGAATTCAATCGAACTTCGAATTATTCACGTGAATTTTGTAAATCTGCCCCTATATATTATACTCACAGACATGGAACTAAGGCCTCCTTCAGTCCACAAAATCTACTAAAGTATGTAAACCAAGTATGTAAACCTTTGTGTGCTAATGTATAAAACACAGTGGTAAAGATTGCTCTAATGACAGGGTGCCTTGAAAAAGTTACTGGACAATAACGTTTCTTTTTTTTTAAAGTGGAAACTATACTGCCACCCTAGAAAATAGTATTAGGGGCCGATTCACTAAATTCACTTGAATAGATCGAAGTTCGATCGAATTCCGATCGTAGTATTAATTTGATTGGTCGAATATGCAAATTAGGCTTATTCGATCATCGAATAGCGAAGAACTTATAATTTTAAAATTATTCGACTGCCTACTTCGCCAGATTGAACCTACCGAATTGTAATAGAAGCCTATGGTAACTCTCCCATAGGCTTCTGAGGCTAAGTCCTGATCTAACAGGATTCGTACGATCGAAGTCTTCGATCGTTCGAATCGTACAAATCATTCAAATGATCGAATAATTCATTTGAATCATCGTTATTCGATCGTCGAATGATTGAAGATAGAATAAAAGGGTAGCCTAAAACTATTCGATTAGCATTTGAAAATTGAATGCTAATCGAATATCGAGTAAAATTTTTTGGGGAATAATAGTAAATTTGCCCCTTAGTGTAGGTATTTATTAAACTGAATCATTTTGACAAGATCAGTAGCTGTAGTTTCCATATACTATCTTACTGGCTTTGCATTTCAGTTATATTTTTCATTATTTTTGTTGTTGAACCTAATGTCGTGCAATTCAATCCTATTTGCATTCCTAATAGTTGCAAAAATATAAATATTAGCTTGAATTTGATGTTTAAATTTCTGTATAAGGAAAAACATGTGATCATGTTTACATCAATAAAGCTTAGATTTTACTGATGACCAGTGATGAGTGAATTTTTTTCAGGCTTGGATTTGCAGCGAAATTACAAACTTTGCCTTCCGCAATTTTTTTGTGAAACTGTAGCTAAAAACTGCCATGAAAAAATTCACCACATCAAAAAAGTCACCAAGACAAAATTGTCACAGAGACAAAAAAGTCGGCATAAGAAAACACCCCAATTGAATTTAATGCATTTGGGCAAAAAAATTGCCACAAGAAAAAAAACGTCCATTGACTTTAATGCATTCATGGTGAGAAGAAACTGTCTTCTGTGTAAAATATTGTTACAAATAAAATAAATTTTGATACGCATTGACTTCAACGTGTTTCGCAAATTTTTCAACCATGTAGCCAATTTTTTCGCAGTTTCACAAATTTTTCAGTGAAGCGAAACAGGGCAGATTCACTCCTCACTGCTGAAAACCATAGTTATGCAGCACTCGCCCTTCATATATTATATAAATAAAGTGCATCACTGGGAGACTTGTTGCCAGTGTTTAAATCTGAGCTACCTTGGATGACAAATCTCACTATGTACCAGTACACCTATAAGTGTAAAGTAAACTATACATGCGGTGACAAATCTCGCCATGTGATAGTACCTTTAAGGTGTTTTATTAGTAAAACACTAGTTTATCTCAATTTTTTTATTAAAATAAAGTCAACCAAACTCCCATCTATGAACTGAAATTATATATCAATAACTCTTCCCTAAAAAGTATGATCGGAAAAACTTGGCGATAAAAAATTGAGAGTCAATGGCTAACATGACTGTTTTTATGTATACCACATTTGGTTTAACACAGTTATATTAAAGGGCAGATTTACAAAATTTGTGGGAACAATTCGAAATTTGATTGAATTTACAAAATTCGATTGGTTGAATTTTAGAATATGCAAATTAGGTAAGTTTGACCATCAAATTTGTAAATTCGATCAAATCGAATAGATCGAATAAAAATCTATTCGACTAGTCAAATTTCGAATTACTTCCCCTTCAAATTTTTATTTGATTGGTTACTTTGCCAGGTTTAACCTGGTGTAGTGGTTTTGGTGAATTTAGATTGAATAATAAAAATAAGATCAAAGGGTTAAAATCGTTCAGATTGATCGGTTTGAACGATTTAATCGATCAAATTTTTACTATTTGATCGTTCGACCAATCGAATTGCGGTAAAATCCTTCTAATTCGATATTCGAATTCGAAGGATTTTACTTCCCTTCTGTTCACATGGTCGAATTTCGATTTTTTTTTTTTTTTTTTTAAATCTGCCCTAAAACTACTACATTTTAAGTTCCCAGTACAATAAAAAATAAATACAATATTTTGGCAGTAAATGTATCTGGATATGATTCTCTATTGTGCAACAGAGTTAAAATAATGTTTCTGTGTAAATAAAAAGCTATTGATATGCAGGAAAAGGCATGTGACTAAGTATTTGCTTTCCCCACCCTCATGTAGGTCTTTTAAATCTTAAAGCACTTAAATGTTAACGACTGCATTCCATTGCAAAGCAAATAAGAAATGCACATTGATGTTAAAAAAAAACCCTTTAGCAAAGTCAACTTACATGCTGTTAAACATGTCCAGGGTAACCTTGTTGCAATAAAATGACTAGTGTTAAAGAGTCATAAGGCTATGATACATGGGGCTGGAGCTCTGCTTTTCTCCAAGTGCATCTACACAGGTAGAGTAAAGCAGATCTGCTCTCACCAGCTCTGTGTGTATCTGCACATATTCATTGTAACACCAAAATGCAGTCAGTGTATCTGCACACAGGCCAACATAGGGGCAAATTCACTAGCGACAGCTTCACCGGCGTTCGCCGCACTTCGCCAGGCGAATTTTCCCCAGCGCTACGCAAATTCACTAAGATGCAAATTTGCACTCAGGGCGGCGAATGGTAGCGAAGTAGCGCTACTGTTACTTAGCTAGGCAAAGCGCATTTACGCTAGCAATGCCTAATTTGCATACGGCACGAACTTAAATGTACGATAGAGGTGTACGTTACAGCCACTGCATTACACTACACAAGCCCAGGAAACCTTTACTAAATAAAATAAAGTTGTCCTATTGCCCTAAACATGGGCCCCCTGTATAGTTGTGTTGCCATATGTTAGGAAATGTAGGGGGGGAAGGAGGGTAACCCAAAATTCTCTGTTTTTCAGACTATCACCCAACAAAAGGTAAAAGACACCAGCGTTTTTTCAAACTCCTATCTATTGTATTGAACTTCGCCAGGTCTGACCTGGCGAAGTAACGTCTAGCATAAGAGGTAACGTTCACAAAAATGTTCATCTTAGTAAATTAGCGTAGTAATGTACCACCGTAGGTGAGCAACTTCGCCTGGCGTAAGGGTGCGAAGTTGCGCAAGTCTATTTACTTCGCTAGCGAATTTTCACCAGGGACGCTGTTAGTGAATCTGGGAAGTTGCGAATTGATGTCACGCTGGCGAATTAGCTCTTCACGCTTTAGTGAATTTGCACCATAGTGTCTATCAGTACAGATACATAGGAGAGTTGATGAAAGTAGATCTGCTTTGTGCCACTTGTGTACAAAACACAGGGAGAGAAAAGTTGATCCCCAGCCCCATGTGACATTATCTTTAAGCTGAACGGGTGTACTGCATACCATGATTTTCCAATAAAAGGTAGTACTAATAAAACTAAAATTGCTTTAAAGAGAATTAGGCAATCCACAGCTGAGTGTTCTAGCTCCCATATATGTGTATGTATTTATGTAACAAATGGTGGAAAAATGTTTCAGCAAAACATTGTAGTTTATTTTAAATTAAGCAACGTTTCGAGCTTTATCAAGCTTAAAAATTGTGTAACAAACAATCCTTAAGTACCCCAATGAGTGGGAGGGTCACTCAATTAACCATTTCTCCTAATCAGTGTTACTTATTTCCACTCTGTGGTTAGTTACATCCATAAATAAAATCTATACATAGTAACTTTTTTTTTCTTAAGACATTATCACTGTGTATCAAAAAGTGTAACAATAAAATATCTCTTTCAGGTGTCTACAGATAAAGTGTCTAGTGTCTACATGCCATATCATCAAGTTGTGATTAAAATAATTTAAAACATTTACTTGATACACATCTCTTATTCTAAAATTCTCTCTGATGTTCACATGTATTAGATGCATCACTCATAATTTGTAAGCTATACCTGTGTAGAAATGTCTATGTATTGTAGACACAGTCATTCCCAGGATATGAGCTGCAAAGATCTAAAAGATAAAATAAGAATGAAGGATATATTACACAACACATGCATTTAAGCTTGATAAAGCTACAATTTTTTCACTATATCGGAGTGCTGCTCAAACATTTTTCCAGTTGCAGAACTGACCTGAGCAGACCGAGTCACAGACGGCACCCAATGCTGCAAAGAGTGGTGAGAGTGTTTGTGCAGCACAACAGTGCTTATTATGTAACAAATGGTGGCCTCCTTCCTCTTTTTTTATTTTTCTACCGCTTTCCAGTTTGCAAATTAAAATGTGATCAGATAGTAAGGATTCATTGAAATAAACGTATTAATCATTTTTCTATTAAGGCCTTTTGTTCATTGTCAGGCCAGTTTCTCATTCATGCTATTATCTGGTTGCTACCTTTTCTGCATGGAAAGAAAGGAGAACTGCTTTCACAAAACGAAGACAAATTTTAAACTTTCTTACAATATCACTGACTGCATCATACATAGCGGCAGATTTATTAAAATTTGAGATTTTGTTCAATTCAATTTCTTTGAGATTTATTATACCCTGACCCTTCAAATAACAGCTCAAATCTGAAATTACACCATCTAAAAAAACCTGTTGAGGTCATGTAGGAGTCAATGGCAGATGTCCCTTAAACTAGTTGAAGATGTTAATAGCCTTCATGATATTTGAGTTTTCTTCTGAGGGTTTTGCCTGAAAAACTCAATCAATTAGAGTGATTCAAGTTTTTTCCAGCCCAAAACTTGATCCAAGTTTTTTCTTAATTAGAAACCATGAGAGTTGTGAGTTGATTTGAGGTATATAAAACTCTAAAATTAGACCTTTGATAAATAATCCCATAAATGTTCATTTCAAAGTGAACCACCCCTTTAATTCTATAGTTGTAAGATACATTTTTTTTTATAATATATGACTCTTTCACAAGACCTTTTATCTTTTTGCTTATTATCATCATCCTGGTGTTATGTGAAGATTGTGAGAGATAATTATAGATGTTTAAAAGTATTCCTGTAAGGATTTTATTCTTAAAGTTTGACTTTTCAAAAGCTAATACGGGAATTATGGATTAGTGTATCATGATGAAGTAGAAAAAAGTGGTTTTAGGAATTCATAATGTGTCAGACACGGAGACTTATGACTAGATCAACATGTATGATTTGTGATAAGGATGAGGAGATCCTTTCTGAACACAATCTTGAAATCCATTTTGTATACGATATAAAAACATTTCATGTTATTTGGGCAGCATCTCCTTTACTTCGGGTGGACTACAAAAGATTAAGAAATTGCTTTTAGATTATATAGAAAAGGTAATGTTTGCAAAATCAATTCCCTTGCACCTTTAGTACCTGGAATAAATGGTTATTAAACACCAAAATAGAAAAGTAATCTATATACATTTAAATACAATGCATTTGGTCTTTGTGTGTTTTTTTAGAAGCGCAAATATAGTTTATATACATAACCTATTATATATATTATATTATACAGCTACTGCCCAATATAGCTGCCATCCAAGGTCAAATAATCTGTATACTTTACATAACAGAGAGACAATGTTTAGAATACAATAGTACTGACACCAAATTTAATTTTTTTTACATCTATCATAATATTGTCTTTGCATGCTATATATAATTGTGCCATAAAAGTATTTGCAGATTCTTTTACATTACCTTTCTTAACCCCATGTTCCTCTATCAGGGGGCTGCCACATTTGAGCTTCAACAGTTAGCATTAGAAACTCTAACTGACATGTTGAGAAGGGACAGTCAGGTTGGCAAAACAGTCAGGTTTAGGAACTTCAAATAACAATTATTTAAAAAAGTAGCTTTATCAGTGTAAATTGGTCAAAGTGATCTATAGCTAACTTGTGATGCACATTAATATATTGAATAATCATTTTTTAGTGTCAGTATCACTTTGAGAGGAAAATATCTTTGAAAAAATTGCATCTAACTAAATAAATAAGGATTATTGTTGCACAACTCCATAAATATATATTGCACAGTTTCTGTTTCTGTTGTATCAGGTACCAAATAAGTTGGAACAGTGAAAGTTTAAAACAATGCAGAATCACATACTCAGATGTAGGGTTTTGCTTTGTTCAAATAGTTATTCAATCATTTGAGATGTGTTTTATTTAATTGAGCATGAAGCATAGAATCATGTCTAGCAAGTAGATAGGATTCAGGTGTTCCAGATGGGGCTTGTTACTTTCTTTCCTTAAATGGGTTGTTTACCTTCCACTTTTTTTTCAGTTCAGTTGTTTTCAGATTGATCACCAGAAATAAAGACCTTTATCAATTGCTTTTCATCTTTTATTTTTGACAATTTTTTACATATAGGGGGTTATTTACTAAAATCTGATTTTATCTCATTTTATTTTTAATAAAGAAAGCTTGACCAAGCTCCCATTCACTATTTTACCTTATTAATCATTAAAATAACTCGATAAAGTTGAATCATACAAACTTTTTGGACTACTCCTGTATCGTTTGATTTTTTCAGTTTATTGTTTGAAAACCCTTAATTTATTTAGATTGTTTGGCTAAATCCACAACAGACCCCAATATCTGCAATTTGGTATAGGGAAATCTGCCTAATGACTTATACATGATCTCAAGGCGCTAGGTTTTTGGATTCTGGCTTTTTGCAGCATTGGGGTATAATAAATCTTGAAAAATACAACTTTTTTTTCCATGAAAAATGAGATTTTCTGCCCAGGCGCGTGTTCACACGGAGCGGCGCGATTTTTAAAATCGCTCCAAATTGCCTCGCAATTTGGAGCGAT
>CM044431.1:148195012-148228554 GCA_024363595.1 Xenopus borealis
TTTTGATTCTCCAGGATCTGTTCTTTCTAATAATGGGTAGTTTTCTAAGGTAAACCTACTCTTTGTGGAATGTTTCACCTCAGAAGTATGCAGTTTTGTGGAGCAGTGCTTTGGAAATTTGATAGTGTACTGCTTAGAGATTTTGAAATATAAAAGTGAGAAATCTCCATAAAATGATATAGATTTGGTATTGGTGTGTCTGGAACACACTGGACTTTATCTTAATCTGATGTGTTCTCATTCATAAAATAAATTATGTTTCTGATAGATGCATTTGTATCATGCAAAACTGTTTTTTTATACACTTAGAAGCCCATATCTTTTTAGAGGAGTGGAATTACCCCAAAATTCTAGCATATTTTGAAAGCTCAGGTTGTCCTGAAGAAAACGATATATTGTTTTCTTGGGTAAACTAAAATACCCCCCCCCCCCCCCAGAAGGCCCTTAAAGCGAAAGAGTACAAAATGTCTAAAAACTGCTTGGCGGTAGATGTTCGCATTTAGGACAAAATTGCTGATGGCAAAAGGGTTAATGGTCCTTTCTGTGGTGAATGCACCGGACCAGCAGCAACCCAGCTGCCAACTTTCTAAAACTGTTACAATTTGATACATTATTCGATACATATGATGAATGTCAGCTGCTGAAGTATCAGGCGTGATGCAAGACTTTAAAGCACTGGCGAGGACTTTACGTTCCTGTTACGAGCACTACTGCAGTAACAAATTGTAACCATATAACTTTATTTTTATATCCTTAATCTTAATGCTACGCCTAACATCTTTCCAGCGTGTACAAGTCCATAGCCCACTAAATAATGTGAACGAGTGTGAAAAGAGCATCCGCCGGGGACTGCCACAAAGCCACAGGCCTACAGCTACACAGCGACTGTGCGCACCTGCCCTGAGGCCGGCAGGAAAGAGGTGGAGCAGAGAGAACATACAAGGGAAAGGAACAGGGCTGCCGGCGGCGGGAAGGTGGCGCGAATCCCCACGGGAGCTGAGACTGGGTAGGGGGGGAGGACTAGAGAATGCAAAGGTGCGGCTCATTCTCATGAAGGCAGCATGGAGCCGTGTATTGATAATGCTGCACTGGATTCGCTGTAACTTTTCACCAACAGGTGCCTTGTTCTTCCAGCCCCGCCTTCACTAAGCCTGCTCCCCGAAGCGGAGACCGAAGGGGTTTTTGACTACGGAGTGACGCCGGGACCACTTTTCACCGCCCCCCTCATCGCGGAAGGGGCTAAGGAACTCTCGTGACTCCGGGACATGTGAATCATAGGGGGGAATTAGAACTTCAAACACTATGGCCGACGAGTTGTTCTGTAAGGTTGTAACCATTGGCATCAAGTGTCGAGAGTGTGAGGACAGGTAAGGAGTCACGCCGTCATATGCACCTTCTTGCCGCCGGTGTATGTAGTGTTACTAGGCACCACGTGCAGCCATTAGACCCGAATGCCTCGGCAGAAGGGGAATTGCTACTGCTGAGGGAAGAAAGGGGCAGATAGTGAACTAGTCGTTAATGCTGAGAGGTTATGGGCTGGTTAAATTGTGTTTTCCTCAATTTCTCTGTCTTCCTTGATTCTGGGTCAATGAGAGGAAGTCGCTTGAAACATAAACTCGCCAAACCTCCATCAAAGCCAGTACTTTCTCGTGTTTTTTAATAGTGTGCCCAGGTGCCCTGTGGGGAACCCTGCTGCTGCTGGCCCTGTGGGGAACCCTGCTGCTGCTGGCCCTGTGGGGAACCCTGCTGCTGGGAATGTAGGAAGAGCTGTTTAATGTCCCTCCATGGCAGGGGCCCTAACTCACTAACTGTAAAGAGTTTGGAAGCAACACAAGCATGAAGAAGAAAGCCCTTGGGGTGCCAAATAAGCCCTGTAATTAGCCACTGGGAACCCCTTATGTGGACTGGCCATCTATAGAGTCTGTTTGGCAGTACACCTGTTTTTTTATGCAGCCAAAACGTACCACCAAGCCTGGAATTCAAAAATAAGCACCTGCTTTGAGGCCACTGGGAGCAACATCGAAGGTGTTGATGAGTAACGGGAACACTGATCTATGCCACCAATTTGCACCATTCCTGTAAAGCAATATAGGTTTTTCCAGGGCAGTAAATGCTCTTAAAAGGAGAAGGATGTCTAAATTAAGGTCTGCCAAATTTTATGCACTGCCCAGTGTTTATAATAACTTACCTGATACCTCAGACCAGGGCTCCTGTTTGCAGAAGACTGCATGGGCCTGTAGTACTTTTCAGAGAACACTGCAAGTGATTGTGGTGGAAAAGGATTGCTCTATGCCCCCAGGCCAGGGTAGTTTTCTGCTAACAGAAACACTGGCCCGGGGTATCTGGTAAGTGATTACAATCACAGGGGAGTGCCCTAACAGTTGGCACCGCCATACTCCATTAATAAAGGTTTATACCACAAGAAGAAGAAGTGTAAGAAGATTATTTGAAAAAAAAAAAAATGCAAATGTTACACAACCACAACATTTAACCAGTAAAATGTATTCTTACAAATGGATCCTTGAGATGTCACATGACACACAAACATATTGAGAAGGTAGAGAGAAAGGAGGCTTGAAAAAGGTCTGAGGATATTTGGGCTACCCGCTGGCCCACACTGGAAGACCACAAGAGCCCTACCTGATATAATGCATTTGCTGTAAGTAATCTAAGGCCCATGGTACAGTGTGGGCAGAAGTTGATCTGCCGCCCTCAGCTGGCAGATGCTATATTCATCTCCACCTGTCATTGCTTCATAGGCTACACTATGGCAAGTGTCATGTGTCATTTGGTGACGGGCATACTTGACTGGCTGTGGTCCACTTATCTATGTACATTTAATACATCATTGGTCATTCAGTATTATTCAGAGTAATGACAAGTTTGGGGAGTTTGTTGCTCTTCCTCACCTGAGGGCAGTTGTGAACTAAGCACCCTGTGTTCCATTTGTTTTAGGCTGGTGAGTGAAAGAAAAAAAAAATTGCTCCTTTATTTTAGGATTTGTCAAAATTTGTTTTTCAGAGTGGGATATTTCCTTTGTCCTGCTTTTTCATATACACATCATCCACTGTGTATTCGTACTCACAAATGTAGGCAGTTGATACAAACCGTAACATAGACAGTACTTTTGTCTGCAATAACCCTTTATTGGCGCAAAGGGTGATTGCAGACAAAAGTACTGCCTATGTTCCAGTCTGTTTCAACTTCCTACATTTGTGATTTGGCAGACTCCTTTGTGAAATATTTAGCAAAATACTCAAGGCTGGATTTCTGTATCAGGCGCGCCTTGGCCGCATGGTCCAATCATCCACCCTACCCCTCCCCCCCATTCCTATTGTTTTTTAGCAGTTTTAGGGCAAAACTAAACGGAAGACTGTGCAGCGTTTGTCGGATCCAACGCTGGGCAATAAAACGCCCACGTCAAGTTGGATCCGACAGGAACAAGGTAAAGTAATAGGAAGTCGAACGGTGTTGCAGGGTTTATCCGACACAAAACAACTGTCTGATGAAAATGCTGCAAGCTGCACCTTCATCCAATTGAATAGTTAAAGGGCACCTATCGCTAAAAAATAACTACTTTAAAAAAAAAAAAAAAGCCCCCTGCCAGTGCTGGAAACCTTGCACCAGGAGGGAGCTCCCGGTGTGAGCTGCCATGACAGTGGACGTGGTACGAGTTTGCCTGTGCTGGCGGGGGGCTTTTTTAAAAAAAAAAGTACTGTTATCCCCAACCGGAATGCGGGCTCTATCAGTCCGCACCTTTGGTTGGGGGTAACTTTTTTTAGCGATAGGTGCCCGTTAAGGGTTTTTCTTGATCTACAAGCCTATGGTGCAGGGTTGTGATTGGATGTTTTGTCTGATGCATTTTTCACAGGGTCAGAATGACCCAGATCACATGTACCACATTCCAATGCGTCTACAAGGAATTTGGGACAACTCCAGCACCCTTGTTCATGTTTTTTGTTCTTCTGTAACTTCCATTGTTCAAAAACAAAGGGGCCAATTCTTACATTTTATTGCTGCATTTTTAGGTGGCAAACCAACTAAAGTTATCCTTTAATCCATTGATTTTACTACTAATGGTTTTTGAGTTCTACATAGGATTACTAGTAGTTAATACAGTTAATATGCTAATAATATCTTAAGGCAAAGGAAACTAAAAATTCAGTATCCTTATAAAGATGTTTTTGAGAGGATGCTAAAAAAAATAGTGAGACAATATTCTGTTTTTGTTAAGTTTTAAGTTAACCTTTACTATTACAAAACATTTTATTAATTACAGTTTGACTTTCAGAGGGTTTTTTACTAAAGCTTGTCTGGTCGAGGTGTTTTTTGGGCAAAAAAAAAAAAATCTCAAACCTGTTGAGATCATGTAGAAGTCAATGGCAGATGTCTCTTTTATAATTTGAAGATCTTGTGATCTGTGTCGGGTTTTCGTACGATAATCTGGAGAATTCGTGATTTTCAGCGAGTAATCCGAAAAATTCAGGGTTTTTGTCTGATAACCCGAATAAAAAGGGAGCGGTTCAGTCGTCAAATTCTTAAAATTTTTGCAATTTGAGCTTTCGCTTGATTTTTTTGAGTTATTTTATTGATAAGATAAAATTGAGGATGGGGGCTTGGTTTGATATAAATATGAGATCAATTCGAGTTTTACCAAATAACCCCCACAATGTGTCTATGCAAAATATTCCTTAATTTTTCCCAAGTTAGGCTGTTTGTTGGCCTCATGATGAATGTCTCTTGCAGGGGCCATTTCACATATTGGCAGAGCATTGTGATATAATATAATATATATATTTTTTTAAAGTATGCACAAAGTGAAATTTACTTCTTTTGATCTACATGACCTGGCCTGTTGGCAACCTGCAAAAAAAAAAAAGTAAAACACATGATCTTTATTTATTGAAGCATTTACTTCAGTCATGTGGTTAATGGGAAATAATTAAAAAAAAAATTGAGCAGTTACAGTTTTGAGGAGCAATGTAACATCCATTACCTAATGAAAAGGTTAATTCTGGATTATAACTAAAATTATCTTTGTACACGGTTTCCCAATAGTGCCCTAACTACAATATAAAATACCAAGGAACAAATGGAAATCGCTTAATAATAAACAAAGTCTCTAAAGGGACAAACCTCCAGGAAAAAACAGAATTATTGATCTTACACAATATAGTGAATGGAATTTTAATCAGTTGTAACCTATTGTTGAAAAACGGTAGATCAAAATAAAGGAATCTCACATTCACTCGGTGAAAAATGACATCCTGCAACATAACACATTTTTGTAACATTAGCATTTTTAAAGTGGTTAATCACGTCTACACGAACTTTTAGTATGATATAGAGAGAGAGAGAGATATCTGAGACAATTTGCAATTGGTGTTCATTTTTTATTGAAGTTTCAGCAATCTGGTTGCTAGGGCCCAAATTACCCTAGCAAGCATGCACTTATTTGAATAAGAGACTGGAATATGAATAGTAGAGGCTTGTATGGAAAGATGAGTAATAAAAAGTAGCAATAACAATATATCTATAGCCTTAAATCGCATTTGTTTATTAATGGGGTCAGTGACACCCCCCCCCCCCCCCTATTTGAAAGCTGGAAAGAGTCAGAAGAAAAAGGCAAATAATCTAAATCATAATATATAATGAAGACCAATTGAAAAACTTCTTAGAATTAGCTATTCAATAACACACTAAAAGTTAACTTAAAGGGGAACCGCCCCTTTAGCAATAATTGAAAGTCTATTAAGTAAGTTATATATTTGCTACCCTCTGAAAGTCACATGGGTTACTTTTTTATGGTTCACATTTGCAATACCTTTACTGTTCAAGCAACTTAAGGATTTTACTTGGTTTATATGCCCTTCCACTGCAGTTAACTAACTAGGGGAGTTGTGCAATAGAAGATGCTGAGTTTTCCCCAAGTCAGCAGCCAATAAGATGACCAGTACATGCTACCTGTTCATTTGTTGCATATTAAGTTATAATACTTTGTACTTGACAATTTCTTATGTTACCCAGTAGATATTCAACAGGTTTACATTTATTCACTGGAAATGTGATAATAGTCAAAATTAGAAATAAATGATTTATGTAAAGTAGCATAACAAATTGAACACTCAGACAAAACATATACACAAAAAGTGAACAGAATATGGTCCATGGATTCATAGGTGCTGCTTGTCTGCACTTGAAGAATATTAAAAAAAATATGGTTTTCTGAGGTGTACAGTTAGGGGCTGTCGCTGCACATAACATCAGGCAGTGATTTGTTCTTGCAGGAGCTTAAATGTCAACCTAGTACATTTGTATGTTCATATGCAGCTTTAACTTTCTAGGCCACATACTTTGGTTGTCCTATGCATGTTGGAATTTTGTTGTGGAGAGCAAAGCTACAGTATGTTGTGTATCGTGATGTATTGTAAATCGTATCACTGATCATTTTTAGCCACTTCAATTGCCAAAGCCTTTCCATAACGGAGTAATCATTCTTGTAATGGTTAGCATAGTGTTTGTTTACTATAGATGTTAATAGAGAATTTTGAGTCATTTAGCTAAAGAGGCTGCAAGAAAAATACTTTATAGAGGAAGTGGGAACAATTGATGTGCTACAAAATGGTCACAAGAAAAAGAAATAAAGTAGCATAACCATGCATTATGAAAATAATAGTTTTGAGAAAAAAGTTCTCCTGTGCAATTCTGTATGTGACTGCAGCATATGAAGCCAGTATTGTTGTATTCCAGAAATTTTATTTGATACAACAAAGAAATCTAAATTTGAACAAGGACAGATTGGAACTATGGGCCAAGTTCTTCAAACATTTGATCTCCTTTCAAACAGAATCAGAGATGTGAGAGGTTGTTTAACAATTATGGAAATAACTGAGATGCAAGGAACCTGGTACGTTGTGGTTTCATCATCAAAAGGAATCCACTTTGAGACCGTAGGTAATGTGGACCTAGCTTGCAAGGTCGATGGCCATTATGAGGTAATGAATTCAATAGGTAGGGTGCTGATCTGGTCAATTCAAATATGCACACATGAGGACTTGTACAAGGAATGCAATACATTTCTAAGGTCTTTGGAGGAACTATATGGTTGATTTATCAAATGTTAGAAGGTACTATGTACTTTATCTTATCAAAGGTCTATATAAATTGTGTCAGATATATGGTACAAAAATATATAGGGAACCATGGAAGGAATTTGCAGATGGCAGGAAATCCTCCCTGCAGTTTTCAGAAATCTACCACTAGTGGAAGCACCACAAGAGAGAACCCAAGCTAAATAGAGCACAGTTTAGGGTACTCTCTGGGACACGAATCAAAGGACAAATACTGCTGGCAATAGAGTTCAACAGAGGACACCACAATGCTCCTTTAACTTGTATAGAATGTATTTATGCATGTTGGATGTTAATTTCTTTGGTTCACCTTGTAGTGGTACTTTACTTGAAATAAACACTAAGTAGGAATCCGTGAGGTGAGAAAACACAGTTGAATGAGATAGGGGTAAGAAGGGGAAAACCCAAGACAAATGAGTAGGGTAGAGCATTGAAAAGTAGATCGAATCTGGAAAAAGAATAAAAAGGCTGCAAAACAGAAAATAAGTGAAAAGTAGAGGAGAATTCTAAAATAGAAATTTATTGGCAAATACAAAATTTTTTTTTAACGCACAATTTTTTTCACCCTTTGAAGTCTATGGGTGTTATTTTCGCTGAGAAACTTGGCAAAAAATTTTGCTTATAGTGAATTGTAATGACTTGATTCAGAGTATTAATAGGCCAATAAGTAACTGTTACATAAATGTAACTATGCCTACATCACACCCATGTACACTTTGCCAAAGTTGCCCCTGTGTACATTATCACACATAATTTCCAAAACCACCAATAATGTGCTACGCTTGTTATAAGAGCTGTCAAAGAAATAGAAGTAGTCAATACTCAGCCCAAGTATTGCAGATAAAGTTCCATTAAAATTAAGAAATCATTTTATAATAAATATGCATTTATTGATTAAAATCTTGTTACTAAGCCCAGGCCCAGATTTATGGGAAGACCTCAAAGGCCATTTGGTATGCGGGAGAGCTATTTAAATTTTGGGTGCCCAATGGCTGGAGTGCTGGGAAGAGTTAATAAAAGATTCTGGTGAATGCTCGCTTTGTTAAACCCTTTGATTATAATGCCTTATCGTAGTTATGTACTACTTGCTTTATTGACATGGCCTTACCATATGATTTAACTGGTGTGTTTCTATTTTTCAGACGTGCTAATGTAAGGCTAACAGTTGAATCACGCTCTTCATCAAACCCAGTACATAAAAAGGTAAGTTTAACCTCTTTATTACCGGTACCATTTTGTTGATGTGTAAATGTTCTTGTTTGAAATATTTGCCCTTTTTTGTGCATAATGCCAAGTACAGGTATGGGATCCATTATCCAGAAAGCTCCAAATTATGGAAAGGCTGTCTCCCATGGACTCCGTTTTATCCAAATAATCCAAATTTTGAAATGATTTCTTTTTTTCTCTGTAATAATAAAACTGTACCTTGTTCTTGATCCCAAATACGATGTAATGAATCCGTATTTGATGCAAAACCAGCCCATTGGGTTTATTTATTGTTTATATGGTTATGTAGTAGACCTAAGGTATGAAAATCTAAATAACAGAAAGATCTGTTATCCAGAAAATCCCAGGTCTTGTGCATTCTGCATAACAGGTCCTATACCTGTATTTTGTATTGTGTCCTCTTTTTAAAGTTTATTTTCTAAAGGGGCACAATGGAAGAAAACGGCTATGAACTATTATCAGCTATAAATATTTTTCAAGTAGTGTTGTTTTAAAATCATTTGGGATTTTTAGCGCAGCTTTAGTTATTTCACGGTAGCAAAGACAAATTTAATGTCTTAACTGAAAACTGAAATTTGCTTTCCTGTTTTAGACAATCTTTGATTTATGTTGCTTGTTCGTGAGTGTAAATTACATAATGGCAGCTAGGATGTGTACGTGCTCTGTTTATCTGAGCAAATATTGTTCAAGAGAACGGAATTGGGAAAATTAGCACTGGTGAATTTGTCACTTAACTATTTTATAGGCATCTAGTTGACTTTGCAGTTCAGACTCTCTAAAACAATTACAGGTGTGTTATGTTATCTGTAATGCTCGGAATCCGAAGTTTCCTGGCTAAAGGTTTGGTCTGCAATCTGGATCACTTTAATCTCTAAAACCAATAGGATAGATTTGCTGCCAAAATGGATTTATTCTATCTTAGGTAGGATCAAGTACAAGGTGCTGGTGTATTATTATAAAGAAAATATAAATAATATTTAAAAATGTGTTATTTGCTTAAAATGGAGGCTGTGGGATGGCCTTCAAGAAATTCAACACTTGCTGGATATGTGATTTCTTGATACTTGTATAATATTTTTCTGCTCTTAGTTGTGTAGTTATGTCAGATTCTCATTGCATAGCCTCATAGAAAATAGTGTGTTTTTCAGTGGTATTCTTGGTATTTGAATTTCCACTCAACCCTTCTAAAGCTGGCTGCATATACTTTTCAGTGGCTTATCTCATTTACATACCTCCCACCCATCCTGTTTTCCATGGAATAGTCCCGGTGTTGTTACTGAAATGTCCCGACTTTCTCTTTGATCTACTGCACTGAACAGCCAGAAAAGGATGCAATGTTTCTAAATTGATTGGCTTTTGGCTGAGAGCACAGAATAGATACTTAGACATATTTGTTACAGTTTAAGATAAGGAGCTCTCTTGGTAGTACTCACAGCTTAAAGGGCAATTCACCTTCATTAGCAAAACTTTAATACCACATAAAAACAGAAATGTTTCATAACCTACCAAATTTTGTGTAATTGACATGGTATTTAGGGGGTTGGCAAAAAATGGGTGTGGTCAAAAAAATTCCACTGTGCTTTCCACGGCAAATCTTTGTCATTCTTTCTATTTCCAAACTGTTGGGAGACATGCATTTAATTATTGGCTTCACTGTTTATCTCAAACAAGCTGCACTCCATCTACATTTGTACTCCCTGCACCTCATGGAAACATCAAACAAATAGCAAAGCTAGGCTACATTAACACAAGCATTCCTTTGCAGTGGAACACATGAAAGAGCTACTGCAGGTACGGTTGCCACCTGTCCAGATTTGACCAGGGCAACCCGATTTTCAGAATGATTGATTGACATGGTGACCAGCCAATCGCTGATAGATGTGTCATAACCCACCCCTGTGATGTCACTTGCTCTGCCCACATCACTGGCCCACCCCTCTGGCATCATAGCCTGCCCCCTGCCTGGATCTTGGCCCATGGAAAGGTGGCAACCCTAACTGCAGGGGAATGCATGAACACACACTTGTGTGTAAGAGCCTTGTGTGGGTACTTGCATACGAGTAACATGAACTGAAAAAAAACTCTTATTCTGTCTTAATTGCAGTTTATCTATGGCAGCTTCCTAATTAAAAAAAAGAAAACCACGTGTTAACATTTCCATTGTAGTAAAAATGCTGTAAATTCATAAATGCCTAACCACAAAGAATTTGTTAAAAACACAGACACCATCATGCAGGTGGGAGCAGTGATTGAGAACCGATCAAGTAAGTTGTCCATCACTATGGATATGCATGCCAGACAATCAAAATGGTCTCATAAATATTAGTCTTCTTTCTATTGCTCCCCTAGGAGCTGAAAACAGCCATGTAAACAACTAGCTTGTGTAACTACTACATAACTATGAACAATTCTGTCCAAATATTCATTTACTTTATGTTCTATCTTCAGTTACATTTTTGAACAGCCCTCCATAAGCTCCATTCAAAATTATTTGTCATTTGAATTGACTTACATTTTGCCTATTTTCTTTTCTTATGATCTGGGACTTGTTCTTTCTTGTACTAAGCATTGCAAAATCTGAAAGTAAATGTCTTTCCAGCACACTGGTACTTAGGAGCTACTGTATGTAAAACAAACTAAAAGTTCACTGATAAGGAACGGGGTGGGGTTGTTTACACAGATGACTACTTCATGGACTATATTTTTACCAACTTGTTAAAACATGAATTTCATTTTGTCCAGTTTATGCTAGGAAAAACAAAACTAGATCTTTATTTTCATTACAACAAAAACATGTTTAGCACAATGCAGTTATGTTGGAGAAAGGACTGTAAGAATGTTGGCAGAATTTTAAATTGCTTTTTTGAAAAACGTTTGTTTTTTTTTTTTAATAGGAGTTAATTGTTCGCCTTTCTGATGATACAGATCCATTTTTCTTATATAATCTTACACTAGGGGAAGAAGACTTTCAAAGGTAATTTACAGTTAATGAATCCATAGAATTGTTATGATTTTGAGACATCAAAATTCCTAAAGCACAATAGCATATAGTATTTATTATGGTCAAATTTGTATTAGTTTGGCCTCTGTCTGGCCACTGGATTTATTATGGTTTCTTAACCAAAATTTTTGTCTAAGTCTAATACTCCCTCCTTTAAAAAAAAAAAAAGTAACACAAATTTTACACTATACACAAAGTATTGCCAGTAGCTGCACTTTTAACTTTCACTTTTTGTGGATTTTCCCATGACCACATTGCAAAATAGCATTTTGCAGCATCTTATTGCCCACGTCTCCTAAGGTGCTAGGAGAAAACCTCCTAATTATTAATTCCCTGGGGTCTTCTGAGTGGTTTGATGCCCAATATGTATAGCACTTCCAATGTATGTGACCTGAAGAGACAAAGAGATAAAAAAAAATGTGTGTGGGTTTTCTAGGCTTGCACTTCAGTTCAGTTTTTTATGCACATAAATCTCTCTTATTCTGCTCATTTCCCCTAGTTGTATAACTGTTGGTCTTAATCCAGTTTGGTTAATTTGTGAACTGTTGCAAGTCTGATGGTTGGAATTAAAGGATATCAAGCACCCTGCCTAATGTAAACTTTTAATAGTCAACAAGGGAATTTAAAACATATGGTCACAGTAATGATTCCTTGAAAATGAATTGTACTAGGATTGTGGAAAGAATAAATAATAGGATTCTGTATCTGGAAACCCGTTATCCAGAAAGCTCCTAATTACAAAAAGGCCATCTGCCATAGAATCAATGTTAAACAAACAATTGCTATTTCCTTTTTCTCTTTAATAGACTCTAGCTAACCTGCATAAATTATATTGGTGGCAAAACAATCCTATTATTTAATTTTTAATCATTAATGTTTAAATGAGTTTAGCAGACTTAAGGATTGGTGCTCCAAATTTTGGTAAGATGTTTTGTCCAGAAAATCTCACGTCCCATATATAGATAAATAGATAGATCTATAGATATGTGCACTCGCCCAATTTTCAATTACATTCCGTGTGCAACTCCCAAAAAGGCATTCTCCATTTATGAACAAATCTTACAGATGTTCTTTAGATCCGTTTTATGTTTGTCTTCTGTGTTATCATTATTTTGCATTGATTTTTTGTTTCTTGTTGGACTCTTAGTTTAAAAAATCAGCAAGGGTTGCTGGTGGAGTTTTCTGCATTTCCACAGAGATTTATTGACCTCTTAGAGCAATGTATTGTGGAGCAAGACAAGCCAGTGCCAAGGTACTTAAACTCCTCCTATTTGTGTGATCCTTTGGTAGAAGAATTACAAGTAACCTGTATTGTATAGCTAGTTTGATCCTGCTTGAACAGCTTGCTCTTTTAACGCAACATACCCACCTGCTTGCCTCCTCAGCTAAAGTACTTTATACTATGCCTTTTGTATTGTTGTTTTTTTTTTTGTTTTGCATTATTTCCTACTCCACCAATCGATTAATATGTGATGACCAGGAGGCTTTGATGCCATAGACTCTGTGATTATAATGTTAAAGGTGTACTGTCATAAAAATGTAATATAAGATTCTCATGCAAATAATACACTTTCCAAGTATAATTAAATCTCTACCATCTTTTTACATGCAGCTTTGAATTAGTCCATGGTTTTGACAGCACTAATACATTTTCTAGGCAAAGTAAGCACACGCCAATATATTTGACCTACTGTAACTGTCAACTGTAGGAAAAAAAACAGATTGCTGACTGGGTTACTGAAGCAAACCTTGATAGTTTTAGAAACTATACAGAATTGCTCTTTGATTATATTTAGAATGTTCCTTATTGCCATGAGAAAAAGCTTGTATTACCTTTTTGTTTTTAAAAATGGCCACACAAATTATTCTCATCCCATTATTTAAGATGGGCAACATTGCTACACCAAGTTGTCTTAAAGAGATACTAACACCTGAAATTAAACTCTTTTTTTACATCTATTATAATATTGGCTTTGAAAGCTACTTCTAACTTTACCATAAAGTATGTGCATGATATATTACCTGTCTGTTGCCCCATGTTCCTGTAAGAGGGGGCTGCCATATTTGTGCAATAGGAGTCTGTTAGCATTAGAAACTGTAACTAACAGGCTGAGATGGGACAATCAGGTTGGCAAAGTCAGTGTGTCGGAGAGTCAGGCTTAGGAATTTCAACTAACAATTCTATACAAAAACCTCTCCGCAAAAAATGATCAACATGACCTATAGGTAACATTTAATGTACATTCATATTCAAATTTATATTTTAGTGTCAGTATCACTTTAATAGCTCTGTCCTGTTTTAACAGTTGGTTAAAATACAGGTGAAATCTTGACACAGGTGACAAACCTTTCATTTTTTTTTGACAAGGAAGTTGTTGCAAGCTTTTAGCAAAGGTACATGACATTTTCAATATGAACTTGTATTGGATGTTAATATTTGATTGCATTAACTAAATCCGTATTTATCTAATATGTATTCGATTTTGCCACGATCAAGCCCTCTTACCATGTGATGTTGGACTGGAAGCAAGCAATGACACTTGCACATATAAGTCTTCCATAAATTCCCACATCCTATTTAAAAATATCCTGTTTTAACAGTATGGTGAATACACAAGCAGAGTTGAGTTGCCTAATCTGAAAATATACATGATTATATACAGAAATGATCTCTTGACTTTGGACATTCAAGCTGTGTTTACAAAGCACTAAAACTTGCCTTTTTTATTTACAAAGTGAACCCTGAGGGGTTTAGAGTAAATCTACATTTAAGTCAAATAACTTTGTACATTACATTTGGCCAATAATCATTTTTATATTTTCTTTGCAGGTTTTTACTTCAACTAGTAACATCTTCAAATGCTCTGGACTGTATGCCTGCAAGCTTAAATATAATTGAAACAAATCCATTCAAGCATCTCATTCACCTTTCTTTGAAACTTCTGGCAGGAAGTGACAGTGATGTGAAAAAATATCTTGCCACTTGCATAAAAAATTTAAAGGTCAGCATTATTCGGTTTGTCTTTTGTTTTTTGTTTTTTTAATTCCCAATAATAAAATATTGGAAAAAAAACAAATTTAGACTTACATTGGTGTATTAATGCAAGTACATCTGCACATTCTGAATCTGTTTTAGTTAAAGGGAAACTGTCATGGGAAAACGTTTTAAAAAAAAAAAAAAAAAAACGCAAAAGTTAATAGTGCTGCTCCAGTAGACTTCTGCACTGAAATCCATTTCTCAAAGGAGCAAACAGATTTTGTTATATTCAGTTTTGAAATCTGACATGGGGCTAGCCATTTTGTCAATTTCCCAGCTGCCCCGGTCATGTGACTTTTGCCAGCACTGGTGTCTGTTGTTTTTCCTTCTCAATGTAACTGAATGAAATGCAGTGGAGCATGGGTTTTTACTATTGAGTGCTGTTCTTAGATCTTCCAGGCAGCTATTATCTTGTTACCTTCTCATTGTTCTGTTGTTAGGCTGCTGGGTGGGGGAAAGGGAGGGGGTGATATCACTCCAACTTGCAGCACAGCAGTAAAGAGTAATTGAAGTTTATCAGAGCACATGACTTGGGGCAGCTGGGAAATTAACAATATGTCTAGCCCATGTCAGATTTCAAAATAAAATGAGATTTCAATGCAGAATTCTTCTGGAACAGCACTATTAACTGATACATTTTGAAAAAAAATGTTTTCCCTTGACAGGATCCCTTTAAATTTATACTGTTATTGATGTGATATTGGCAGATATGCATAATTTAAATGTTGTAAAATTGTTGTCTTTGCATGCAGTTAAATAAGATTTACCATTCACTTTTGTGCATAAAACAAACAAAGAAATTATATAATGCCTCAAAATGATAATTTTATAAATGCACCTTTTGCTTTTCCTCCTTAAGCATATCATAGCCAAAATAAGTTGAAGTATGGGAAGCTGAAACACAATTTCTTTCCTTTAGATGAATTGTAGCTATTGTATTTATAAATGACTGTCATAAAAGCAGCTGCTGTAGACAATAATGGAAAATATGTAAACTGCACTTTGAAAGAGAAATTGTAAAAAAAAAAAAAAGTAGTAATTTGTAAAATGTCTTAGACCTAAGGTTAATGCTACCCTTTGGGTCAATAATGCAATTGCGAATGGACTGGAAAAAGTGAGTGGTCATAGGATGGTGAACTTTTTCTGAATGTAATAAAAAAAAAAACTCAACCAATAAAAGGGAACATTGTACAGGTATGGGAAAACCCACTGTCCAGAAAGCTCTGGATTACGGAAATGCTGTCTCCCATATCTCCATTATAATCAGATAATCATTTGACATTTTTAACACATTTTAAAAATAAATTTTTCTCTGTAATATCAAAACAGTACCTTGTACTTGATCCAAACAAAGATCTCTAATACTTATTGGAAGCAAAACAGCATAGTGGGCTTATTTAATGTTTATGTTTTTTAGTAGGCTGAAACCACCTTTCTACAAGGATATACATGCCCTCTCCACATCCACTGAATTACTTAATTTTTGTGTTGACCTTGCAAATAGCTGTACTTTATGGTTTATATCAGCTGTGGGAATTTGGGAAGCCTCATTTTGAAGTTGACCTATATGTTTATTGGCGTAGTATTACCACTTCTGCTTTTTGCTATGGTTTTAATCCTGACTAAAAGCTTCTCTGAGTTCTAAGCTATGAAGCTATACACTATGGTGATCAGCAGCACTGAGCACTACCACCCCATTATGCAGAATAGTGGTTGACTGCACAAAGCAGTTGATAACATTCTGACAAATTGACACATTTATCAAAGCTGATACATGTCAATTTGCTAATAATATTTGTGAAATATATCAGACCGCTGTGAATCCTTCTGGATTGATGAGTTTCATAATAAACAATAAGAAAGCTGCCCTATAGGTTCTATAAAGCAATGAAGCAGTGTTGCAAATAATGTGCCTTAAGCACGTTTGCTTTGAATATCTGTTTGGTGGTTCTGATTCTAAAACAATGTATTAGAAACCAGCTACCTAACCTAACCTGTGAAGAAGACCTACTAAATTGTTTCAACAGCCCAGAAAAGATGTTTCCAAACAAAAACTGGAGCATGTAAACATTAATTAGGAGATTTACCCCCAGCAGAAATATAGATGCTGATCCAAATGTCTCCACCATAACTTGCGTGTTACTTTGACAAATACAAGTCATGTGGCAAAATGTGCTATTCTCACTTTCTTTGTAAATGTTCAAAAGAAGATCTCATTACAATAAATAATATTCTGGAATGCATACATGTTAGTTCTTGACATTTTATGAGTCAATGTATTTGTAACTGTAGTTTTTATTTTTTAAAGTTGGAAAATTGTACATTAAAAGAAAAACTTCACAAGTCAGAAGAGGATCTTTCAAAGAGACTTGGCGTAACACAACAGGTAAAATTATATATAATTTTTTTTACTTTAGGCAGTATTGGCATATTACTCTATATTACTTGTTCTTGTTCTGCAATGTTTTTTCAATAAGATAAGGAACAAAACTGCAGGGATTAGTAAGAGACAGATCATACTTTCAATAGCAATTGCTTTACTCTACCTATACATATGTACATATGCTGACGTTTATCATGTCATGCTTGTTTGCAGGCTTTGGCTGAGAAATGTAAGGAGTTGGACAAATTGCGAAATGAGTGGGCATCCCAAACTTCTTCATTAACCAGCAAGCATACCCAGGAAATTGGTGCAGAAAGGGAGAAAGCATTGCAGGTAAGATTTAAAAAAATAAATAAATAATTAAATGAATAGGTCATACACTACAAAATCTTGCTTTTTGAGTGTTTCTCATTGAATCATTAAACACATTATGTAATTCAATTGTTCCTTCCTTGTTAAGAATCACTTTTTAAACCGAATGCCTGAATTTTTTAAATTATTTGCTATAACCTTATATCCTGATGTTTGTAATTAAAAGTGATATGTATCAGTATGTCTGTTGCATTTATAGTTGTATAATTTTTCTACTACATTTTTTCTCCAAAGATTCTCTAAAGATACTTGTTGTTCGGGTTGTCATTTACTAAGAAGCCACTATCTTTCTCCAGGCTGGTCATAGTGCGCCTGATTCTATGCCAGGGATTCCTGATGGCTTGATATGAGGGTGTGATTAGCAAAACTGAGCACTCTCTATGACTTGGTCAATTCCCTGGGTTTGCTTTTTGCTTGTATAGAGAAATCCTAAATCTGTGCAAAATACCATGCTGATTAAAAGGTAGTCAAAAAGTTAATCAGCTCTCTTTTCTCATAGATCCAAACCCAGTGCCAGCTTCAATATGAGCAACAGAAGAAGGAACTGGAGACAACAAGCAGTAGAACAGTACAGCATTTAGAATCACGGGTATCAGAACTTGAAGCTGTCAATAAAGATCTAACTGAAAGAAAATATAAGTCTGAGTCCTGCATACGGGAACTTAAAGGCAAGCTAAGTGGAATGGAAGAGGTATGTACTATGTTATAGTAATTTGTTCTATATTTCTATAATTGTTTGAGTACAGTATGCAAAAATAAGCATTGTGCGTGGGGGGCATAGTTTTAACCAAACAAAGCCCAGATCCAGTCTTGGCAATCTTCTTAATATACAGATCAGATTGGGGCCCAGTGAAGGAAGGTCAACTGGGTGAGGTTAATCCTGAGGTTGTTAATGTTATTCCTTACTGTGTAATGCCTACAGTTATCACAGTTACCAGTTCTGACTATTGTTTATTTTCTACATTAGCTTGCTGTAAATAGCTGCACGGTATAGAACAGGGCTCTCTTCTGGATGTCTATGGGTCCGATGTGTCCTTCTGATATTTATATGGCCCTCCGCATGCCCAGTAGCTTCACTGAACTTTCTGTATCACAGATATATTCTGTAATAATCTTCCCTTGAAGAATGTGAAATGTTGCCCACAGTACAAGCATTTTTGGAGAGAGTTGGTTTACAATATCTGCCTGCTTAGAAAGCTTTATATTTCCTTTGGCAAATTACTCCCCAACCTGATCTGCAACATAGTGTCTTTCCTAGCTTTAATGCACCACCTAATTCTATGCCATAGTTTTAGAAACCTTATAAAGTTTCTTGTAAAATATTTGATGTCTGTGTATTTTGAAATATAGATAGATTGAAATAGCAGTAGAAATTTAGTATACACATCAACCTTTTTTTTTTGGTAAATATATTTCTAATGGTGCTATGAAATTTTGTCGGTAACAACCCAAGTAATTCACACATACAAACAAATCAATAGTCCATAAATTAAATCTGTAATAATGACACAGGGAATAAGTATTGAACACATGAAGAAAAGGCATGGAAAGCCAAGAAACCTGCTGAAATCTTGACAGTATTTAGAAAGCAATGCTGCCCCCTATCAGTGCAAATTAATATATGCTGGTCCTAGTTGATAACAGGGGTATCCAACCTTTTGGCTTCCCTGGGCCACATTTGAAGAAGAAACATTTTCTGGGGCCACACATGAAATACATAACACTTTTGATTTCTAAAAATAAAGGAAATCTATAGAAATCGACTGCAATACCAGCTGGATACCCAGATTGAGCTATACACTGGAATATGGGACAAATGTAGAACAACCTTATACAGATTGATTACTAATTGGGCAATGGGCAGCCCCTCTCCTCCCTAGGTCACCACATTGTTACAACCTGGCCAGCCCAGAGCTCCGCCACTTTCTGCTACTCACTACAGAACGTGCTGGTAATGTTGAAGTCTGGATACGTCTTCTCTGGATTCTCTGGATGCACCAACGCTATGTGACTTATGCAATGTTTTCTTTGATTCCCGGAAGTACAAACTCTGCACCCGGGAGTTTCAAGCTGGGCTACATCGATCTCCATCCAGGGCTGCCCGCGAGCCACGAGTCGGACACCCCTAGCCTATCACACAAGAAGCATCTCATGATGGGTAAAAGAAAACGGCTATCTCAAGACCTTTGTAACCTTTTTGTTACAAAATGCTCACAGGGTTAAACACGGGATGTCTTTTAAATGATGTTTAATAAATATACGTCGGTATATTCCCCTTGTAAGCAAGGAACGTCTTTGCAAAACAAAACCTTTGTGAACACCATTGGGGCCATAATCCAGAAGTGTAAATAACATAATTTCACCATAAACCGGTCACAACCAGGTGCCCCTCACAAGATTTCTGACAGAGGAGTCAAAAGAATAATCAGAAGAGTTGTCCAAGAGCCAAGGATCACTCGTGGAGCACTTCAGAAAGACCTTAAATTAGCTGGTACAGTTGTTTCCAAAGAAAACAATAAATAATGCACTTAATTGTCATGTCCTCTATACACTCACCACTGCTGAAGAAAAATCATGTTGAAGCTCATTTTAAGGTTGCTGCGCAACATTAATTGAACTCTTTGTCATTGCACACACCATGTTTGGATAAGAAATGACACTGCACATCACCCCAAAAGCACCATAGCAACAGTAAAGTTTGGAGTTAGGAAGATCATGGTGTGGGGCTGTTTTTCGGCATATGGTAGTAGCAGACTTTGTATAATTTAAGTGAAGGATAAATGGAGAAATGTAAAGGGACATTATTGACCAGAATCTGCTGCCATCTACCAAGATTCTGAACATGAAACACGGGTGGGCATTTCAGCAAGACAAGGATCCCAAACACATAGCCAAGGAAACTCTCAATTGGTGTCAAAAAAAAAAGAAAGAGAAAATAAATCTTCTATAATGTCCCAGTCAATAATTCTTGACCAAAATAATTTGAAGTATTAAATACATTTGATCGAATTCGATCGAATTACAATTGTACAAATTTTTTGTGAAATCGGATATACAAATTTGGCCTCTTCGATCATCCAATATTAAAGAGATCGAATGATCGTATATTCGATAATTCGATCATTCTATGATTGAAGGAATCAAAATTTTTAAGTTATTCGACTGCCTACTTCGCCAGATTGAACCTACCGCATTGTAATAGAAGCCTATGGGAAGCTCCCCATAGGCTTCTGAGGCTAAGTCATGCTCGAATACCATTCGTACGATCAGAGCGTTCGAATCATACAAATTTTTCAGGCACTCAAAGGAAATTTCACGATTTCTTTGCGCGAAAGCGAACGATCGGTATCTGATCGTACGAATTCATCGAGAAATCATATAGCGAGCAAAATGATAGCCTAAAACAATTCAATGAGCATTCGATGGTCAAATGCTTATTGAACTTCGAATTTGGTTGAGCTAATTTTGGGGAATAATAGTAAATTTGCCCCCTGGTGTAAATTTCATGTCATTAGCCCCGTTAGAAATATGTTTACGGAGAAAGCCATTGTTATTATAGGCAAACCGATATGGTGGTCTCTAACAATTTAGGAACCTCCATGTATGGTAGTATTTCTTGCGATAAGTGTTTCCTGACCTAGGCATTGGTTACAATCTGAGGGCTTAGTATATTTCTAATAATGTACAAGTAATGTGTAGGGGAAAAGAAATTGTTGAACTTTGTCTAACTGTAAAATTCCTTTGTAGGAATACCATAGAGCAAAGCAAGAGGTGACCTCACTTCGAAGAGAAAATGCAACTCTGGATTCTGAATGTCATGAGAAGGAGAAGCTCCTAAACCAGTTAAAAACAAGGGCAGCTGTTCTAGAACAGGAAGTGAAAGACAAGGAGCACGTAATAATTCGAAGTGTTGATGCCTGTGAAAGTGCTCAGGAGCATAAGGTTTGTTCTAAAGCAGTTTGTGCCTTTTTCATTAATTTCAGATCACCTTAGGACTTGTTTACTCTAACAATTCAGTTGCTTAGGTTTATATAAATGCCAAAAATTAGTGTAGTAGTTACAATTACTGTTAGTGTGATTTCCTTAAAGGGGTTGTTCCACCTCGTATGAGTGATGAGAATGAAGCCCAGCTACTTTTACAAATAGAAGCGGCTTCGCAACTAGGTCGTTATTATTATGGGTGACTTCACTTGACTGGGGTAATGAGGTTGTCAAGACAGAAAAAGCTAGTAGGTTTTTAAATATGCTTAATGACAACTTTTCACTCTTTCAAGAACATACTAGGAATGATTCTCATTTGGAACTTGTAATAACTAATAATACCAAACTTATCTCTAGCATTTGCGTGGCTGAGCATCTTAGGGAATAATGATCGTAACATGGTCTTTTTTGAGATTATGTTGTAGAGGCAACTCTATAAGGGAGTAATTAAAACACAAAATTTTAGATGTGCAAACTGACAGTATAAGGGCATCTCTGCAACATACACACAAGTGCGAAATGATTATCACAGGGTTAAACACGGAGCAAAAATGGATCCCTTTCTCAGCCTCTAGGCCAGTTAGTGAGACAACAGTGGTGGGAAATCTTTTGGAAGGGTTATTAATGCACTGGATTTTATTGCAAATCAAATTACTATGAGGTTGTGCCAGCATGGTTGTATGTGTAGTAGATCTTGCCAGACAATATAATTTCTTTTTATGAGAAGGTGAGCAGGGACTTCGATTCTGGGATGGCAGTGGATCTACTTTGACTACTTTGTTAAAGCATTTGATACAGTGCCACACAGAAAGTTACTCTTTAAATTAAGGAATGTTTGCCTGGAACATAGTTTGTACCTGATAGAGAACTGGCTAAAAGATACATTACCAAGAGTTGTGGTAAATTGAACATTTTATAATGGATCAGTGTTGTCAGTGTTGTTCTTGGTCCTTTGCTTTTCAACTTATTTATAGAAACCGTACTTTCAGTTCCCTCCTCCAGGTCTTTCAATTTTCCTGTTCTAATACTAAATTGTGCAGAACTGATCCATGCAGAATGATGCCTATTTGCAAAGTGATTTGACTAAACTGGAAATTGGGCGCAAACTGGAAAATGAGGTTTAATGTTGATAATTGCAAGGTTATGCACTTTCGAAAAAATAATATAAATGCAAGTTATACACTAAATGGCAGTGTTTTGGGAGTTTCCTTAATTGAGAAGGATCTATGGGTTTTTTGTAGATAACAAGTTGTCTAACTCCAGGCAGTGTCATTCTATGGCCACTAAAGCAAATAAAGAACTGTCTTGAATAAAAAGGACAAACTCTAGGGATGAAAATATAATTTTGCCTCTTTATAGGTCCCTGGTAAGGCCTCACCTGGTGTATGTAGTGAAGTTTTGTACTCCAGTCCTTAAGAGGGATATAAATGAGCTGGAGAGAGTGCAGGGAATGCAACCAAACTGGTTAAAGGGATGGAAGACTTAAATTCTGATGGTAGACTGTCAAGGTTGGGGTTGTTTTTGCTGGAAAAAATAAATGCTTGCAAGGCGACATGATAACACTTTACTAGTACAATAGAGGACATTATAGACAAATGACAGGGGGCCTTTTTATCCATAAAAAGGATGTTCATACCAGAGGCCACCCCTTCAGACTAGAGGAAAAGAACTTTAATTTGAAGAAGCGTAGGGGGTTCTTCATAGTGAGGACAGTGAGGTTATGGAATACACTGCCATGTGAGGTTTAATGGCTGATTCTATTCTTTTAAAAGTGGCTTGGATGATTTCATAAACATGAATTCTATCCAAGGCTATTGTGATACTAAAATCTATAGTTATTGATATGAGTGTATATAATTTATGTGAGGGTATGGTGGGGGCAGTGTCAGCATGTAAATGTATGGTTGCTGGGTTTCCTGTGTTAACCTTTAGGTTAACTTTTAGTATCCTGTAGAAAGTGGTATTCTGAGACCATTTTCATTTGGTTTTCATTTTTTACCATGTATGATTTTTGAGTTAGTTAGCACTTTATTCAGTAGCTATGCAGTTTCAGCAATCTGGTTGCTTGGTGTCAAATTACCCTTACCATGCATTGATTTGAATAAGAAACTGGAGTATAAATAGTAGAAGGCCTGCATAGAAAGATGAGTGATAAAAAGTAGTAATAACAATAATGGGCAGATTTATCAAGGGTCGAAGTAAAAATTGGAATAAAAAAAAATTGAATTTCAAGCTATTTCTGTGTACTTCAACTAGGGAATAGTCCAAATTCAATTCAAATTTGCAAAAAAATTGAATTTCGAAACTTATCATGTACGGTCTCTGAATTTATGTTTTAGCCTATGGGGACCTCTTAGAACCTACTTGGAGTCAATTGGCGGACTTTGAGAATGCAAAGTTTTTTTTGGGGGAAAAAACTGAATTGAATTTGACCAAATACAAACCTATTCCACCAAAAAAAAACCCTTCAAATTATTTTCTATTGGTCTTTTTGAATTCGAATATCAAAGTTTTTGCAATTCAAAAATCGACCCTTGATAAATCTGCCACTAAATTTGTAACCTCAAAGAGCATTTGTTTAGATTGGGTCAGTGAACCCAGTTTGAAAGCTGTAAAGAGTCCGAAGAAGGAAGCAAATAATTCAGAAACTATAAGAAATAAAGAGTTGCTTAGAATGAGTCACTTTATAACATACATACATAAGTTAACTTAAAGGTAACCACCCCTTTAATTACATTTCAGGTTGAGGGATATTGATGTTGAACCAAAAAAATATTTATTTTTGATTTATAACGTTGTGATGGGTTTTGATAAACGCACACTACAGGTTCTTTTTAAGGTGACATATACATAGGGTAAATTTAATAAGAGAAGAAAAAAAAGAACACAACTGAGTATAAAAGTTTCTATTTCTCAATGCAATATTCTTTATTAGACACTTACTACATTGTGATCTATAATTCGACACTTTTTAAGGCATGCTTGAAGCTGGCATAAGCTTTTGAAGCACAAATTTTATTACATAAATACATGAGCACTGGCACAAGCTAAACAATTTACTATCTTTCGCTGTCTGAAGTGGTCACTAATTCTCTCGGTCTCTAAAGATTTAGATACATAAAGATACATAAACCATGATTAATTGGGTTTGCAGTCCTTGTCCCATCTTTTATCAGTTTAGTATGGTAATTGTTGAAGCATTCATTGCTGTGTACTTTTGTACATAATACTTTTTTTTTTTTTTTTTGGTAGAAAAAACTTGAAGAATCTCTAGAACAAAAACAGGTGCAAACTGGAAAGCTGGAAACAACTGTGAAATCTCTCTCTGAGGAACTTATAAAAGTAAGGAAAGTCTTATATTGCATTTTTTTTTCTTGCTTTATCTATGATGTTAATATTGTAATACAGTTTGGTATTCTCGCAGGCTAATGAGATTATCAAAAAGCTACAGACAGACATGAAGAAACTGATGGAAAAGATAAAACTTAAAAATGCAGTGACAATGCAGCAAGAAAAGCTATTGGGAGAAAAAGAACAAACTTTGCAAAAAGAAAAACTGGAGCTAACTAATGTTAAGCATATGTTAAAAATGAAAGAAGAAGAGGTAATTAAACACATTGTACACTTATCTTTTTTTTTTAATGAAAATGGTCGCTGCTATGGTATACCCCCTTATATGGCTTTTATTAAATATCTGCATTAGTATGTTGTTAATTTTATGACTGTGCGGAAAATTGGTGCTATTTTCCTTGGTACAGGCACCAACTTGTATTTTCATGGTGTTGTAATCTCTCTGTACAGGTTCTAAATCTTACACCAGAAATATTTAGGGTAGCAAATAAGCCTTTGTCCAAAATATCAACCCTTTTCAATTCACATTGGACCAAGGCAAGCAAATGAAGGTGAAATATCGCCTTCACAGAAGATAACCAAAGGCTGAGTTTGATGTTTTTATTGACCCATACATGGCCAGCTTATTTAGACCCTATATTGCCATGGCTTTATGATTGCATGTAACATAATCTATATGAATTAAAATGCATCACATACTGTTTATTATTTTAGACATTTTTGTAGACCAGAACAGCCCTTTTTTCATTTTTTTATGAATGACTGCAAACTTTTTCCAAATCTTCTATTGTTTCATACATGGTTTCACTAACAAATTCATTTCTCAGATGTTGAAATTGAAAGAGCAGCTGGATAGTACTACTGAGAAATTGGAAGAAAGCAAACAACTGTTGAAGACTAATGAGAATGGTAAGTGTTGCAAAACTATTTGTTACAGCATTATTTACTGTTTAATGAGGCAAGAGTTAAATGGATATTTCTTGGAGCATTAACTTCACCATCGTGTGGACTTTGTTTTGCAAAATGCAATGCTGAAATTTAGCATTTTATGTATTTGTTTCTAGAGTCTGCAATTATTAGATTCTTATTTCCTTAAAATATATTGAAGGTAAATTCATTTTAAAAAAAAATCTTTTTAGAGATTCACGTTACTAGCAAACTAAGTTACATTTTTTTCTCATTGACATTTTATTTTGCTATTTAAAATGCATAAAATGTTTTGCATTGCTGCCAATGCCCTCAAAATTAAACCTCTTATTATTGTTATTATTATTATTATTATGAAGTTTGGATTAGTTTACTTCTTGAAATGTGTTACTGCTATGGTCCTTCTTCAGATCCTTATTTTTTTACATTCCCTAGCAGGTAACAAGCTAAAAAATTAACTTTCTCAACTGAAAATAGCAGGGTTGTCTCCTCATTCAGACACACTTGAAAATATCTTTTCCTATACAGTTTAAAAGATTTTAGACCCTAAAATGATTGCTCTCCAGGCTACTAGGCTGATCACTTAAGGCACAATTAAAACGGCCCATATGTTAAACCTGCTTCATGTCAATAAACCATTTTTATAATAGTACTTTTCTAGTAATATGTACCATTGGAGAATACTAAACAGATATGTTTTTTACCCCTAAAATCAAAATCAATACCAACCGATCTTACAAAGTGGACTATTGAATAATCTAACAGGACTGTAATATATGTCAGTAAATATTGCTCTTTTACATCTATTACCTTACCACCACCATTTTGTGATGGTTCCTGCTGCCTCAGAAATCCCCTGACCAAAAATAATGCCGGAAGAATTGTGGAAGGTATGAAAATGGTTTAATATTGATGGAGCAGGGTTTTACATGTGATCTGTTTTGTGCAATATATTTTTGTTGAGATATACATTGTTTGGGAGTATAGTTATAAGTACTAAGGGCTGCCCCCTCATGTATGGTTTTCCTTTAAATATACAGGCAGTGTCTCCAATAAGATGCTTGTTCATTCCTAGCGAATTACTTTACTTTTTCCAGTGTTTGGTGAATGAGACCAACCGTTGGACGGACCCAATTAATATTACTGGAAATTAACTCCTATCAATTATAGGATCATATCTGTATCATTCTTAACAACAGTATAGGTCCAGCAACTTGACTTATCAGTAGCACAGAAACTGATACGGTCAGCCACAGGGCACTGAAGGGCCTGTTCCTAGGGTGGCAGCATTAGGGTATGGCTCTCGGGTGTAGTACTGTGTATAGTAGTACTATGTACAAGTATTACAAGAATGTGTTCCAAATTTGCTGAGCAGTAAACAAGGTAAATATAATATTATTAATATGGATGATTCTTTATAATACTGATATCAACATGGTGTTAACAGTGACAACAGTGAACATTGCTAGTGAAAAAATTTGCTCTGTCACAATTTCTCAAAAATCCTATTCCCTCCACGCTGGGTCTTCAGGTGCTTCCATATCATGCTCTAGATAGATCAAATCAGCGCATTCTGATTTTACATATGCAGCTCTTTCTTCAGATTAAAAAAAACACACTACTCTGAACATCAAGACAGTGTTTACCATATAGGCACTTGTGGGTCTGTGCCTAGGGTGGCAGCTTTAAGGGTGCCCCTCTGATGCCCATATGGTAAATTGCTTTTTTGTGCAATAACAAGATACCTCTTTCCCTGGCGCCTGATATATACCTACAAAATCTGGTGGCAGTGGTGGGGTACGGCGGTATCAGTGGGCGATATAAGTGTGCACAATACATTCAGCCTACATCATTTGCACATGCGCCAATGGGTGTGAGAAGATCCAGTGCCTAAGATTGCACTGGACCAGAATACAGGCCTGCTGAATATCTCCTTCATCTCGGTATCTCATGCAACAAAAGTTTAATAATCAATGTATATAGGAGCTCGAAATTACCATAGAATTATTATGTATGCTTTTTTTAGGACAGCATTTGTGTTTTACTAGTGAATTAGTTTACTTGTGATATTTGATTTCCAGTGCTCAGTTCAGCACAATTCTCGCGTTTATGCCACTGATCTTTTTCTTGTAGTTATTACTTGGCTTAATAAGCAGTTAAATGAAAACAAAATCGCAACTTTGCAAGGGACACATGGACTGCATGAAATGCCTAGTTCACTTAAGACTGTTGGTACAGCTTCAAATGTCGGAGTCATGCAGAGCACTCAGGTAAGATATTTTCTGTGTTTCCTCCTAAGAGTCTGAAAAAACAGAAACATTCTTTTATGTAATTTTTCTATGTATTGCCAAATCCTCTTACTGTGCTGTTTTCTATTGTGTTTTGTTCATCATAAATTGATTCACTTCCTTTGAATTAACTTAACATTTTTCAATAATTGATTATATTAAGCATTGGCTACAATAGTTTTTAAATGTGTAATGTCCTGTATGGACTAAGTACATGTAAATGTAAAAATGGGAGTTGCCTAATTTGGTTTAGATTAAGACAGAGCATAATAAATTGGCAAAAATAAGTTCAGTTTCAGTTGTCAGTGTAGGTCACATTTGCTGGTCAACTTTTTTTTTTTAAGGACCAAAATGTTACTAAGTCAATTAATACAGCTTTAGCCTACAGGAAATAGTTTGTGTGTGACAAGCATATCTTAACAGTTACAGTTAAAAACCCACACAGTCTGTTTCCAGACATATGAAACTGTGGTTAATTGAGAGGTGTCTTCAATAGTGATGTGTGGCTGGCCCAATTCCTACGGGGTTACCCGCAGGTTGGGTAAGTTTGGTTCAACCTCGCTCCCCCATTTTCCAGTTTGTGGGTGGTCTGGGTTGAGCCCTTCTACCTGTGCTCCCTGCCAGCGACCTTACAATGCCAGCTTCTAACATCCAGGTTCAAATTTTATAGACGCGCCTGCTCGCCTGCCCATTTTGTGATGCCTTCGGCAGGCACAGGTCTATAAAAGGAACTCAGAAGTTGGTGTAGGGTGATGTGGGGCAGGAAAAAAACCGACCTGCACATCACTAGTCCCCAATATCAGCTGTTAGACCTCATTCCTAGCACTTTGATGTGCACATCTATTAGTGTATAAACGGTGTTCTTTTTTTATTACATTCTCCATTCAAGCAATAGGTCTAAAAGGTTTACTACCTTTAATTTTTCATTTGTTATATTAGCCTAAGTGAAAAATCAAGGCATATGTACTCCTTAAGTATGACATTTTTTTGGTATTGACTCTGAGGAGCTGCAGCAGTGGAAAGACAAAGGCTGAAACTTGAAACCATAACTAATAAAATGTAGGTCTGCCAGTGATAGAGCAATGACATGTAGGGTTGCATATGTTGAACATAAATGCAACATTTGCTGATCAGCTTCAACAAAGCCTTATAAACGCTGGGGGTAACCATTTAAAAACTTAAGCCAGTGGAGCGAGGGAATGGCCAGCAATAAAACTGAGCATTAGCTTTTAAAGCTAACTTGGAGCTAGCTAAAGCTCCTAACTTGTCTACTAAAAAATCACGTAAACATTAAATAAACACAATAAGCTGGTTTTGCTTCTAATAAGGATTCATTATATGCAAGTTTGGATCAAATTTGGATTATTTTATTATAAAGGAGTCTATGGGAGATGGCCATTCCGAAATTCGGAGCTTTCTAGATTTCTGGATAATGGATCCCATAACCTGTAGTAGACAGATTTCCAAGGCAGAACGTTTCTCCATCATTCTGGTGCAATTTTTCAATAGTGCTCTAAAGCTCGATATACAGTACTTGGGCCTATATTGCATTTTGAGACTGACTCAATCACTTGTAACTGTTTCAGCAGCTTATTTGACCCTTCTACATAAATGAAGGCCTTCTTAAGACCATATCCAGTTATCAGGCTGACAAGGAAATCCAACTGGCGACTGCACTAGGCCATAACATTATGATGGAGCTGCACAGGCTTCTAATGTGGGCTATTTATTAGCCAAATGATCAGATCAGTCTAATTTTGCCCATCACATAAACACCCAAATTAAGCAACTGTCCACTTGCTTGGTGACCTGGCAGATCAGTGGAAACTTCACACTGCCTTCACAGTGTGGTTAGTGAAACTGGTTAGTAGCAATACCAATTTGCCCCTTTAAAAGCCTACAGAACATTTTATTTGGCCAACAAGCTATGTTCATTATGAATAATTATCAACCAAAGAGATGTCTGATTAATATCTGCATCATTCTGTGTAATAGCTGAAATCTGTGTTGCTTGGTCTGATATATGCAACTGCTTTGGTCAAAATGTGTCCCACATTATCTGCTTTGGGTTTATCCATCTTAACATGCTGATTAAAGTGGACCTGTCATCCCAAAAAAATATTCAGTATCCTATTTTATCACATTAGTCAAGCAAAATTAACATTAATTACACAATATAAATTATTTTAATCTTGTTTTCTTCAGTCTGGGAATTCATAATTCTAGCAAGCAGGCAGGAGCCATGTTGTGTACACTGTTATTAAGGCAAGCCTTGCATCATCTCAGAATCTTGTTTGTGCACCAGAATGGGGGACCCAATGTCTATCCCTATGTCCTGGCTACACAATTAAATGGTTAAGAGAACTGGGGGAATGTGTGGGGAGCAGTGACATCTAGGAAGTGCTGAATGGAAAGTGAAAGTAATTATCTGCCCGCCTCTATGCCTAAGGCATAGAGGAGGGGCAGACGATATTTGATTGACAGCTGAGATTTTTAAATGAGCTTAAAACAGCTATGAATGCTTTAATAAAAAATTGAAATTGGATTTCATGTTTAATTTGAAAAGGACTTTCATTATACAGATTTTTGTGTCTGGGTGACGGGTCCGCTTTAAAGAGGTTAGATACATGTAAAAGCGAAAACCAATATTTTGTATGAGTTAAATTTCATGCCAGGCAAGATGTTCATGGTTAACCCTAACTGTTAAATCTAAAATGTCATGATGTTTTTTTTAAAGTAATAGAATACTTTAAAATTATTCCCATATGTGTGTTAGACATATTTTGTTGAGCTTTTGAGGTGTGCAACAGATGGTGATGAACTAAATCTGATGATAATATTCGCTGTGAAAAAAAACTTAAGATTATATGTACAGGTGTTGTAAAGCTGGAAATGTATCCCTCAGGTTCTCTGGGAAAAAAAAGGCCATGGAAGGCTTATCTGTGAACTGCATAAAATGCATTGGGAAAGCTTGTGGGAAGAATAGTGTGTTAGTGGCTCTTGACTTACTTGTACACCATCTGGTGCATGCTACCTCTGATGGAAAAAGCACAGAGGTTTGTTATCATTAGCAATCTGAATGTTTATTCCCTGCTGCCTTTAACGTGCTCAGTGCCCTACTAAATCATTATGATTTTTCTCATGTGTCTGTAAGAACACTAGCATGTTGCTTAAGTCAACTGCTTAGCAGGAATGTTTTGCTTATTTTTGCCTGCCTATGGTTCCAAATGAGCTAATTTCTGATAACTAAGTGGTACTTAGGGGTAGCAAAGCATGGTTGGAGTTTTTGACTTGTAGACACTGTGGCTAGAGGCATTTCATACCAATATTGTGACATTTTGGTTTTGTCTTTTTTTTTCTTAAAATGGTTTAAATGGCTTATGTTTTTTTTGTTTTTTTTTTGTTTTTTCATTTTGGTCTGCAATTTAAAGTTGCTCTTTTAATAAAATTTCAATGCAAGGTATTATTGCACAAGAGTATTTGAAGATGTAGAATCAAGGAAGTAACCTCCTATGTGATTACCTCTGCATTTTTATAGACACTTTTGCAATGGTGTATTTTATTTTTTCCAGCCTCAATTTACAGTTGGAAATGATCCCTATATGGTTTCTTCAATAACTCCACCAATAGGCTCAGCTTTCGTTTCTAACTTCTATCCAAAGAACTTTGCTCCTAGAATGAGTGCACCGTCTTCAGTTTCTCTTGGTACCAGACTCAATCCCCAGGCAGCTTTTCAGGCAAACTGATTTTGCATTTATTACAAAATTTTAAGCAGGCTTAGATCACACTTTTGATGGGGACACACTAAGGTATATTGTAACTTTTATTGATGTTGATAAAAGTGGGTTTAGGGTGTTGTGAAAATTCAGATTACATATCAAAAACATCAATAAATGTTATATCTTTGTTTTTTTTCATACCACTATGCAAAAAGTTGCTTATTTAACAGGACTGCAACATCATGTTTGTTTGTTAATACACTTTGTTGTTATTATGTAATAAAAGGCATGTTTTTCTCATCTCCATTTATCAGGTAACATTTATTGGTCAGCTGTTAAAAATAAAACCTCTGTGTGGTTGCTCCAACTGGGTTTTTTTACTGGCCTTTTATTACATATGGGTGTCAGTTTGTTCACTTTAATTACTTTATTAAAATTAGTCACAACTTTGTTCTTATTACTAACTGTAAGCAAAAAAAGGTTAATGTTACATGTTTATATGTTGGTGCTATATAAATACGTTGATAATTGTAATATGCTTACTTAGTTGCCCGCATTCTTCTGATCAGATAGTTTTTCCACTTCAGTAAAAGAAGATTTTCTTTCAAATGTTTTCCCTTGTGCAGGTTCGTTTCAACCAAAGTTCACCTGTTATTTGCAGTCCTGCTGTAGAACCAAGACCTGCTCCTTCAACATCAACCCCAATTTTACCTTCTACCTCATGGTATGTTGTTATTTTTTTCTTTCAGTGCACTACATGGCTAACATTGTCCAGACATGACTAATTTGTGGAATAGTCTAACACCCATTATATATACCATTGTGTAAACCTAAAAACACAACCCAATACTCTCTAGCACCAAATATTGGCAGTAGAATGGTTGTATTGAATAGCTGTGACTTTCAACTTGTAATTATTGCAGCATATTGCCTTTTAGACATCAGTTTTTCAGATATCTGCATTGCTAGAGCATACAAGTGAATTGATTGCTACTTAACAGTTGTCACTTCTATATGTTCACACAAGTGTAGCCTATGCAAACTCTCGAGTCAGTCCAGTGTCCCAAGATGAAGCCCTCTCTGCCATGTTCCTAACTGTCTCTAAGCGCACAAAAACGATTAGCCATATGGGACAAATTTGCCCATCACTAGTATTGTCACTGGACTTTGGAGTTATGAATCGCCATCACTATCTTCAACAGTCTTCTGGAGAAGACAAGCTGTCTTAATATATAACTATTGTACGTTAAACCTAACAAACCTTCTCAACTATTCAATGCCTCCTAACTTGTGGTAACCATCTGGGGAGGGTCTTTCCTGTTTAAGCAAGTTAATAGCGCCATGAACAAAGGTTGGTCCTTACTGAATTGGGTTGATGAGTGAATGAATTTGATTGGCTTGCACAGCTGATTTCAACTGACTGAATACCTGTAGGATTAGTGGGAACACTGATTAAGCTAGGGTTGATTAACTATTACATTCACTAATGCTGTTCCAATAGATGGAGGAAATGCTTCATGGAAGAGTAGCCCACATTTCACATTAATGCTTTGATTCCAGAAGGAGTTGTGTTGCCATATATTGTAAATACAAATGTTTCTTTGTACTGGCATGTCTGTTCTTCTATATTCATTATTCGACATGTACTGAGAGGCCCACATGTTGATTATTTTCTGTGCTGCTTGTGTTATCAAGATTTTTGTCACCTGTTAATTGGCAGCGCAATATTGTATTTTATGCAAAAGGGATTGGTGCTTTGGAGGAGATTAAATGCCAGTACTGGTTTTGTTGCACTGGTTTGATTCTGGCAATATACATAGCATGGGTCTGAAATGAAATATTTCCTGCTTAGTTACATTTTACTCCTGGTCTGCTTTGGTACACATTATGACCAATTGTCTAAAAGTAAACTGCTTATGTTAATTTACTAAAATATTAGACCACTGTGTATCAATACCAGGGCACAATTACCATGCAGCATTTCTGAAACACTATTTTGATAGTACTGAAGTTTTTTTTTTTAAACAATGGTCCATACCTACAACAGTAACATATTTTGGTACTCCTGAGTAGCAGGATGAAAATGTGTATATATTTTTGTAAACATTACAAGAATGTATTAATAA
>CM044431.1:148245296-148255612 GCA_024363595.1 Xenopus borealis
TTTTTTTTTTTTTTTTTAACTCAGAATAACCTTTTAGCATGAAAGTTTATTTTATACCACCAAGTTTTCAGGAGAAAAAGAAAACAAGATTACAGATAGTCAGGTGTAGGCTAGATTTACATGCACTTTTTCCATAACTGAAGCTGTTAAGTTCAAATGTCTTAACTCAAGATTATTATTTTTTCAGGCAATTACACTATTGTAAAACAAGTGCTTAAATTATATGTTTGATTTTTACTGGCAGATTAGAGATGTTATTAATATTAATATAACCCTTTTTTCATTAGAAAAATGTCCATAACACACTTTACGGTGTATGGCTCTGAAACAAGAAGAGGCTAAATTACAGCTTTTATTTAGCAGAAAAAGATATGTAATTGCAAGGGCAAGTGCAACTGCAGCAGGAGCTAAAATTCCACTAACAATAATTATGTCGGTAAGTCTATGGGGCAGATTCACTAAAGCGCAAAGCGTCTAACGGTAGCGCTAATTCGCCAGCGTGACGTCATTTCGCAACTTCGCAAATTCACTAACACGGACTCTGGCGAATTTTCGCTAGCGAAGTAGATAGACTTGCGCAACTTCGCACCCTTACGCCACGAGAAGTTGCGCACTGACGAAGGATCATAATTTGCAAATTCACTAAGATGAGCATTTTCCTCTACGTTAGCACTCACGCTAGACGTTACTTTGTCTGGTCAGACCAGGCGAGGTTCAATACAATAGATAGGAGGTTGAAAAAAGTCCAAAAAAAACGCCGGCGTATTTTAGCATAGGAGGGTGATAGTCTGAAAAAGGTTGATATTTTTTGGGGGGGTTACCCTCCTTCCTCCCCTACATTTCCTAACATATGGCAACACAACTATACAGGGGGCACATGTAGGGCAATAGGACAACTTTATATAATTTATTAAAGGTTTCCTGGGCTTGTGTAGTGAAATGTAGTGGCTGTAACATATACTTCTATTATAACTTAAAGTTCCCGCCGTATGCAAATTAGGCTAGTGTAACAGCGCTCTGCCTAGCGAAGTAACACTAGCACAATTACGCTACCATTCGCCGACCTGAGCATAAATTCGCACTTTAGTGAATTTGCGTAGTGCTGGCGAAAATTCGCCTGGCAAAGTGCGGCCAACGCTAGCGAAGCCAACGCTAGCGAATTTGCGCATCTTAGTGAATTGGCCCCTATGAACTGTTGAACATATGCAAACATAGATATTAATCATTTCATCAAGCATGCCAGGAATTCTATCATGCGTGCAGAGTGTTCATATATTTTAAATGGCATTTGTTAGCCATATTTCATAAATGGAAAAAAAAGTTTTCTATTATCGTGAAATCGCAGTGTAAGACAAAATAACATATAAAAATATAAAATAAGTGACAAATTCCAATATGCACTATAAACTGCATGCTCACATGAACACAGGAGTAACAGCTATTATTCCTTCTTTTTTTCTTCTTCAAAACTCTACACATCCTTGATGTAAGGTGCTCTTTACATTACAAGACCATCACAGAGCTGAGGTTTAAGATGGAAGAAATAATAATGTGAAAGATGTAAGGCTTACAAATTGGATAGTGGCACATTTGAGAGAACCAGCATCATTGAGTTTTCCAATATATTGTCAAAGGCACAGGCTGCAAGTGTTTCCTTTGTACATTGTAAGGGGCACTAAGTCAGACCCACAAACAGGTACACACTCAGAGAAATATCTCTTTTACCAGATATGTACAGCATCTTCCTCCTTGTTACTCTACAGTTAGAGCTATCGGACACGTCTTGTGAACAATGTAAATAAAATCAAGTGAAAAAAATGACTAGCTAAATGTCTATGAAGGTTTTCATTCATGCAGGTCATGGTATATTTAGTAGAAGTGAGTCTACTGGAGTTGCTGAGTAATCATTGAATATGTTTCACTACTCATCCACGCAGCCTCTTCAAACAATAAGTTTAAAGAATGGAATTATGAGGGTAGCACTAAATGGGCGATAGTGGTGTGCTTACCTCCTTCACATTGCAAAAATTATGTTGGTTGTGCTGAATTCAAGGTTAGTAACTGGACTGTTGGATGTTGTCACAGCATGCATCCAACACGACATAACTGTCGGATGCAGATGCTACTACAACATCTGACAGACCCATTACTTACTTAGGATTAGGTGCATCTGACATGACGCCTGTGTTTCATCACATTGGAACAAAGGTTAAAGAATCATCTATAAATGTTTAAGTTTTATGCTATAATGTACATATAATAAAAACATTCTGGTTGGACTTTAGAGTCATTTCAAACACTGGTGAAGCTGTTAACATGTTTACAGTGAGGCCTGGACTCATTTATTAATATTGACAATTTTTACAACCATGCATTTATTCATTTTAATGTTTTGTCCCATGTATCCAATAGTTAATTTGCAGGATTATAAACGTGCAAGCGAGATATTGTATTTGTGCTGAGACAAAATTTCTAGCCCAGTAAAAAAAGGCAATTTTTATTATAGTATTATAATGCATCATTTAGTCATAAAATTAAAATTATAACAGTAATAATGCAAAAGATTTCACTTTAAAGGAAAAGTAAATGTTTTTCTTTTTCTTTCTGTAAATTTGCTCTAAACAGCCCCCCAGATTAATGTACCTTAGTCCCTGCTGCAAGTCTGCTCTGGTTTCTGTGTTATCAGCAGCTTGTTTCACCTTCTTCCTGGTGCAGAGTGAAGCCCAGCCCCTTAGTTTACTGAGCAGTCCATTTGCTGCTGTTCCACAATAGAGAGGAAGAGGGAGCCAGTGTTTCATTAGTAAGCTAGTTTCCCCAAGCAAAAGGTGCTAAACACACTGCTCTCTGCTATGTCATAGTATGCAAATGATAAACTGGACTAGTCCAAGATATAAGGTCAGCTCAGTAAGCTAAGGGGCGGGGCTTCACTCTGCACCAGGAAGAAGGTGAAACAAGCTGCTGATAACACAGAAACCAGAGCAGACTTGCAGCAGGGACTAAGGTACATTAATTTGAGGGGCTGTTTAGAGCAAATTTAGAGATAGAAAAAAAAAACGTTTACTTGTTCTTTAAGTAAAGAACACATGCTTAAAAAAATACTAGACAAAACTAAACAAGAATACATGCTACACCTTAAAGTGACTAAAAATATATGTTGTAGGACTCTTTTACATTAAAACAAATTAATTAAGGAAAATACATGCTCAAAATATAAGTGCATCAGAAATGAACGTTACATAGGACCATCTATATAGCCAAAGCTTAAAGCAAAAGTAATGTTTGTGTCTTATCTTCTGGAAATATTTTCCTGGTGACCCAAGGCATTCCTATGGATACATGGATATGAAAGGACTGAGATGCCATACATGGGCTGATAAAAGCTGCTGACAGACCGTGTTGGTAGCTTATTGGCCCATGTGTGGGGCCATCCAATGGGCTTTCCAGATCCCCTGGGCAGATCTCGATCAGGCAGGTAAAAAAATCCCCTTGTATTGCAGCCATATCTATGCCTTGATGCAGTCTCACAATCCAACCATCCACATCAGATGCATTATGCCCACGACTGGATCAGCCCGATATCGCCCACCTCAATGTGGGCATATTTGGGAGAGAACCGCCTGTTTGGCAACATTGCCAAATGAGTGAATGTCTACGTCTTTATCCAGAAAGCTCTGAATCATCTCCCATAGATTCGATTTAATCAAAAAAATCCAACTTTTTTTCTATAGCATAATAAAACAGTACCTTATCTAACACAAGTAACTCAAAACAACTGGACTTGCTGATAAATTTTAATGAATACATTTCACTGCTCATCTGATCAGCTTCTTCAGTTCTCGAAATATAGACTCAATCCAATCACAACGGCACATTGTAACTATTCAGAGAGGTGGCATCTGAAATTCACAGAGGTGTTGATTCTGTGTAGTTACTGTGATAGGATTACCAATGTGTCAGCTCCTAGACACAGGTGTTACTTGTTAGAGTTCCATGAATGGATGTGTGAAGACTTCTGAAACCACCGGGGTACAGATGTTAGAACAGCGCTGTATGTAGCAGACAGGAGGTGCCCAAGGCCCCTGCTTCTGTTCAGGGATGGTTTCTCCACCTTAACATGAATTTCCTTTTTCACACCTCTTTCAAACCAGTGGTCTTCTTTATTAAAAATGTGGACATTGCTATCTTCAAATGAGTGTCCCTTGTCTTTTGGAGTAGAAAGCCAAGTGAGCAGTTGTTTTGTCTCCCCAATGTATAGATCAGTGCTCTCATCGTTGCTCTCATTGTTTTCTTTTAGGGGTAGGGTCCTTTGGGTGTACCAGTTTTTGTCTCAGTGTGTTGCTAGGTTTGAAAAACACAGGGACGTGTTGTTTGTTGATGATGACACATTGGTAATCCTATCACAGTAACTACACAGAATCAACACCTCTGTGAATTTCAGATGTCACCTCTCTGAAGAGTTACAATGTGCCGTTGTGATTGGATTATTGGTAGAGTCTATATGCCAAGAACTCCCCTATACCAGTCAGTTGAACTGAAGAAGCTGCTCGGATGAGCCTCCAACAGTCATCGGAACAATAAATTCCAGTGGCACACAGGACTATAGTAACACTAGAAGTGTTAAATGTGGCGGAGTGCAATGCAACATTTCGGGGGAAACCCCTTTGTCAAGCAATGCTACAGTATCTCCCAACCGGGAGTGCAAACTCTATTAGCTCACACCTCTGGTGGGGTAAAAAAAATCAGAGAGACCAGTGTCCTTTAAGGACAGGGTTGGCCATTACCTCATGATGATACTTTTTGCTCAATCCACCTGAATAGTAGCGTGAATCTTTCTCCAGAGCATAAGTGCTTGCACCGCTGGGAAAAGTACATGAACCCCCAACATGATATATTATATAATTCACTATTATATGTAAATATAAAGAAAATATAATTATTGCAAAATTGAGTGACTCGTAAATATATTTTTATACCATACAATTATTTTAGTGCCTTGCTAGACGTATTAGCAAGAGAAATTATGGTAGCAAATTGGCAACTAATCAGCAAGCAGCATGGAAACTGAGATAGAAAAGCATTAGTAAATTTAATTACACTTAACTTACGATATAAGTGGAACAAATTTTGAAAACATGTTTTGTTATGGGTACATAGACCTGGATCACACAAAAAACCAGTAAATGGGTTATTAGAACTAAAGTAAATGTTACATTGTGTATATCTTTATCACTTTACTCTCATGTCACTAGTACTGTCATTCATGTTCCAAAGAAATAGAAGCCACTTTGTAAAAATTAAAAGTTCATGAAACACTGCCAGCAGGATAGGTTAAATGTAAGATTTCAGATTCACGATGAGCATGCTTTGTAGAAACATTATAAGTGAGGGGTAAGAAAATCAAAGAAATTTCAAAACAATAGGATCTATAAATGTACTTCACAGGTCAGAATTCACCAAGCATATAAGATAGGGCTTCATCACTAAATGGAAATTGCTTTTATCATTCCAAGATTAAATCGTTTTTCTGAAGCAGTGAGGCCATCTATGCGGCTTCATTAAGTGACTGTAAGATATTTGAGCATGACTCTGTTTCTCAGGGAGAAATTTCCAATAAAATAACGGGACTATAGCCAATGACTACTGCTTAAGAATAAATCACACTTTTGTCACTTTTATAGATGCCATGATTTAAAGTTTAAATGTAGGTGCTGGATTACAGAAAGATTGTACCGATAACTGACTTGTGTTTGCAGATAATATTCAAGGTCCTGGAAGAGGAGCATCAGATGCTCGTTTGACTGAAGTTTGGCTGGAGAATGTGTTACTAAAGGGAACACATCACATGATTTAGGATTGGTTTTCTACACAGACCAATGTGCTCCTTCATACAAGTGCATTCAAAGGGGCAGCATCAGCCGGTCAGAGCACACATACATACAGTACTTTGTATCAAAGCATCTAGATGTCTTCTTCTAGAATTGAGGAGTCTTGTTTATGAACTTGTCAAGTGTGTAGATGTGTATGAATTAATGGTACTAGTGCAATATACCACAGATTGTGCTATAGAGGAGTAATTCAAAGGGAACTGGGTTGTGGTGATAGATGGTGCTATACAATCTAGGGTAAGTTGTTAGGGGCTGTGCATCTCCCTGCAATGATACTAGAGGGGATGTTCAGTCAGCTTTTTGGAGGGAATTTGCATTCTTCTGCAGTGCAATGAGGGCATGTGTGAGAGGGATTACATGTGAGTTTTATTTACTTACAACAAGGACAGTGTTATGTTAACTAAGGGGGAAGTGTAAGAAGTAGAGTAGTTTATTTTATGTAAATAGTGTTATTTATAGTTCAGTAACCAGGTTCGGCTGGGAAGTTATATTAGCGAGAGAATATGGTACTACTTCCTCTTAGGATGATGAGAAGTAAAAATAAGTGATGGCAGGGAACCAGGGGACAGCCACCTTAGAGAAGTACCAAAAAGAGTAGTAGATTAGATAGTGATAGACTTCTTGGAGTTCATTGTAGGTGGTTAGCATTAATGTTAATTAGTTAGTTAGTCTAGGTTAGTTAGTCAAGCAGTTGAGGCTCCAACAAGGATTCAGGAGGGGACCAGTATCTCGGAGATACCTTGCCTAGAGAGCAGCATTGGACTGGAGTGGTCAGGACCCACCATGGCTGCTGAATCAGGGCCCCTGAAATCCCTTCTGCAACCTCCATAGCCCCCCACTCTGGCAGTAAACCACCTCTGCCCCTTGCCAACATGTACCTGCTCTGTTCCAAGGAGGGAGGTCCAGGAGCACTGCGGCTTTGGGGAGTAGGTCTTGGTCAGTGGAGCCTACTGGGTTTTGAATGGGTGGCTAGATGAAAGAGGTAAGGCAGGCTGGGGTCCTGAAGACTGGGGAACTTTATTCTATTTCACATTTGTGTGGCAATTATCATTAAAAATGCTGTACTGGTGAATGTAAATAAAATGTTCATGTAAAGGCATGTGAACCTTCACCTTGTCCCCTGTATTGTGGTGTAGGTGTAGATAATGTTGGGTTACGTGTTCCAAGATGTTACTAGGCATCACATTATACTTGGAGTAGATTATTTTAAGTGAAATAAGATTCAGTTTACCGCAAAACACGTTTCCCCTGCTATGTTTATTGTAATACAGTAAATTGTAATTGAGGTAATTACCACCAAACCACCAAACTTTTGTAATGAGTGATTTGCCCTCAAGGAGCGCTATACAAATAAAAATATACATACATAATGATTTATAAATACCAGAATCTGGCAAGTAATGTCTGCACAGATATGATGGTGATAAGAAGGCTAACAAGCACAAACATCAAAAAGTTCAGTTTCATGACTATTTGGTAATTAATACGTTATTTTAAATTTGAAACCTTGTTTTATAAACTGTTTGCCAGGACAAAAACATTGGTCGAATGATGTACAAGTTAGGGATGTGCCAGGAAACCCATATTTAGTCAATTTTCTTCCTGCATACAGCCACTTGCAGAGCCAAAAACATAGGGGTTATTTACTAAAACTCTAGTTTATCTATTTATTTTTAAAACAAAGTTGACCTAGCTCCCATCCACAAAATAAACATATTTATAAATAATTGCTTTTGAAAATGTTGAAGCAAAAAAGGTCTCCAACAGTTGATTCTCAAAAAACTCTACTTTATTGAATGCAAAAAATTGTATTTATCAGATTATCAGATCAAAACCATCATGGATCACAATGTCAAGAAACATCTTCAGGGACATCTGCCATTGACTTCTACATGACATCAACATGTTTGAGATGGAGTATTTACTGATCCAGCAGCTTTGGTGTATAATAAATCATTAAAAATTTCATTTTTTTTTACATTTACATTTTTTTCCTGTAAAGATTCAAGTTTCCCCCTATAAAAGCTTGACCAATTTTTTTAAAAAAAGTTCAATAAATGGGCCCCAGAGTATGCCAAACACAGGCAGAGATGCATGCAGAGAGAGCAAAGCTCTTTGCATCCAATGCTGGGGAAGAAAGATATACATTTCCATGGGCAAAACATTCAATGAAATATGAAAGTAAAAACTATAATAGTACTAAATATAAATTTTCTCTACAGAAATCCAAATTCAACAGCACTCTGTGCTCATACTACTGGCAAAATATATTAATTCTACCAACTTCCCAAAGTCTGAACTACTATTAATTTTTCCCTTGGTAGTCTAAAACATACATTCTGCCAAGAATAAAGTGCTAGCAATAGTTCATACTATGCATTAGTGGTTAGAATATAAAATGTATATTGTTTGGTTGTTACAAGAGATGTAAAACTGTTATTTTATGCAAGGATTAATGTGCTGAGTAAGTGGCTTTAAACAATGCAATCTTGAAAATGTGACTTCTTTGCCAATGACTACATTAACTTAAAGCATATATTGCAGACTTAGAAATGTAAATGATTTATTATATATGATATTATATATATATATATATATATATGATATTGATCTTGTACATGTATAAATATTTTCTTTAAAATCCTATTTTTTATTGCAGCTGTACCAAGTCTTTTTTATTCAATGGTGCTTTTGATAATATTAACTGCCCCCAAAAGCCCTGCAAAGTAAAACTCCAGGTGTTTCCAAATAAAGATATCATGCTTTTTAGAAATTATACAAATGTACACAAAAGTGCTGATTTATTAATAACTGAATTGAGGAATCATGAAGGATTCCCATTGGTTTGATATTATTTCCTTTTATCAAAACTTCCCTGACTGTCAGAAACATTTTAAGGAATTGGCACGTGTGGATACCAGTCATTTTCATTGCAGTGAATCAAATCCCATGAGTGGAGAAAGAAATTGTTCCATTATGGAAAATAAATGTTACATCTGTAGCTATATATGAAAATTTAAATTACCTAGGATTATTAATGTTTGAATTCTAGTTTTAAGTGCAATGAAATTATTTTGTTCTAAAAATATAACATTTTACTTATGTTTACAAAAACTCTGATTTTTGTAATTTATTAAGAACGAAAAACCTGAATCTATAATTTCAGCATCTAAAAGCTTGTGAAGCCATGTAGAAGTCAATGGGAGCTGTCCTAGGGAAAATATGTGTTTATTTTTTGAGTTTGCTGAGAGTTTGTAGGCTCATTGAAAATGATGCATAGACTACCAATTCAATGTTTTTGTGTTTTCTCATGGTTTTATTTGAATTTCTTAATAAATAAGCTAACATTGAGTTTTATAACATTTTGAGTTTATTGAAAGTAGGAAGAAAAATACGAACATTTGACAAATTAAAATTTTGATAAACAAGGCCTAAAGTGTCTCATTGTAAAGTAGGCTTATATCTACCAAGATCTTGTGTGAACAAGAATATATTCAGATGGCTAACAAGTTTTTGTTAGATGTGCACCTTTATAATTGCCTTGTCTGACCAGAATACACAGTCAACTGCCCTGTACATTCACGTGCTGTGTAACATTTTTGTGCTACTAGAAGTGATAGCTGATTTACCTGTGCATTCAGAGGGTGTTTGTGTCCCTCAAATGTATATACATGTATGCCCTCCAATATAAACAATTGTGTTTAAAACAATATTATACAGAATTTATTTTTATTACTAATTTATGGGGCAAGATATTGAACTACTCCGCTTACAATATATATGGAAACTAAGAGAACACTATTATTTTTAAAAGTATACTGCATGTCATACTTTGGGGGTTATTTATCAAGCTCTGTATATCCGAAATTCAAATAATTTGTAGTTTTTGGACTAAAAAAAAAAACAATTTTTTAAAGTCCGATGGTCTGAAAACTCAACAGGGAAACTCCCAGTGTCTGTACTGCTGTCAGTACCGATATCCAATGATTTCAGGGATTTTGGATCAAAAAGCCTGAAAAGTCCAAAAAATTTGTAGTATTTGCAGAAAAGTCTGAAAAATTCATACTTTTTGAGCAAAGCACCGAAGTTATCGGATTTTTGTCCAAACCTATTTTTTCTGACTTTTTTAATGATAAATAAGGTCCATATAAGATAAGAGGTAAATTTGGACCTTGGTAAATAACCTCCTTTATGCGACAATTCTTAGTACAAAAGTATATATATTTTCTCCTTGTATGTATAGGTATGGGACCTGTTATCCAGAATGATCAGGACATGGGATTTTCCTGGATAATGGATCTTTCTGTAATTTGGATCTCCGTCTGCCAATAGGTGGGTTTTGCTTCTATTAATAATGAATTATATCTTCTTTTGGATCAAGTACAAAGTATTGTTTTATTATTACAGAGAAAACATTTTTTTTTTTTTTTT
>CM044431.1:148255706-148279590 GCA_024363595.1 Xenopus borealis
AATCCAGACAGATTAGATTTAGAATATTTTCTAGTGATATCTTTATTTTAGAAAGAGTTCATTAACAGCACAACTGTGTTTAGGCAAAAGTATTCAATTTAAAGCATTTTTGTTTCCCAGCAGAAAGGGAAATAGAACTGAAACTGCAAAAATTGTTGCATAAAAGCAACATTCATTATTTATTGTTTCCTAATATACTTTCTTGCTTCTATTTAGGAAAAGTCAGTTTTTTTAACTTTTTACAAAGTAACATATAGGAGCAAATTTACTATTATTCCTGGACCAAATTCACGATTTGATAAGCATTCGAACATCGAATGCTTATCGAATTGTTTTAGGCTATCATTTTGCTCGCAATACGATTTCTTCGGATACCGATTGTTCGATTTCACGAAAAAATTGTGAAATTTTCTTCGAGAGTCTGAAAAATTTTTATGATTCAAACGATCGAACGCTCGTACGAATGGTATTCGAGCAGGAGTTAGCCTCAGAAGCCTATGGGGAGCTTCCCATAGGCTTCTATTACAATTCGGTAGGTTCAATCTGGCGAAGTAGGTAGTTGAATAATTTTACAATGTTAATTCCTTTGATCATCGAATGATCGAATTATCAAATATCCGATCATTCGATCTATTCGATATTCGATGATCGAAGAGGCCAAATTTGAATATACGATTTCACGAAAAATTTGTATGATCGGTATTCGATCGAATTTGATTGAACTTCGATCATTTCACGTGAATTTCGTAAATCTGCCCCAAAGAGTTATCTGTAAAGATGTTTAATGATACTGTGAGTAGGGTCATAATAAGACAAATAAATAACATACCCATTTATAGGTCATAGATGCCATAAAGCTCGTCTAGGTAGAAGGAAATAAGGGAATTGTTATACATTGGGAGAGACACCATAATACGTCTAGTAAAGATTGCCTTCAATTGTTGTTTTGCATTTTTAGTGGAGACCACTTAGATTCCCTATCTCATTTTAAAGAACTGTCCTTGATGACCAATTAAAAGAGTGTTTCTGAAACGTGAAATGAGGAAAAAAACACTGCATTGCGTGATACAGACTGCATTTGATTTTGCAATCAGCCTTTCCCCAGGGTTCTTCTCGTCTATGCATAATAGCCGTTTCTTTTACACTGGAAAAGAAAAGTAATCTTGTCATCAACTTTTCATTGCATCGAGTAATCAACCTTTAAAGGAGCCCAGCTAGGAAACTTTCTATGAGTCTACATAAGTGGAACAAATTTAAAGAAAAGTGATAGGTGTCATATTTAAAACTGTGAATTTTTATTACACTGAAAAATAATTTTTTAGGTAACAAAATAATAGGAATAACTGTGCATAGTTTTTGGTTAAAGCTTTTATTTTTAAAGTCCTACCTAGCCAGAAGAAGGGCAGATATTGTTGAACTTAGATAAAAAAAACTCATAGTATTTTTACTCAGGCACAGAGTAGCAACTATTGTGAAATCCCTAAAAGAAAAAAAAAGAAATATATATATATGTATATATATATGTATATATGTATTGATATAATGCTTTTTTCTTTTACTACTCTTTCTTTTCCCTCCCTATCTTTTCCATCTGTGTTTCTTCTCTTTCCCTGACACATTTGATCTACCTCTTGCAATTTTAGTTTAGGCATTCTAGTTCCCTTCCCTTTTCTACAGATGACCAATTTGATTGTCTTTCCTCTTTTTAATGCTCTTAAAGAGATTCTTTCAAATTTTCCATTTTTTTTTTCAAAGAGCAAACAAACTTTTAATTTAATGTTTAAATCTGACATGAAGCTAGACATGTCAGTTTCCCAGGTGCCCTCAATTGTATGACTTGTGCTCTGATAAACTTTAATCTGCTGCCACCCCCTCCCTTTCCCCCACGGCAGTCTAGCAGCTCCCTAACACAGGATAACAGCACCCTGGGTAGGAGAAACAATAGCTTATCTGAAAGCAGTTCTTTCATGAAGTGATGAGTGTTTCTGAAAGAAAAGTATCAGGCACAATAACCTGAGATGTCTGCCTACACACCAATATTGCAGCTAAAAAAATATACTTGTTGCTTCCGGAATACAATGTTATATAGTAAAGTGAGTTATTTGCAAATTTGTAAATAGCATAATTTAGAAATAAAAACTAAACCATAAAAATCATAACAGAATCCCTTTAAGTTTCCTCTTTCTCTTTTCTTTTATTTGATTCTTTGTGTCCAGGCCACAGAATGTAAACATTTGTGATGGATGTGGCCATACAATATTAGTTTAACAGCCTTTGCGGTGTTTCTACAAATGGCCTGCGGGTGTCACTGCGCACATTGCTTGTACTATGCATACACACAGTACCTTCTGTACAGCTTGAGAGTGATAGAGTTGGAAGTTACTATTGTGTAATGGCTGCATGAGCCTGCTAATAAAGCACTGCTATACTCTACTAATTCTCATCTATTAAAACACAACAGCCTTGATTTATAACATTCTGTATTCTGATTGTATAACCCATTTCTTTCTGCCATGTTTTGTCCCCTTTCGAATTGATTTACTATTTATTCCCCACTTCCATTGGCATATGCTATATTGCTTTTTTTACCACATTTAGTTCAGTGATCATTAATTACCAATATCCCATCATTGCCCTTCAGTAAAAATTAATGATTACAAATTATTATTGAAGAAATATGTGAAATTTCAGACTAGTTCCTTTTAAATAAAGCATTTGCTAAACATAGAAGAGTATAAATAGTAATTAGTCATTATAATATTACATTTCTTGCCAAAATGTAAAAGAAATTGCAGTTGACATCTGAGTTCTTCACAGCCAATGTTTTTCTTAATTTCTTCTGTTTATTGTTTGTTCAAATCACCAAAGCCCACCTGACATTTCCTTGTTCCAAACCTTATTGTGTTTTGTCTATTGTGTTGTTTTGTTGATTAGAACTGGGACTTTTTCTTGTTCAGTGTCAGTAGGTTGTACTGACTCTCTTTTATTATTTTATTAAATCATACCTATAACTTGATCCCACCACAGTAAATCATTGCAAAGACATTTATGAAAGGCTGAATTTTGAATTTGTGTGAGTTTTTAAAAACTCCCCTATAAATTTGAAATTCCACCAATCGGAATTTATTAAAGAATTTAATTTTGATTCTAATTTTAAAAGCTCGAATGTCAGGAAGGCTGCAAACAACTCAAAATTGATTTCTGGACCTCTGCCATTGACTTAAACAGCAATTCGGCAGGTTTTAGGTGGTGAATAGATAATAATTCAATTGTTAAAGAGCCAGAGTATTATAAATCTCAAAAATCAAATTACAATTTTTTAAAAAAACTCGAATCAAATTTTAATAACTCCCTAGTCGAATTAGAAAATTTTGACCATAAAAAAAAAAATCAAAAATTTGAATTTCAAATTTTCAATTCAACCCTTGATAAATCTGCCCCTTAAAGTATAAGCTTTTTTTTTTTATAATTTTTAAATTTCTTTTAACATGAAAAACAATAACATAAAATAAAATATACAAAAGAACAATAGGTGAGTATTGAAAATACAGTGCCTTTATCTGTTGATTACAGCCTTTCTTCATATACTGTACAGTCCATGACAGAATTACAGAGCTATTAACGTATAAATTTAATAAATTATGAAAACGGATTGTCCCATATGTACATCGGCATAAGACTATTGCACAACAATTCAGTTCTTTTTGTACTTCCAAATTGTGTCGGTGGCTTATAAATTACAGTTATCCAATGAAAATGTAATTATTAAAGTTACAGACTTCTACTTGTATGCATTATAATACGGACATAGGTAACTGAAGGCATGCTTATGTGAACACAGCAACATTTATAGAATGGAATCTGCACTGCACTAAGAATTCACAATGATAAAACAAGCAACCAGAACAGTTAAAGATTGACCTCATTTGGAGACTTTGAAGTTGCAAAGAGGTTTTTTGTACATTAAAACTATGGGAAATTATTGGGGCTTGAGGCAGAGGAAATATTTCTTTATTCTTAGCGAGAATAAATACTTATTGGAATATAAATAGTGTCTGAAAATATACTGTAAAGAGAATTCAAGTTCAACTACAATTAACACTTTCATGACTATCATGTTAACAATTTTATCAATGCAAATGCAGATGGATATGTCAATTTAGTACAATGTGTTTGTGTTTAAATTTTACTTTAAGCATTGAACATGTCTATAAACATGATTTCAATAATTGAAATTGAAACAACTGAAAAGCGAATAGGCTTATGAGAGATAGTGGAAATATGGGAAGATTATTGTGTGTTTTAAATTATCCTATACAATATAATTATAGAAATCAAAAGCAATTCAAAATTGAAACTTGACTGAAAATACATCTGTTCATTAAAAACAGAATGTGTCAACATGTGCAATTGTAATGCCCATCATTCTTGTATAGAGTAGTATAATCTGAATAAAAATAAATTTTAAGGCATGAAGAAAATATATTATTGACATTGATTAAAGATTTGATAACAGTACAGTAACTCAATGTTTGTTTAGATAGTGTATAAATTCATGTTTAATTTTTAATTGGTGTTGTTTTCTTACTACAACTGAATTAGACAAATACCAATTAGAGTATGGGCTACACACGACCAGCTTTCACCAGGATGGACTTTTGCAAAATGGAAATAACACGTGCTGATGTTGTTGATCTATAACTCACTACTGCCAAAAATATAAAAGCATAGAGTTGGATGCCAGGGGTTATTTGCAAAACAGTAGAACAGGCTTTATTCATGCATAAAGTGCCACAGGGTTATCATACTTACACATGACGTAGCCACAGTACATCTCCAGGTACATTCACAGGTGTACCAGAGACAGCATAAACAGACACCACACTAGGCATAGCAAAAGGAGTTGAGAGGTCCCCTCCAGGGTTTCAGTACCTCATGTGGCCTGGACTCCCCACAGCAGACTTAGAACAGGGTTACACCATAGCCTAAAACCCTCGTCACTACTGTAGTCCCTTCACTACAGGCAAAGCAAAGCCTAGGGGAGAGCTACTCCCTTCTATCCTCCAAGTAGGTGCTTGAGATACTCTCTCACTTTGTCTCACTGTCTAACTCTCTCTATAGAGAGGAGCTATACTACATACTAGCTTACCTCATTCACAGGGTCCCTGTACCCCGACTTCACCAAAGGGGTTGTCCCTTTAGGGCCTTACACTTCTGGGGGCCTTGTTGACTCCAGACTCAATGGATCCACTGCCCATCTCAACTGCTGCAGGCCAAAGAGGAAGTGCCCGCCCCTGTAAAGCACTTTGTTACAGCACGGCAGGAAGTGGTCACCACCTAGAACCAATAGAATGGGTATGCAAATAATGTATAAGCTGTTACATGGGTTTTAACCCAGCAACTAGGAAAGGGAGGCACTCACAGGGAATGAAGCCATAAGGGCCATTACACTTATGGGTCTCTACACTAACTATATAATTTAGTATAGCTATAGCCTTGGATATTATGCTTGTCCAAGAAATCATACAAGACACTCTTAAAAGCATTAACAAAATCAGCCTTCACAACATCACCTGGCAATGTATTCCACAACCTCACTGTCCTCACTGTGAACCACCTACATTGCTTCAAATGAAAGTCCTTTTCTTCTAGTCTGAAGGGGTGGCCTCAGGTGTGGTGGTCCTCTTTATGGGTAAAAATGTATCTTGTCTATGATGTGCTCTAATATACTGGTAATCATGTCCTCTCCAGAGCACAATATTAATCTTTCCTGTCACTTCTCTCTTCTTTATCCATTTTCAAAGGAAAACACTGATCTGTTTTACCTTTCTCCTACAGTCGATCCCCTGATCCCTCTCCTAGCCAAGCCCACTACCCTCCCAGCCTCCAACCCTGTGGACTTTCCCATTGGAGGCTGGAGGGGTTCTGCAAATCCATATTTTTTGCCTCAGGTGTGGCCTCAGACCAACTTTTGCTACGGCCTGGGTCAGCCTTGCTTCCAAGGTTTGGGCAGATCAGCTTTGTCAGACAGTCATAGACAGATCTGACCAGGCCTCCATTTTGCAGCTGGGGGGGAGCAACTCAAAGAGGCATTTCAATTCCTCAGCGCCAAGCATCTTTAGACTCTGCCAAGATTATTGTCAGAGCTTTGGCTACCTCTATAGCTGCCAGGCGATTTCTCTCGCTTAAGCATCCAAGAAGTCACTGGTCTCTATCCCCTTTTGCAGGGGCTACCTCTATAACTGCCAGGCGATTTCTCTGGCTTAAGCATCCAAGAAGTCACTGGTCTCTATCCCCTTTTGCAGGGAAGGTTCTCTTTGACATAGAGCTGGAAAGAATCATCAGAAATTGTTGTTTCTCCTTTCTCTTGTTCCTTTCATTCCAGGCAAACAAAGACTCCATCAATGGAAAAGACACCTTCTTTAGAGGAAAGTGGAAGAGACCTGCCTGGTCTGTCGGAAGACAAACCCAGAAACCTTACAGCGACAAAACATACACTTCCTGAAGGTTTGCCCACCTCCTGAGTTGAGAGTGTGGGCGGGTGTCTCCTCTCTTTTCGGCAGGTCTGGTCCCACTCCTTCATAGACACCTGGGTTCAAGAGGTTCTTTGTCACGGTTACTCCATTGAGTTCCAACATCCCCCTCCGGAGAGAGTTCTCTCTTCTCCTTCCCCATCCAACCCCATATGCAGAGTAGCCTTCTGGAGAGCCATTGTCAGGGGGCCTAATGGCCCCAATGGGGGAGTCAGGACCAATGAGGAAGCTAATAGGGTCAAAGCCGAGGTTCAAGGTACATACAAGGGTTAAGGCAACTAGGCAATAGTAAATAAGGCAGGCAGAAGTAACAAGAACAAAGTCCAGGCAGGGGTCAGGAATCCAATGATCAAGAGTAAAGGGAACCCAGGAACGTCAGAGAAGAGAACCTATAATTGGGCACCATTAAGGTGTCCTGGGCGAGTTTTTATTTTGAATGTGGCTTCCATCGAGGACATCACCATGCCGGCGCAACCGTGCTGAAGTCATCATCGTGCCATTGCGGAGGAAACTACATGGTGCGCATCGGTGCCGCCATCTTGGATGCAACGGGACTGCTGGGGAGGCAAAGCATGCGCCAGGCGCTCCCAGCAGTCCTGACAACCATTTCCTCCCTCCAACAAGTGGGAGTTGTTGTTCCGGTACCCAAGGAAGAGGAAAAGCCAGGATCCTATTCCATCCTCTTCTGTGTCCTAAAGAAGGACAGATGAATTCACCTCATCTTAGATTTCAAGAAGCTCAATCGATGCCTCAGGCGTTTCTATTTCCAGATGGAGTCCATCTGATCCATCATTTCAACAGTGGAGCCCAGCAAGTTTCTTTCCCCATCCACTAGTCAGACCATCGCTATCTTTGCTTTGCCACCCTGGGAAAGCACTTCCTTTCGGTCTGACAATGGCTCCTCAGGTATTCCCCAAAATCCTTGCTCCAGTTCTGGCCTTCATATGCTCCAAGGGGCCTCAATTATCCCCTACCTGGACAACCTCATTATTAAGGCTCCATCAGCTCAAAGAAACCTGTCCAACCTCTCCCTTGTGATCCAGACCCTGCATTACCCAAACATGGCTGGATCATCAACTTCAAGAAGTCATCTCTGACAACAGGTCAGAGAATGGTATTTCTGGGGACCCTCTTTGACACACAGCATTGCCACTCCTTTCTTCCATTGGACAAGGCCCAGAGCCTGCTGATCTGCATTCAGTTCTTAGCAGACCTTCCCTGCACCCCCCTCAGATCCTGCATGAAAGTCCTGGGCTCGATGGTCTCTGTGTTAGACACCATTCCCTATGCACAGCTTCTCACACTCTCGCCCTCTTTAGTGTGCTATTCTGGCACACTGGAAATCAGAGACACATTTGGACTCTCCAATCACCCTCCCCACCCAAACAAGGAGATCTGTAAGGTGGTGGTTACAGCCAGCTAACTTCAACCAAGGCAAGCCCTTTGCAATACACCACTGGACCATCCTTATCATGGATACCAGTCTCCGGGGTTGGGGCACAGTGTGTCAAGGCCAGACGGCACAGGGCAGATAGCTCCCCTTAGAGACATCACTTCCAATCAATGTTCTGGAGCTCCAAGCCAAATGTCTAGCTCTCCTTCACTCGACAGCCTTCCTCCAGAGCAAGACCATCAAGATCCAGACAAACAATGCCACGGCAGTCCACATCCTAGGGGTGGACAATTGGACAGCGGACTTCCTCAGCAGGGAAACTCTCGGCTCCCAGGACTAACACCAAACTTCCGTTCTTCATGTCTCAGTCATGAGATCCAAGTGCTGTAGGGGTTGACGTGCTCATGGCCCCATGGCCCTTCAGCTTTGTTTGCATCTTCCCTCCACTGCCTCTCCAGGATCCTCAAGAGGATCAAGTGAGAATGGATCAGGACTCAGGCATCATATTGACCCAGGAGAGCCTGGTTTGCCGACCTCTTAAATCTTTCAGATGCAGAATGCGTCCCTCTTCCACTCTGTCAAGACCTCCTAAGCCAAGGACCAATGTTCCACCCAACTATTCAATTTGAAGGCCTGGCTCTTGAAACCGTATTTCTCAAACAGCAGGGTTTTGATGATAGGGTGATAATGACCATAATTGCTGCCAGGAAGTCATCCTCTTCCAGGATTTACTACAGAACATGGAAGACCTACATTGCCTGGTGTGCTGCTCACACCTTCCCCCTGCATCTCTACAGCACTGCACGTATCCTTGGCTTCCTCCAGCAGGGCCCGGATAAGGGTCTTTGCCTAGCCTCCCTCAAGACTCAGATCTCTGCCATGCTTTTCCAGTAGCAGATAGCACAGGAGGTGCCCATTCGGACCTTCCTCCAGGGGGTCCCCCACATTTCCCCTCCCATTTGTTCTCCTGTCTTAGTCTGGGACCTCAACCTTGTGTTATCCGCAGTTTGAGCCCTTTGTTAAGGCCTCAGATACTCTTCTCACCTGGAAGGCTGTATTCCTCCTAGTGATCACCTCAGCCAGGAGGGTCTCTGAGCTTGTAGCCCTCTCCTGCCACTCACCTTTCCTTTTTATTTATCAGGAGAAAGAAGTTGTCCGGTCCCTACCCTCCTTCCTACCCAAGGTGGTATTGGCCTTCCATCTAAACAAGGACATTGTCCACAACAAATCTGCAAAGCTGACTCCTGGTCTTCCATCCATACCTTCATCTGATTTTACCAGGTGCACGTTGCCTCCTCGAGAGAGGCAGTCTTTGGCAGGAAGGTGCTACAGGCTGTGGGACAGTCTCAGGCTTGATCATGCCCACCCTTCTTGGGGACTACTTTTAAATGTCCCTCCAGTGTCTGTGTCCCCCTTTCAATGAAGAGAGAAAAGGATTTTATAAGTAAGACAAAAATCCCTCTTTCTCTAGTTGTCAGTATGCATTGTATTTTTTTATTTGTGTGGATTCCATGTTAGTCAAATTTTTTGTCGGCAGTATGAAGAAAGGGTCTGGTTTTTGCAATTGCTATTTCGTTCAAACTAAAGATATATATAATCTCAGATGTCTAAAAAGAGCCATCAGAGAAACCATATTGCTATTTGTAATCTGACAGTGCTTTCACTTTTCCCAAGATACAACAAGAAAATGCAGACAAATAGCTAAAATCTTGCAGTCCCTATGAGGTCTATTAATTTAACATCATTGTGTTTTGTTCTGCTGTATACCTGAAAGACCTTTTATGTGAATTCTCGTGTATATACATTTCTTTTGATACCTGATAAAATAGACTGGAATCAAAATATCCTGAAAATTCAGCAACAAGGTTTGTTCTTGGATCTCCACTGTACATCCATTCCTTTTGTTCATCAAATATAAAGATGCACATTCATCATTAAAGATCAAAAAGTTAATTTACTAATTATTTCTTGTTAAAATATTGCGTGTAAATGTTATCGATAGGTGCATCACTCTCGACCCTCCATTATACTATCCATCACTTTGTGCTCCACATTGGCAAAACATTTGAAAACTGTAGAAACCCTTTTTTACTTATCTGTACTCCTTTGTAACCTTTGTATGTGCACTTTACAAGACTATAGCATCATGCCTATGGAACTGTTCATTAGTCAAAGGAAAACATGGCCTTCAATTCCATATTTTCCATCATTACCCCAATTCTACGGCAACCTCTTTCTATCATTTATTGCACTTGTTTATCACCACTACTAGTCTGCCATAAGAGTAATTAGGATGAGCATTAAAGTGTCTTGTTTTGATTATCAATGACTGTGATTTCATATAAATGTATGTAACTTATTTAGCTTTTTATTCAGCAACTCTCCTATTTCAACAATCTGGTGGCTGGGGTCCATATTACTCTAGCAACCCTGCAATGATTTGAATAATAGACTGGGATATGAATAAGAGAGGGTCTGAATAGAAAGATGAGTAATAAATAGTAGTAATAAAAAAGTGTAGCCTTACAGAGTATTTGTTTTTAGATGGGGTCAGTGAGTCAGATGAAGTAGACAAATAATTCAAAAATGATACAAAATTAAAAATGGAGGTCAATTTAAAAGTTGCAATAACATTCTAAAAGTTAACTTATTGTCGAACCTCCCCCTTTAAGCCTCAAATACAAAGTGGTAGAACTATATATAGTGAATAAAGCGCCCCCTATTGTAAAATATAAGGATATTATATGTTACCAAGGAGTTCCATGATCATATAAAAGCATTAGGCCGAAGGTCTGAACTCCAAGGTGACTTATAATAGCCTCATAATTTGCAACAGGGGGTAATTTATTTATTATAATACACCAGTTTAAGTGAGTGATGTGACAGAAATTATATCACTAAGCTCCAATTATAACCAATGACTAAGCACTGTTTATAAGGATATTATTTACAGGATATTCATGCCTCTTGTATAGTATATATATATATCATAATCACCTTCATTTCAACAAGCCAGTTTCTTAGTGCTAACTCATCTCTTGTTTATGTCTGTATTTTAATTTTGTTTACCAAGTGCAGAACTTGTCCAAGTGCAGAAGTGCTAGTTGACCCTAGCAACTTGCAATTTAAATTAAAATATTAAATCTTGGAACAAAAAATGAATGAAGACCAGATTCTAACTGTCTTAGATTACTACAGACTAAAATGTAATACCATTAAGTTAATGCTTTTGATAACATCTACATAAATCTAGTAAGAAAAATGTATTATAAACAGCATTTTGTTCCTGAACAACACTAAGTGCCAGATGGCATCCTGACTTGAATACAGATCTTCCTATATTCATTATCAGCTTCTTGCACGTCTAACTCATGTGATGTGTTTAAGTAGCAGTTTTTCTAAGGCTTTATAAATACATGCAAACTGTAATTAGTGAACGCAAATGTGACAATCTTCTGAATGTTTATATTGGTATTTGTTGTTCAATGAATATTGAAAAGTTCTAAAGCCAAAATTGTTTGGAGAAAAAGCAGCACATCCTCATTACCTTCTATACACACACACATTTTCCTTCAAATGTATCTGCATTTTCTTTTAATCAAATAACTTACTCTAAGTTTTATTGTGGCCTAGTCTTTAGCACAAATAAACACTTTCTTTCGAAGTACATTGTGCTTATGATAGTGGGCCAAGCACTGGAAGCTACACAAGGGTGTTAGTATAGTTGAGCAACTTTCTTTTGGTGTTGGACATATCAGGTTAATATACTGTATGTGATACAATAGGGTGCATTTATTTACCTAGACACAGTGGGTAAAGTGCAATATTGAGCACACTTGCCATGTTTTTTCCCACAATGTAGTGTTTATTCCCAGAATTCTGGCATCATTGTATCTACTACAATTGGATTCAGTTTGCCAAAAATTGGGTACCATAGCCTGTTTGGCTTAATTTCAGGTGTTTGGCAAGGGAGTGACATCTGTTCCAGATTTTTTTTTAACAGGTTTTATTTTAATTGAGTTTTAAAACAAGGAGGGCATCATAGTAACAACCCCGATAGCAATAATCTTTCTACAATGCTACAACATCACAAGTAAATGTGCTGCACCTACTGATGCAGGGGACAAAGGGGAACCTGGAACTTTGGCCTGGTCAGGAGATGGCAATAGCTTCACTGTTCCCCTGCATTAATAGGTACAACAGTGCCTGATTCAGAGCCAAAGTCAGGAAGGACTGAGCAGTACCTAGCTCAACCATATAGAAGTGCAAGAAAGTGGTTTTAGATGCAACTCACAGCAGGAAAAAGCACAACTTAGTTGTTTTTCTACACATTTTATGCTCTGTTGTTTCCATATTATGATAAGACTAGCTTTATCACAGAAATGATAAAAATCAGACACAGATAATTCTTTATAGGTGATAACCACTTGTGGAGAAGTCACAAAGTATTTGGCTGATTTTTTAGTAGTAACTGATAACTAGGAAGAACCTGTTCTACTATTGAAGCAATGCCATCACTTCCTATCTTTTGGCATGTTATTTTGCTTAGTGAACAGTCCCAATATGGTGTATTGATTAATATTATTCATACTGGACCAGTGCGATGAAAGAATCTCTTCTTCCAGAACACATCAAATGGCTGTATCGTTTCTATCAACTCTCCAGAGGACAAAACAATTTACCAGAGAATGATCCCCCAAGACTGCACATTTCTGGAACCAGTACAAACAGCAGCAGAAAGTAAAAAATTAAAAATGGCAGGCAGCATATGCTTCTCACTTTACAGAAAGTTATTTTAGCATAAATGATGGATTAATTGCCTTCAGGTGAACAAACAGTTGAAATGCTTCTGTAAACAATTACAAACTTCACCACTTTTACATTAGAACTGAAATGTGCGGATACCTAAATGAAACGGACTTCTATCTTTATTTTTGTATATGTTTGCATTAAAAATCTACACAGAGCCAATTTTAAAGGATTTTAGCTTAAGAAGGAAACGTACATTGCACATGCAATGATAAAAAGACACTTACAGCATGGGTTACATGCGACTCAAACACCTCAGGCAAGGGTCTTCACTAAACAGAGGAATTCAGGAATGGTGTAGTGCAACTACAACTCTCATGCTACTGTGCAAAAAGAATAATGGGAGCCAGGAGGTTCTTGTAGTATAAAAGAATAACTTTTATTTGTCCAGGACAATGATCCTCAGGTTTACTCACAGTGGTACAGAGGCATTTGGCAGTATTTAAATGCACACCTGCTCACACAGAGCTTCCAAGGTAGATGCCAGGGAATTTCCTTCAGAGACAGCACAGTGGAACTCACTGAGACAATAGCATCCACATGGAGAGAGGCACCCTCATGATCTCACCACCTTGACCTGGATCCTCACACAGGGGATCAGGGAACTCACTTGACCTAATCCCTAGACCAACTTTTGTGTGTTGCAGGTCAGACTCTTCGAATCAGCAGCTGTACCTGGGGATCTTCGTGGAAGATGGATGTGAATGCAGCCCGCAGAGTTTTAAAGAGGAGGATCCTGATGCCTGCTCGCCTTTGGCCTTCTGCTTTTATACAGGTCATGGAACGCCAAGGTTACTTCTAATATCCTCATATATTCCAACATGGGGTAGTTCTCCTTTAAACCTGCGATTTACAAACAAAATATAATATATATATATATATATATATATATATATATATATATATATATATATATATAGTAAAACCATTCTTTAATATAAAGAATGCATGAACCTGCAAACATTTGGGTAATACAGTTATACACTCACATGTAGGAGAAGAAATAAAGCTTAGATATCACAAGTTGTGTTGTTGAATGAGGAGCTGATTATTTGAGCAAGTGGAGGGTACTTTTAGATCTCACATCACTCTTTATAGATCACAGATAAAGGCAGCATTGGACTGTGGAACAGAATATCAGACATTTTTAGAAGAAATACAGTAGCATATTTAAAATGTATGCCATAGGGACAAGAAATTTGACATATATATTTGAGCCACAAAATGAACTGTGTTACCCCTAGGGGCGTATAAACAGTATGTATCTTTCTCAAACCTGGTTTTCTTAAACACTGAATACTTGACTTGCAGGCACTAAAGGGCTTCTTACATCAGTCATCTCTTCAACATGTACCTGCAGGATAAGCAAGAAAATGATACACTTGATGGAAATCCTCTCTGGATGATTTAGTGTGGTCTAAATGCATGTGTGCTTGAATAGACGCTAGAGGCCTGTAGATACATGTTATGAAAGTTTGAAAAAAGGGTATGAGTTTTATTGTTTTTAACTTACATTAAATAATTTTTAATTATTATTATATATATATAGGCATATAGTTAAATTGGGTTGAAAAAAGGCATCCAAAGTCCACCAAGTTCAACCCCTCCAAATGAAAACCCAGCATCCATACACACACCATCATACTTTTCAATGTATGGTCCAAGAAATCATCCAAGCCAGTCTTAAAAGCAGAATAAAAGCAGAATAACAGAATCAGCCATCAACACATCACCCAGCGGTGCATTCCACAACCTCATTGTGAAGAACCACCTACTCTGCTTCCTTTTCTTCTAGTCTGAAGGGGTGGCCTCTGGTGCAGTGATCCTCTTTATGGGTAAAAGGGTCCCCTGCTATTTTTGTATAATGTCCTCTAATGTACTTGTAAAGTGTAATCATGTCCCCTCATAAGTGCCTTTTTTCCAGAGAAGACAACCCCAACCTGGACAGTCTCCCCTCATAATTTAAGTCTTCCATCCCTCTAACCAGTTTAGTTGCACTTCTCTGCACTCTCTCCAGCTCATTTACATCCCTCCTAAGGACCGGAGTCCAAAACTTCACTGCATATTCCAGATGAGGCCTTACTAGGGATCTATAAAGAGGCATAATTATGTTTTCATCCCTTGAGTTTATGCCCTTTTTTATGCACAAATATACTATACCATATAATTATACATTATAATATAACAGTAATAACAGTTCTGATGTTAATGCATAGTCAATAATAGTTTGGTCAAGATTAATTAGGAAGTAGTTTATTTTGCACACATTGTAGCAGGTACCTTAGAAAATATTGACACATTGGTAATGGTAGATATTCAATTAAACACCTATTTTTTTTAAAAATGAATCCCTCTCATCGAAAAAACATCTCTCATAAAATGGAAAAGCATAAATGAAACTGTCAAGTGTGCTATCTTGTAAACTTCAATAAAAGGCAATTGCTACTAGTGAATTCTACTTAATTGTTTGTACAGTTTCCATAGCATATTGCCATAGAATACACAGTTCTGCACAAAATACTTGGAAAATTCATATTGGCCACTGGGTCTTTCTATTTTTCTCATCTGTGCTGTTTATAACATTGTATTTGTTAACCAAGTAACTTGATTCAGAATATAATACTCCAAGGGATTTAGCTTTATTATTCCAATCTAGGGAAATGTATCAGTGTTCCATCTAGTCAAGTTAACATATTAAATTTAAACTATTGCTGTGATTTGATATTGACCCCATACAAGAAAGCTATATTTTCATTTATATAGTTTGGATAATGAATTTTGTCATTTATAGCTACTTAAACAAAGTGTGCTTTGCAAGTTTTAAAGCCCAGTGATTCAAAGTGTGAAATCATGTGGAGAAAAAGCATTTGGAGTCATTGTGTATTTGTCTGTAGCCAAATACTTTATTCAAGTAAAGAACAATGGGGAAATTTCATACAAGTGATAAATTGAAGAAAATAAAAAAAAGTAAAACACTTAGGCATCATAAATCTACTGGAGTAAATTTTCTGTTGGATAGTTAAATATCATAAATCTGCTATAGTAATATTTTTGTTTGATAGTTAAATTTGCTTTTACTTTCCAGGTAGACTTCTATAACATGATTGATGTGTGTATGTGTGCACACTCAGGATTTATAAATCAAAGTTCATAAGTTATTTAACTCAACGTTTTGTTCCCCGACCAGGATCTTAATCAGGAGTGTACAAACAAACAAACAAACATAATCTCACTGAACCCAATTATTATAAACCCTCCACCGTGCTTTAGCCCCCAAAAAAGTTGCCCATAGATTTAAATTTGTTTCTGTCATGAGCGCTCGGCACTCCGTACCTCCTCAGTGGCGCAGACCTCCTCAGGGGCGCGGATCCAAGATGGCGGCGCCCAGTGGATGCACGTCGGAGCTCCAGCGTGATGACGTCACGCGCTGTGACGCCAAATTCAAAGTTAAAAGGACGCTGAAGACCCGGGTTCGATGCCCGAGTATAGCTCAATATTATATTACATTCCTGGGTGTTCCTACTTGCCTATTATTCCTGTTTTTAACCGACTGCCTGTTTCCTGATACTGAATCTGCGCTGCCTCCTGAACCCTTTTGCCTGGACTTTGACCATTCTATCGGATTACCCTGAACTGCACTCTGCCTGGACTCTCTGGAATCGGCTTCCTCATTGATCCTGACTACCCCCCCTGGTGGGTGCCGCTGGCCCCAGCTGACAGTTTCTAATAATTTTCACTGGTTTTGAAATTTTCTCAATTTCATGAATTTCGTAAAGTGAAATGGTAAAGATTTGCTCATCACCACTCACATAAGAAATTAAAAGCACTAAGGGGCAAATTTACTATTATTCCCCAAAATTAGCTCAACCAAATTCTTAATTCGATAAGTATTCGACTATAGATGGTGGGATTTTATATTAAAAAAGGTTTTTAGTTTAAAAGATATAGAATTGTTACAAAGTTTATCCCAAACCCAGAACAGACCCCAAGGTCCAGCCTAAGCTCATGCTTATATAACAACTGCCTTTCACTTCAGGAGGAGCCCTCTGCTACTTGGATGCATGGGAACAAGGAGCATGGTCAAGGGACAGGCTGAATCAATACCAATCAGGCAGAGCAATGCAAATTCAGTAGACAAAAGCCTAGTCGAGGTCACAGGCTGGGTCAATCACACCAGTAGCACAATACAGAATTGTAATCTTAGAGAATGGTTAGAAACAGGCTATGGTCAGGTCAGGCAGCAAACAAGAGAAATTCAGGGACAGGCAGGGTCAAGAACAGGTTAAACAGACTTGGAATCACACCAAGGAACTATAGAATATAGACCTATGTTGGGCATTGTGAATAGGGACACGGTGCCTTTAAATATTAGAATTTTGCTCCAAGCGCAATGACATCAGATGCGGTCAAAACCTGTAAGTGACACGAGCACACATCAAAGAAGATTCGATGCATTAAGGAAGAAGATGTGGCAAGCATCCCTGCCACACAGGTATCATTACAAGAATTCTCTCTCAAAGATACCCTCTGAATAACTTTTACAAAATGAGAACCCTCAACTTTCGAAGGGGAGACTTAACAGTGGTTATTTTACATTCACTCGACCAGATTGCAGTTAGGCAGGTCTCTTATTGACAAAAAGTTTGAATTGATGGATGTGTCCCCTTTTTCACCTCTTCTACTATGTATATAGCTATAAGAATAATAGATAAAGTCATGTACATTCAACAGTTTCCCCTCTATATAAATGTAGTTGCTATATTTCCCGTCTTTGATTTCTACAGTGCATTTGTGAGATCAAAGCTTTTATTGTGGTGTGGCTGAAACAAAGCTACTAAAGCATATGCTGCAACTGTATTAGCCTGTTTCCATTACAGTTCTATCTGAGTAAACAAGTTCATCCCATAATTTTTGCACCAGCATTGTTGTTACGGAAATGTGTAAGTGGATGTAACCATTCATAATTTCATACAATTTAGTTTCTTTTAAACCCAATAATTATATATCTTTCTAAGTAACACAGAGAATGTTTAGGGACAAAATGCAGATTTTGGAATGGATTAGTAATTGTTTTGTACTGCTACTGAGGAATGTTGCTGCATTAAAACTACATTGAAATAGAGAGGGCGTGTGTGCATCATGGAACTGTGAGAATGCTTGGGTGGTGAGCTCCACACTCAACGAGGTGACAATCAACAAATCATAAGCAATAAACAGCCTACAGTTACTCTGGGGATTGTTTCATTGAGTGGAGAACCGAAGGAAAATGGTGAAAAAACAGACTGAGATGCTACTTGCACTATGTCCCCATTCCTACACAAACCCGCGGCCTCCAATAAACAGAGCTGAATCGAAGATGGCTGCAGAGAACATGATCCAGACCTCCACTTTTTCACAAGCTCCACATCTGTGCCACACACACCAGAGAGACAACCCAACTTGCCTACACTGCAATCTGAAGGTACAGATTCCCCTTCTAAGCAGACAGTCACTACAGATATACCTATCAATCAACTCTCTGAATTACGTGACTCCCTCTCTTTGGCAATTACTGCTTTTGTAAAATCAGCAGTGCAAAAGATTAAAGCAGACATCTCAACCCTTGGCCACAGGATCGACCAGCTTGAAACAGTTTAAGATAACCTTATACTATGCCAAAATACTTTAGATTATGATCTTATGACCACAGAAACCACAGACAATTCTGAGAATCAGAGGCATCCCAGAAAATATAGAGCCAAATCATCTCAGACACTATCTCAGAACAATATTCTCTAAACCAGTAGCTCGTGAGCAACATGCTGCTCTCCAACCCCTTGGATGTTGCTCCCATTGGCCTCAAAGCAGGTGCTTATTTTTGAATTCCAAGCCTGAAGGCAAGTTTTGGTTGCATTAAAACCAGGTGTACTGCCAAACAAGGCCTCAGTGTACTGTAGGTTGACAATACACAAAGGGGCTACCAAATGGGCAATCACATCACTTATCTGGCAGCCAAAGAACATTTTTCATGTTAGTGTTGCTCCCCCACTTATTTTACGTCTGAATGTTGCTCACGGGTTCAAAAAGTTGGGGATCCCTGCTCTAAAATATGCCCAGATCTACCAGCAGAAGCCTGCCGATTCGATAGGGCCCATAGAACATCAGGCCCATAGAACATCAGGCCCTAGGAAACCTAACCAAGAGAACCACAGGAAAACTGCAGATTTACAATGATATGTCTCCAATTACACTAAAACAAGGGAACTGAAGCCTATCACACGACAGCTATGCACACATAACATAAAATACATTTGGGGCTTCCCCTTTAAAGTGATTGCTATCCAAAATGGGCAGCAAAACAGAGCCAGGACAAGGTAAGAAATTTCTACTCTCACTGGGTTTCCTATCCTCAACTCAAACAGAAATGCAACCTTGAAGATCTCCAATCAAGATGGCAACAGAATAGGTAAACGTTGGTTACAGTCGACCCAGAACACCACCTCAACATTCCCAGAGATCTGGATCACCAACTTGACAGTTTTGAAAGTCCGCCTTCAAAAAAGACATACTGTACCTGTGTCATTTCTGCAATGATAATCAAACTAAAGCCTCAGGTTCAGGGCTCATACTCCTTGACCTTCCTTCTGTGTTACCTGGACACTCTGGCACTGGTACAATCCGATAGGTACCTTTTCTCAATGCCATTGGTTTCCAAACTAAGGCTAACACTCCAATAACCTTACTTATATCTTGAATTACACTTATCTTGTTTTTCACTTGTTTTTGTGGGGAGGAAGGCTTGTTTTTTTCTTCAATTTTTTTTCTTTCCATATTACTATTACCTCTGTTGGAGGTTAGTAATCACTATAAAGAGTACCCTCACATGTACCCCTCCAGGATACATTATTCTTAAGAACTACAATCATTTGATATATAATAACTATGCTACAGGCTCTTTTTACTTCACTTATGAAGTTATGTTCATTACACTTAGGGGCAGATTTACTTAATTTGTGTGAATGATTCGAAATTCGATCAAATTTTCAAAAAGATTCGAATTGTCAAATAATTTTTGTGGCCACTTCGACCATTGAATTTTAAAAATTCGATCAAATTGAATGATTCAAATAGATCAAATAAAAATGTATTAGATTATTTTGAATATTCGATGGTCGAATTAATGACCCATTAAATTTTTATTCGAATGCCTAGTTCGTCAGATTAAATTTACCAAATTGCTGTATAACCCTATGGGAAGCTCCCATAGGGTTTTTTAAGCTTTTTAAGATCGAATATAAAAAATTGATTGAATGGTTAAAATCGTTCAAATCTTTCATTTCATACGATCTTATCGTTCGATCGAATTTTTTTTAATTCGATTGTTCGAATTGCGTTAAAACCCTTCGAATTCGATATTCTAATTCGAAGGGTTTAAATTCGATCAAAATTTGATGGTCGAATTCGAGGGTTAATTAACCACCGAATTTGACCCTTAGGGGCAGATTTAAATATTTAAAGGGGAAGTGGTCGAATTTCAAAAACATTCGAAATCAAATGTTTCGACTAATCGAACGATCAAATGAAAAAAATTAATCGAACGATTCGAACGATTTTAACCCTTCGATCAAATTTTTTTTTTCAATCAAAAAACTTTAAAACACCTATGGGAGCTTCCCATAAGGTTTTAAAGCAATTCGGTAGGTCTAAGTTGGCGAACTGGCCTATCAAATTTTTTTTTAAAGGGGAATTACTTCGACCATCGAATATTCGTATACAATTATATTCTAATTATTCGAATCGGACAAATTTTGAAAATTCAATGGCCGAAGTTACCTCATTTGCATATTCAAAATTTGAATTTGAACTCCTTTGAGCTCCTTAGTAAATCTGCCCTTAGATACAAGTTAATCTCTGTTTTATAGTTTTTATTGTTGTGATGGCTTTACATTTACTTCTACACACAACTCTGCATACAAACCAATCTATATTGATTAATCAATCCCCATCTCAAGAGTTACCAGCAGCCACACAATACTTCTATGGGTTGCCTACCATTACAGACCTTGCAGTGCTATACCATCTAATAACTCAGATATTTCTAACATCGAACATAATGTTTGACCATACTGATATTTGCTACTATATTGCTTTTAATTTGTATATGTTCATTTTGGCCAGATGGAAGACCTCCCAGCAGGAGGTAATAGAAAAATATGCTAGACACTTTCACCTTGAATCCAACCATGATGATCAATTTAGTTTCATTCAATGTCAAGGGCCTTAATAGTCCTAAAAAGTGCATACTAGCAATGAAAGAGATCACAAGATTGAGGGCTAAAATAGCCATGTTTCTAGAAACACATTTCAATGCCTCAGATAATGCACATCTACTTTCCAGAAGTTATACGCACATTTACCAAGCTTGTAATACTCATACAAAAGCTGGAGTAATAATCCTAATTCACAAGAATTGCCTACTCTCAATCACTAATAAAATTGCAGATCCAAAGGCTATTACCTCCTGCTTCAAGGCTCCTCTCTTGGCACCCTGGTTACCTTATTGAATGTATATTCTCCTAATGCTAACCAGATTAATATGCTCAGAAAGGTATTATCCAAAATGTCTGGGACCACCTCCCCTTTAACCATTGTAGGTGGGGACATAATCTGGTATTTTATAAAGCATATAATAGAGACATCCCCACAGAATACAAAGCGAGATCAATCCACCAATCTAAACAATTTAGGATACTGCTTAGGTCTCACTCCCTGTTAGATATATGGTGTATTAACCATCCTAAAGAGAGGAGATACACATACTACTCCACTCTACATAACCTCACTAGATTAGACTATTTCTTTATCAAATGTGAATGTCTAAAAAACCCTATCAATACATCCACAGAAGCCATAACATGGTCAGATGATGCCCCTATTACACTATCTAAGGCACCCCTGGGTTGCTACTCCTGAGGCACATTGAACCAAAGGCTTAATGAATGAATATGATAAAAAGTATTAAAGGAACAGTTCAGTGTAAAAATAAAAACTGGATAAATAGATAGACTGTGCAAAATCAAAAATGTTTCTAATATAGTTAGTTAGCCATAAATATAATGTATAAAGGCTGGAGTGACTGGATGTCTAATAGAATAGCCAGAATCCAACTTCCTGCTTTTCAGCTCTTTAACTTTGAGTTAGTCAGCGACTTGAAAGGGGACCACATGGGACATAACTGTTCACTGAGTTTGCAATTGATCCTCAGCATTCAGCTCAGACTCAAAAGCAACAGTTATGGCCCATGTGCCCCCCCCCTCAAGTTACTGAATGGTTACTACCAGGTCACCAGGGTAACCAGTCAATGGAAAACTGAGAAGCAGGAAGTTGGATTCTGGCTATTATGTGAGACATCCAGTCACTCCAGCCTTTATATATTAAATTTTTGGCTAACTATATTAGAAACATTTTTTATTTTGCACAGCCTATTTACCAAATATTTATTTTTATATTGCAGAATTCCTTTAATGCATATTTTTAATTTTTTTATAATAATTATAATTCAAAGAGGAACAACATTCATTAGAAATTATAATCATTTTCTTTTAGCAAACGCTGATATTCCATTAATTTTCCTAAGACTGTGTGCTTCTGTCTAATTTTCTGCCTGAGGTGGCAAAGCTGATGATCTGGGGCTGGATCACTAGTGCAGCAGGTGCAGATGTTCTCTCTGCTTTAATACTGTATTCCAGTTTGAAAAAAAATGGAAATCAGGCTCTTAAAGTTAACAGGGACAGCTTTTTTTCATTCTTGCTAAAGTGCCATGTGATTCCCTTTAATATTTTGTCAGATTACAAAAATGTCCTTGTTCTAAATATTATGCACCACCTAATTATACTGAATGAGAATTTTTTAAATCATTTTTTTCCAAATCACCACTGGAAAAAAAATAAATGAGCACAGAGTAACTTTACACAAAACTTTTCCCACCCATATAAACAGCAGATGCATTGTATGTGATTCCATTTAAATCTCTAGCCTTACAAAGAAAGCAATTACACACATCCAAGCAAGCAGAAAACATTGTATGTTCTCTGACCCTGAAGAAAGAGACATAGACCTGTACCATTAGAGGAATCAGTCAGATAGAAATAATGCCAGAAAAAGAGTGATCAATAGATTAGAGAAAATGCCATATGTGGTTTTATTTTATTTTTAAAATCAAGGAAAATAACCATTTGACAGAACTTGTGGTGATATCTCAATTCATATTCCAGCTAGTAAAAATGGTATATTGAACAGAATAATTTTATAAAGGGCTTGCTATTGATATAACAATATGACATTTTTTAGATTTCACACAGAAAGAAATAAACAGATAGTATTAACAATTAAAATGTGTACATCCTGGATTGCGAACAATAAGTTAATATATATCACAAAGAGCAGATCCATGCAGTATGAATGAAGACTGGCATTCAAAAGATGGAAAATAAAAATAAAATGGAAAATAAATAAGAATAGAAGAAAGGATCAGTTCAAAAGAAAAGATAATTTAACCAAAATAACAGAATATTCAACACAGTGTAACATAATACCAGGAGTTCCAATATTTAAGAAAATAAAAGTTTGATCAGACAGTATATTCTTATGGTTTTTAATAGAAATAATTCTGCCAAAAACAAAACAAAGATGATAATGGAATGCACAAAGCAAGGCATCCTTGAATTCTAAGGTATAGTGTTGTAAGGCTCTGCTGGAACTTATACCAAGCACCTCCTGGGTGTTGGCTGCTTTACCTAAACACAGGGCAGGATAGCAGCTGCCAAATTTTCATTTCCCATTTATTCTCCCTTCCACCTGTTTCCCTGGCTATGTTACATCACCTCAGCAGCCTTATTGGTTGGGTGGGGTCAGCCAATCAGAGCTGACTCTGCCCTATATAATCCTAGTTTTCATGTCTTCCTGTGCTTGAGTTTTACACGCACTGCCCCATTCCAGTCCTATTGTCATGTTGTCTCACTTAGGGGCAGATTTACTAAGATCCGAAAATTCGCCTGCGTAGGCTTCGCTAGCTTTTGCCGCACTTCGCCAGGCGAATTTTCACCAGCACTACACAAATCCACTAAAGTGTGAATTTACACTCAGGTCGGCGAACGGTAGTGTAGTTGCG